>CM052348.1:10670422-11256771 GCA_028551395.1 Casuarina glauca
TGTTTCTTTAGAAACCACAAGCCAAACATATGAAAGTAAGAAAGCTTACCCATTGCATATTATTGTTTTCTTCGCTAGGCCTGAATATTGATGCCTTTGAATATAGGTGGAAAGGAAAAGACTTCATGTCACCATAGAAATCACCACGCCTCTCACAACACTGAGATCATAACCACCATATATGTAACCTCTTTATCCTTCATAATAAACATAGTTGGCCCATCATCATTTTTGCAGTTCAATTCAATAAGTACCCATTTATCTCCTCTGTAAAAATAGTTGAATGCAACCCTAGAGTCTGAAATAAAAATTGAGTATTTAGCATTTGCACTTTCTTTGCCAAAAAGAAGGTCAAGCTAGTGGATAATAGACAAAATGGAGTATTTGTTAATAAACAACTCTTTTACTTCATGGATAGTCCTTGATGCCACTATCTACAACTTTCTTGTACCAGTAGCAAATTGTATTATAACTAAGATGTCTCAACAGAAGCTGTTAATGTTTACAACTATTCCAGTAAGTCTAAACATGCAAGACTAATTTAAAGCCTATGAAGTAAGCAATGGAATGTCAAGAAGGGTCAGGAAACCAACACTAAAAGGAAGTTAGAAAAAATATTTGTATCTAAAATGTATAATATATAATAAGCATACATCATTATTTTTGAACTTTCTAAACTTTGATCACCATGTCTAACTTTGAGAACATTTAATGGCTAGTCCTTGCTACACCTAAGCACTCAATTATTAAAACCAAATTTTCAAGGGAACATAAAGTGGCAATTATTTTCAAGTGCAATATATTGACCTAGCATATTAGGGCCATAATGTTATCTTGCGCCCATGTGACCATTAACAACAAGCTCCCATCACTTTTTCCGGAAAATCTCAATCACATCCTACTAAATCTTGGTGAAGAACCTATGGAACCCCAAGCTCATTGCTCTGATTTACATAGCTTCTTTGTGTTTTTCCATTCTTTTTTTTTTTATTACATCAAAATATAGAGCACAATATATTTGAGGAAGTAATTTCCCAAGTAGTCACATGATCCAACACAATGGTGTCTATAAAACACCGATTTAACACTATCAATGTCTAATAAAACACTATAAACTATTCTTATACATAAAAATAAAAAAAATAAATAAAAAAT
Organism: Casuarina glauca; assembly: GCA_028551395.1. Classification (NCBI taxonomy): domain Eukaryota; kingdom Viridiplantae; phylum Streptophyta; class Magnoliopsida; order Fagales; family Casuarinaceae; genus Casuarina; species Casuarina glauca. Next base: position 10,671,578 of record CM052348.1, read on the forward strand.
GCAGCCACATCAGTAAAGCTAAGATTCCTAAATCTCCCAAGAGCAAAAAGCAAAATCAAATGAATAGCTTTGAAGAATATAAGTTGTATGTTTATCCTTAAAAAATTGTATTTATTAGCACCAAATACCTAATTTTGGACTCAAAAGGGAAAGAAAATATCAAGTCATATGAAATAGGAATATAACTTGATATCACAAATTCAACAAGATAATTGAATGATCCATATAATAATGGATAATTGTATGAGAAAAGCATAGTACGTAGGATATGTTGCCCAAGAATGCATTGGAACTTAGGCCATTTAAGACTATGGTATAAAAGTTTGCATTCCTCCAACTTTTCCTAAAAGGGCTCCTCCTATATGCCAAGCATATTCCTTCTTCAATAACATCATGTTAGGATCAACATTCTTTGAATGCAATGGATAAGGAACTTGAGATCTGGTCTCCTTACATACAATGTACCATATGAAAGACACATTTTTTTTTCTAATATGCCAAAAGAAAGGAATCTCATAATAGTTAAGCAAATATTTCCTCAACTACTTTAAAAAGCACTAGAAATTATTTAGTTCCTACAATTTTCCAAATGAAGTATTAAATGAGTAATTGATAAAAGTGGAGAGAGGGAGGGAAATGATTTCTTCAAATACAAATTTAGTAATATGTCAACATTTGTTATTTAAATGAAATGAAATTGACCCCACTATTGTTGTATTTGGTTTTGTATTGCTACCACATAGCTCTTATAACAAGATGTTGCATATGATGACCCCCTACAATCTACAATCTACAATCTATAATCTACTTGTCATATTTAACATCATTTAAATGAATGAATAAACATCTCATTTTTATTCTCTTTTCCAACATAAAACTTCCAAAAGGCTCACTTGATGGTGAAGGAATAAAACACTATAAATTATTGAATGCAATTACTAGTAAATAGGAACTTTAAGATCTTCAAGCTCATGCTTGATGAAATCTATTTGAAAATCATAAGAATGTAAGAAATTTGTAGTTTGAGTATAGCATCTAAAAAGCTATTACCATAGGATAAAGAGAAACAAAGATTGAATCTAGAATTCAAAGTTGGAGCCTATAAGAAGAAGAAAAAAGAATTGGCATACAATAGACTTGTTTAACTAGATTAAAATTCTAGGGAGATTCAATAACTAGAACATGTGCAAATTTCTGCTTCCAACAAAGTGCATCAGCAAAACTCATGCATAATTAAGAAGTTTCTATGGATTTCAAAGGAAAGCAACCTAATTAGATACTCCTCTATAAAGTAGCAAGTTCACTTTGTTTTTAAATTAGAAATCCTTGAAACATTTGTTTCTTGACCAAAATATCTAAAAAAAATGAAGAAGTTTACCTTCTAATCAATTTCATGTTTTAATGATGTCCCTTATAGAAATTAGTGAATATATATGTGAGTGTGCCTATGATTTCTATGCTAAAAGATTATTATAGCAATGATCCACTTACAAATAAAAAATAAAGCTATTATAGCATCAAAGTAAACATCTTGCATAAATATTAACTATCATTATATTTGAAGAGGAAAGAAAAGAAGAAAACAACTTCTAGATACTTGCACAAAGAGGACACTCATTCACAAGCATCATTTCACACATCTGATAGGGTCAAAGGATCATAATTCCATGATTAACTAGTTCCACTACCTTAATCTTTCCAGGAAACTTAATTTTAAAGAGAATTTAATCCCAAAAACTGCAAAGGCTTTTACATTCAGAGTAAATATTGACATATTTGGGCGCTATGGGTTCATCAAATCAAAATCATGAGGGAGAGAACGTAGGCCACAGCATGGCTTCATTGTTTGTCACCCAAGCAAGAAGTTCAAAGATAGGTCGGGTTGGTTTTATCTCACAAACTCAAAAGGCCAACCAAGGCTTTAGATTCCTAGATTATTCAGACCAAGGTTACATGTACTAACAGGAATTGATCTCTAATTACTGCATGTGTGTGTTTTTGTGAAAACAAGATAGATGGAATTTATTCCAAGAATATTATTTTTTCCTACATAATTTTTATTCCCATGTCAAGGCCTCTTACCATTGGTATTTTTACTCAGATACATGACTGGTTCCCTACACTCCAAAGCATGCAGTATAGCTATTAGCAAACCGTACTTCAGAAGGTTAACCACTCTTTGATGCATTGCCTAACTCAAAACTGCATGCATAACACAAGTGTTGTATGCTTTAAGCTCTAACTAGAATGTTGGATATCGAGAATTTTGATAACCATTGTAGTCTTTACCATCTTTAGATAATAGTGTATCAATGTATCATCTAAAGCAAGAATCACATCAATACCTACTAATGTCAACACAAGAAAATGCCATAAGAGTATGAAATTTCGTACAAATAGGAGAAATGAAGAATCTTAACAATCAAATTGGATAATTCCTGAAAACGCAAGGCATGTAAAGCTATTGTTATATGTAGAGTAAACCGCTCAAGCTGACACTAAACACTTCCGGTGAAAGGCATAATATCCTTCCACAACCCTGAACGAATTATTTCCTCTGTCTCATTAAGCACACAACAATAAATATTAGTTATATATATGGCGGACCAATTCCACAAAGCTCAATTAATGTATTCATGGTCAGTTACACAGACTAGCATGATACCTCATGATACATTGTTATTCATAATGTACCTGCTGAATGTTCTATGACCATAATTGCAATAATTATTTTTCTAGAATCCTTGGTGCAACAGTTTCATCTGTGAATTTGAATAATTCATTGATATAGGAAGTGCAAAGATTATATCACCTCCGTACATATAATCAAAATGCACATTGCTGGTTGATTGAGGGATCCCTTCCTTACATTTTGGACCTTAAGTTTCCAATTTCATGTTCATTATAGATATTGACACAACATAAGCCTCTTTTCTAGGCTCGGACCCCATAAATAGAACAGTGAGTTCCAAATACAGCACAACAAAGGGTTAAGAAGCGATACAAATGCAAAGGATTAGTCAATCTTCTATTAGCCAAGCGTAAGTACCTTTTTCGTGTGTGATATGTGCCCGATAGCAGGTGATTAACACAAAAATTTGCAATCAATTAGCTCAGAGATTACAGTTGAAAGATCGAAAATTAACACAAAGAAACAGCAATCGTGTCTTGCCTCTTGTAGATACACGTTCTCCAAGAAATTCGTAAAGTGTGGTCGTTGTTTCAAAATTAAGTCTAAAATCATGGGTTTGGCTTTGGGACGAGGAAGGAGACGAAGCCATGGCCGAGTTCAAAATCGAAGCGCGGGTGAGGGCTCTGTCAGTAAAACCAGATAAAGCATAGGGGTGAAATAGCCCAGATGAACACAGAGAAATTATCTAAACCGCAGCTAATAAAAAGTAAAACGCAAATGCTACACTGACAGATAATATCCGTTTCCCAAAACACCCTTAACAACAAGAGATCAACTAAAACCTTCAACAGAAAAAAGATCCTAGATGAAATGCACCATATCCGAGGAAATAGACGCCCCAATGCTATGTTAAAGTTCTCTGAAATGCAATGAAAGCAAACGAAGCGAAAGAAAGCTCGAACACTGATGGTGTGGAAATCGCCCGTGGGTGTTGGTAAAATTCACATTTGCTGAAAGAACAAAAATCTGTACAGTTAATTACATAAGAATGAATCAAATGAAACTTGCCTGTTAACATTAACAATCGACCTAGCGGAAAAGTTAAAATAAAATAAACTTGCTCATGAAGACCTGCAAGGTCGGCATATTTCAACTTTGCTTATCAATTTCCTGGCCTTGATACTTTGAACGTTTTACCCGTTTGAGCTTTTGCTTCTATCAAACAGCCTCACCATTTCGGCTGGCGCCTCCATTATCCTATCTTGGCTTCTAACCTGCATTATGAAAGCTCTCTGTATCTGTTTTGACTACAGATAGATTAACAATGACCTAGTAGCGTGTAACATGGAAGCACCTCCCATCTGTAGCGTATTGTTTGCGGGATTAAGAAACAGTAGAAAAGGTTAGCCGATTCAGTCAGACGTTAAAAATTAAAATAATGCCGGTTTCTTCAAATCAGTGTTCGCCATTGATGTGTATCCATGAATTTGAATGTTGAATGGAAGATTTAAAGGACCTTGAGGTCCCACAAAGCAAAGACCAACATATAAAAAGTAAAGGAAGACAACGATTTCACTTTTACATAAAGAATATTCAGTATTTATCTTACTTTTTTTTGTTTACAAGTAGTTGTGAGTATGATAAAACTATTACTTGTTGTGCTTGTAATGTACTTGACGAAAGCAAATGATTCAATTAATCTTTGCCGCCAAATAGATTGTTTAAAGCAACAAACCTTGACCGTTGTAATTCTTTTTCTTGTATTATCTGGTAAAGCCTGAATCCACGTGATAAGTGTTATAGAAGTTCGTGGAGTTGTTACATTCATTTGCACCGTTAATTAATCGGTAGTACAATTTTTATATAAATAAAATAAAAGGTAGTTGATTGATCAAGGCTTGGTCTGCTGCTCCCAAGCATAATTTACTGCCGACCAATTTGAGATCTTTATTTTATTGCTGTTACATCGCGTTTGATGTGATATATTCTACCACAAAGATGCTAAACAAACATAATTAAACAAATGCAGAGACAACCAAATTTCTTGAGCCAATTAGATATGGGGTTCTCCACCGCGAAATTTCTCTTTGGCATCCCTAAGAGCCCTGTTGGTAGTGCTATGACCGCCGTCCAAGACTAGGTTGAGGTCCACTCACGTACCTGGCCTCATCGCTTGCCAAGAACAGTGCTGCCTCTGCAACATCGTCAGTCCCGAACACCACCCCTTGCAGATTTGCGGTGGAACAGATCAAGTCTTCTAGTTTCTTCTTGTCCTGTATTCCGGACACATTCTCAGCAGAGGAGTCGGCACGCCGGTTGGTGATATGCAGTTAACGCGAATTCCATGCCGCCCCATCTCCACACAGATTCTTAGTAGACCCAACAGTGCATGTTTGGATGCCGCGTAGCGTAGACGTGAGGGGTTTCTCCATGAATCACTGTCGCAGAGCTTGCTGTAAATAAAATGCTGCCCTTTTTCGCCGGAACCATTACTTTGGCAGCGTATTTGGCACCAGGAATCCTCCCAGGACGTTCACACCAAAACCCGTTGAATTTCTCGGGGCTGAAGTCAGGATACCGTCGTCCTATTAGTATTTCCTGCGTTACTGAACATTATGTCCAGTTTGCCGTACTTGGACACCGCAGTGTTGACAGCATTTTCGACATCAGGTTCGTTGGTGACATCGCAGTGGACATAGGTAAAGTGACCACTGTTTCCGAGGTCACGGCAAAGGGCGTGACCAAGTCATCTTGGATGTCTGCGACAACCTTAGCACCATGTCGGACGAATAGCCTTGCCGTAGTCTGCCGATTCCGCTGGCGCCTCCGGTTATCATGGCCACCTTCCCTTCCAACCTGCATAATCAAAAGTTTATTTTCTTTTCTAATGTTTCAAAGGCCAACGGGTTCATGCATGGTGGATTAAAGAAACATATTATGTAGAGACCCTCCTGGCTTTGCTACCTCTTGGGAACTGGAGCAAGCGACGAAGCAGCTGGCATCTTTGGCTTCTTGTTTTGTAATACCGTAAGACTCTTTCGATGTAAAGATAAGCTGGGACGTTGGGCCCTTATAAGCAAAGAGTCCTCTGACTCTTTCAAACATATCCTATGTGTGAACAGCACAGGTGGTTGTTGGCGAAGATTATTCCAAAAAGTAAGAAAAAAGTTTCAAACATGTGTGGAAGCGAGGCTTGAGTAGACAGAGTAATCAACATCTACATCCCTAAGAGATCGGCCCAGGCGGGGACCAGCAACCAGTAATTGAACATCAATTCAAGTGTGTGTTTTCAACTAAATTGACTTTTTTCTATGAAAGTTTTTGACAATAACAATCATATAATGCTTATGAAATAATTGGTGTACGAAGCTTTTCCACTAATATCTCTCTCTCTCTTTACCCCCCCCCCCCCCCCCCAAAAAAAAAAAAAAAAAAAAAAATCTCTCCTCCAATTCTTGTACAATCCGGCATTTTTTGGAAAATGTTGTAAACTCCATATACAGAATCCTACTATTCAAGTGGCATAACATGAAGGAAAGACAACATGAAAAGCTTACGTGGTCTTGTATTGCTTGATGCCGAATAGATTTGAGGAAGGAAGGAAACATTTGCCTTCTTATTAGTCATCTCCATGTCTAAACAATAAGTCTTTCAATCTGTCACTTTCTCTTTTCTTTCCTCACTAAGATTTGATTAGATATGACATTTCTACTTAAATTCAAATTAAGGTTAGTGAAAAACATCCCTTTCCCCTCTCCCCTCCTTCCGTTCCTCTTCCAATTTTTTTACAATCTAGCATTTTTTGGAGAATGTTGTGAACTCTGTTTACAAAATCCTACTCTTCTAAAGGGGGAAAAAAGGAGAATAATAGAGTTATACACAAAAACAAAAGAAAGGGACTTCCAATCACAAAAGGAAAAAGTTCTCTTCATTTGCCTTGAACAATCCACAATCAAGTGGCATAACATGAAGAAAAGACTAACATGAAAGGCTTAAATGGCCTTGTATCACTTGATGCTAATTAGATATTCAAGAAGTAAGAAACATTTGTCTTCTTATTAGTTGTCTCCATATCCAAACGAAAAGTCTTTCATTTGTCGTTTTCTCTTTTCAAGAAGGAAGGAAAAAATTTTCTTCTTATTAGTTGTCTCCATATCCAAATGAAAAGTTTTTCAATTTGTCACTTTCTCTTTGCTTTTCACACTAAGATTTGATTAGATATGACATTTCTGCTTAATTTTAACTTAGGGTAATGGTGAAATACCTCTCCCCCCTTGCCCTTTCCTATTCTTGCACAATCCAAAATTTTTTGGAGAATGTTGTGTACTCTGTATACAAAATACTCTAGTCTAAAGGAATAAGAAGGAGAATAATAGAGTTGTATACAAACATAAAAGAAAGGGACTTCCAATCGCAAACGGAAATTTTTTTCCTTATTTGCCTTAGACAATCCACAATTCATGTGGTATAACATGAAAAAGAGACAACATGAAAGGCTTACATGGCCACATATTGCTTAATGCTTAATAGACTTTGAAGGACTAACACAATTGTCTTTTTATTACTCGTCACCATATTTGAATGAGAAGTCTTTCAATTTGTCACTTTCTCTTTGCTTTTCACACTAAGATTTGATTATACGACATTTTTGTTTAATTTTTACTTAGGCAAACAGTGAAAATTAATCTATTATCTTACTATGATCTTGAGAAATTGGCATGCTTCAAATGTATCCTTTTCATCTTCTTGACAATACTTTAGTCTTTCGAAGTAAATTATATATTGTAAATTTTATACAAATTAAGAACTACAGATGTGAAAGAAATGGAAATCTCCTGCATTGGAATGAAACACCCCCTGCAACTTCCTACCAATTTTTTATGTTTGTATTATTTTCTTTACAAAATAATCTTTCTTGACTCGTTGACCAAGAATCTTCACCTACCTCCATCAACCACCCCCATCACTTTGTCCTCTTCCCTTGTCTCTCGTGTTGGAATCTAGTTACATAGTAAACAAGCAAAAAAAAAAATCCCATGCTTAGTGCCAGTTATATCTGTGTACAAGTTCTTTTTTTTTTTTTTTTGGTGAAAGGTCAAATTATATATTACCGTAAAAATTTAAAGATTGTTTGGTTACAAAACATTATCATTTAAACTCAAACATTGCACTTGGCAAATTCCAAAGCTCTTGTAAGAATTTATTACAATTTGTAGGTTTGACTCCTCTGGTAGATGAAATATTCCCTCTCACATCCTTCTTGATTTTTGCAATAATGGTTGAGTTATCTAGACTGGTATCGTTGAATCTACTTCTATTCTTTTCTCTCCAAATGTGATACAATATGGCCTTGAAAGATATACTAAGCAAAGTTGCTGCAAAACTCTTTCTCTTGATAGCCTTGATCATCCAATATATTTTAGCTCTCTAGTATTCAATCCTTTGAGTTTATCCATTCATGCCTAACAAAGCCTTCCAAATGTAGTTTGTGAACCTGAGCCACCTGATCTGTTGTGGATAGTTTGTCTTTCAAAGTGATCCAGCAGATAAAATTATACTTTAGTACTCCTTCTTTCCATACAAGTATTGCTCATTCAGTACTTTTCTGTTCTCTCTTAGTGCTACATAACTTTTGGCGATATTGTATTATGAGTTTGTCACTAGTTATGTGAGTTCACTTCTTACTTGTAAAATATTCCTAAAACTCCAAGCTAGTGATCCTTTCATCCAACTTCTAATACATTCCTTCCCTTCAAATTTTATGTTATCATCCATTTAACCTATAAAGAGTTTGAGTTGGGGTGCACAATAGACCATAAGAGCTTTTCAATTGCCACCTTATTCCAAGTATGTCTATCAAACTTAGTCCTCCAAAAATTTTAGGCCAACAAACTTCTTTCCATGCCACTTTCGCTACACATCGTCTATTAGATTTACCTACCCAAAGGAAAGTTCTAATCCATTTTTCAATTTCATAAAGTGTCTATTTTGGCAATAAAAAAATTTGCATCCAATATGTTTGCAATAAGAATAAAACACTTTTTGCTAGCTGTAATCTCCCCTCATAACTAATATGCTTAGACTCCTTACCTTAATTCTCCTCAATATCTTTTCTATCAGGATAGTACAATCTAGATTGGAAAGTCTTTTGGTAATCAATAGAACTCCTAAGTATTTTATACGAAGTTGGCTTTCTTGGATAGGAATATGATCAAGTATTAGAGCATTTTCCTGTTCAAAGAAACCTGAAAAGAAAATTTGACACTTTATGGATGCATCTTCAAACCTATGATATCCTCAAACTCTTGCATAGCATCTAGTAAACACAATATAGACTCAATATCTCCATGAGCAAACAAAAAGAGATCATCAACAAAGCATAGATGAGTGATCTTCTCTTTAAAGTATTTCCAGTGAAATTTAAACCTTCCAAAAAATACTTTCTTTGTTAATTCTGTTAAGAATCTCCATCACAATAACAAAGAGAAAAGAGAGAGAGAGTCTCCTTGTCTAAGTCCCTTTGTCCCCTTAAAAAAACCTATATGAGAGTCATTTATGTTCATAGAATATCCAACAATAGTGATTCAGCTTTCAATCAGCAATCTAAATTTGTTTGGGAACTTCAAAATTTTCAGAGAATTTAATATTGCATTCCAGTCTATTGAATCATATGCTTTCATTTTCAACCTTAATTGCCACCCTTTTTCCAATACCTTGTGATAATTGTGTATTAACTCTTGACATGAAAAAATATTTTCTTTAATGTTCCTACCTGGCACAAAAGTTATTTGACAAGGATGTGTGAAATGAGGCAAAGCTTTGCTTAATCTTCCTACCACAATTTTAGAAATGATCTTGTACAATACATTGCAACAAGAGATAGGTCTAAAATCTTTCATATTAGTGGCATTAACTTTCTTAGGGATAATGGAAATTATCATTGAATTTATGCTTTGCAATAGCTGTCGCTTCTAAAAGAAAGTTAAAACTGTCTTTGTACGAGTTCTTAAAGATGAACTCTAACATATTCTTTCTTCTATAGTTTATTATATGTTGAAGATATAAAAGTTCATGTTCCATTATGAACACTCAATAGGCATAAAGGCTATCGCTATTAGTCAAACAGAATTTTTAAAACAAGAGACCAAGAAATGGCGGTCATGCTTAGCAACCAAGCAACAATAATGAGCCTTCCTTCACTGCAAGAATTTTGACCAACCCAATTCAGTCTATAGTCTCAATTCTAACCCGAACATACCTATTGTTTTCTTTCATGCGCTATGAATGTCCTAACGAAGACGTCAAGGTTCACCCATAGCAACCACCCAAGTTATCTATGATCTGAGAGAGAGTTTAGGATTAGTAAAAGCAAGTGATTAAACCGAGACAAAAAGAGGAGCTGTACTGCTAATTCTTCCATATTGTGATACAAGGATGAAGGAGAACCTGATCACTATAAGTTTTTCGTATCCATTGCTCCCTACTTTAAATAATTGATGATTTATCTTTTTAAACCAAAAGTCATCGGCATTGCTTAAGGTCATAGTCGCATCTTCAATGTATGAGAGTATGCGTTCAACGTCAACTAGATGTAGAAAATTGGAGATCTTAGCAATGTAAACTTCGATGATGTTGCTTCGATGTTGCTTAGAAAATCCAAAGCTTTTCAATCATATCTCTTGCTTAGAAGAAGTAAAATATTCGATGTTGACAAATTGGAGATCTTAGCAATGTAAACTTCGATGATGTTGCTTCGATGTTGCTTAGAAAGAATCCAAAGTTTTCAATCATATCTCTTGCTTAGAAGAAGTAAAATATTCGATGTTGGTCAACATCGAATATTTTACTTCTTTAAACAAGAGATATGATTGAAAAGCTTTGGATTTTCTCCCTTGACTTGGTAGAATTAGGATGCTTCTTATGTCCTTCACGCATGTCACGTTTGATGACCATAAGAGTTGTTACCTTTGGAAATTAGTTATTTTGTCATTAAGTTATTCTTCTTCTTTTTTAAGTAAAATAAATTTATATAATTAATAGGTAAGGGTATATGATAAGACTTAGAGTACACCTCTAGACGAAGACTACACGTAACATCACATGAATAAAAAATAACTTATCTAACCTCCAAGTATGCTAAATATTAAAGTTTTCAATTGTTTTGAGCATCTTAAAAAATTTATCTAATAAGCCTCTTAATAACTTCAAGAGTAAACTATTTTGGAATTAACCATGTATCAAAAGTTTTGTCATTCATTTCCTTCAAAATAACAAACAAATGAAACAAATACAAATTTAAAAATACTTATCTTGAAACTCTTCCCTTTTGCATGGTGAAGAAACTAGTTAAATTTTATATTCCATGATAAATAAAATAATCTTGTATGTTGAGAGTAAGATCTCTAAATATTCTCATATTGGCTAAATGAATGACATGCAATATAGGCAGCAACTCTTATCTTTAAATGTTCTAAAAAACTAAAATCTATCCCTTGTCACTAGCTCATCCTACATAGCTAATCATAATACTATAGATGGATGGAAAATTACAAACTTAAACCATATAATTTCATACTAATCCACTTTAGAGCCTTGGGGAATAATAGTTTTCTTAGCTAATTTTAATTTAAGTACTTTCCATCAATTGAAATGGTTCATACATGCTGTCTTTTATTATATAATTTAGTTTGGAGAGAGTATTAATATTACTTATATTCATAAGATCTCCCGTGATAGGCAAGTTTTACCCTTTATTCCCAACTATCATTGCTATCTTTGCATCCTTGTTTATTATTAAATGATTCTTATGACAAACTAATAACTTTTATTCAAATCCAACAGTAATGTATTGGATAATTATTGGATTGAGATTTTATACTTGGTAGTATTTGAAAAATAACTTGTTAAAAGGTAAAGATCAATTGTTACATTATATCACTTCTGTCACTCCAAATGAGTAATTTATTGTGAATCTATATGAGGCTTCTTCCTTATTGCTATACACCATCACGAAGTTTTGTTTGATGGGATTGATACATTATGAATGATGAAAAGATAAACAAATAGAATAAGAAACAATTACAAAGGGCAACAAGTTATTTTGGTCCAACGTGATACTTGGTTCCTAATTACGATGTTTCTCTTTGGCATCCCTAAGAGCTCTGTTGGTGGTGCTGTGACCCCCGTCCAAGACTAAGTTGACCCCGCTCACGTACTTGGACTCATCGCTCGCCAAGAACAGTGCTGCTTCTGCAACATCGTCGGTCCCGAACACCACCCCTTCAGATTTGCCGTGGAACATATCAGGTTTTCCAATGTCTCCTTATCCTGTATTCCGGACACATTCCTCAGCAACGGAGTTGCCACGCCGGTAGGCGATATGCAGTTCACTCGTATTCCGTGCTGCCCCATCTCCACGCACAGATTCTTAGTTAGACCCACCACAGCATGCTTGGAGCCGAGTAGATGTGCGGGGTTTCTCCATGAATCACTGACGCAGAGCTTGATGTAAAGAGAATGCTGCCCTTTTAGTCGGGATCATTGCTTTGGCAGCGTGTTTAGCGGCCAGGAATCCCCCTAGGACGTTGACGTTAAAGACCTTGCCGAATTTCTCGCGGTTGAAGTCTAAGATACCATCATCGCGTTAGTAATCCCAGCGTTGCTGAACATTACGTCCAGTTTGCCATGCTTCGAGACCGCGGTTTTGACAGCATTTTCGACGTCAGGTTCGTTGGTGACATCGCAGTGCACATAGGAAATGTCATTGGTGTTGCCAATGTCACGGCAAACGGCGTGACCAAGGTCATCTTGGATATCAGCGATGACAACTTTAGCACCATGTTGAACGAATAGCTTTGCGCAGTCTCGCCAATTCCGCTGGCGCCTCCGGTTATCAATGCCACCTTCCCTTCCAACCTGCATAATCAAAAGCTTTTATTTTATTCCATTGTTTGAATGACCGATTGTAGATACAATGGCTTAGTGGAAGACTTGCATGATGGATCAAAAAACTAGACATGATTGTACATAGCCGCTATTATCTTTGCTTACCTCTTTGCAATGGGTTCAAGCAAGGAAGCAGCCATTATCTTTTGCTTCTTGTATGTTATTCTGTATGTCTCGATGAATGTGAAGATCCCCTCGCAACATGGGTTTTATAGCAATCTTAGTGGCTGACATCTGATGTTAATATGTTTCGTTCTAAAGTTTTTCGTGTGAAAGAGGGGTTTGAAGAAAAAGCATAGACGCCACTTCCTGCAAACTAAAATAGACATATTCCATATGTTGGCCTTAGGACCAGATGTGAACACTACCACAATGCCGTGGACCATTGACTCGCAGCAGTGGTAATTGAATACCCTAATGAGCTCTGGTTTCTCCCCTAGACAATTAGCATTTGCTTGAGATTCTACCCCGTAGACATCCCAACAAACAGATTAGTGCGACACTTATGGTATGGGAAGCAGGTTCTGTCAAACTATTAATTAGATTGCATTCAAGATTGGAGAGCTGGCTGGATACAACTTGCATGTGCAAAGCCATTTTGGCCTAACACCGTAAAAGATTGCTTATTAAGATGTTGCTTTAGATGTGTCCTATTTCATTCTTTAACATTGCTTTCCCTTTCATCTTATATTTTCATTTTTCCTAAGCTCGTTTATGCAAATAAAGAACTGCATGCATGAGAGATGTCGGTATATACATGCAATACAAGCAATATTTCATCTATGGCTTTATTCTTTTATCACTGTAAGAGGATATGATTGTTGACTTAAAAAAAAAAAAAAGAAGTCTTCTTCTACTTTTTTCACCTATCCGCACCAACCGAGTGTCCTATCACTTTCCATATCCCACTCAGAACTGGATAAGAAAAATCCCAGACACTTCGAGCTTAATATTATATTTACATTGTTGTTTCGTGACATCTGACCAATTCTTCCACCCCAGAAAGTGTATTTGCTCCTCCGTTTTCTTCCCGTACAGGGGAAAATTCAGAAGGGAATGATGGATTTTGTGATGACCATGTACTCCGAGTCATAACGACTTACTTTTCGCGGTCTGTCTCCCTAAGCTCCCAAATTCTGTACGTGGTAGCTTGAAACTTCAAAATGAGACTTCAAGGGCCAAAAACATTCAAACGAAATTGTCAAAAGGTGTTCTTGAATTTGGGCGGTCTTGCCTTCCGGCGGAGCACTAGATCGAGTGTTTCTCTCCCTAGAAGATCTTGACACAACCCAATGTGGGCCTAGATTAAGAAAAACTCAGGCCTGAGTCTTCGTTCGGCCCGACTTGTTGTTTCCTTTTCTTCCATGGACCAAACATGTCCAAAACAAAATTGTCAAAGGGGACTATTGAAGAACAATTAAACCTTTGTCACACAACAATTCATCTCGTATCTTTGATGTGATAGAACAATTAAACCTTTGTCTCCTACATCAAAAAAGAGATAAGAAGTGTTCCTCAACTTTCGAATTTGATCTTTATTAGCCTTAGGAGTATTTACAGACCTCGTCAATATTTTCCACCTTCCTACCGCAGGAAGCAGAATTCCATACTCATCTTGGAGATCAACTCAACGATGTTGAGCGCAAAGCCTTAGCTACAACTTGATTTTCCACTTTTATATCACAACATTACTTGCTTGAATTTGCAAGGCCGACCATGTTGAGCATATGGCATTCTCCTTAAATATTTCTAATGCACAGGGGCTTTGACAGCGCCTGCCTTCTTTGGTGCTGCTTTGGGATCTAAACCCTCCAGCATTTTATCACCTCCGGGCATATTCTAGTAGTCTTGGAAAGGCAAGGACTACCGAATGCGTGCCACTGCTCAAAGCTTGCAGTGAGAAATAAACCAAAATGGTTTACTCGTCCTCCAAAACCGATGCCTTTAGGGATGTCCTTTCAACTGAAATTCACAGCGCACTGCAAATACAAGGACACTACTCAAATGTCTCACAAGAGTATGATATGATTACAGAAAAACTAAATGCAGTGTAAATGGCTGAGATATATTTACTTCTCTCGTCAGATACAGTGTAACTTATACCAGCACCCAGTAACGAAGGCATTTAAACAACTCCAACAATAATCAGCCAAAAGGAAAAGACACAGTATGATGTGAACAGGATGACTGATAACAAAAGATGAAAAAAATTAGCAAGAAAAAATCAAATGGAATAAGTATTCAGATACTTGAAGTGGGTTTCCTAGCATTGCAGCACTTCAGCTTCCTCCGTGCTCTAAACTTTCACATGTATTTTTATAAAATTAAAACCAAATCAACTTTTTAAGACTTTGTAGAATCCAATTTAACAGATTGCTAAAAAAATTCCAAGAAATCAATTTAACTTCATGAGAGATAAACTAAGTTAGAATATCAGCTTCTTAGCTGCTCAAAATACCCAGCACGTCAATAGTCGGGGTAAAATTGAGCACTGCATCAAAATCATGTGTTCGAACTTATTGTTTCAAACTTCATCAGTTACGGCCTTTCTAGCATCATAATTGTTGTTAACATCCTCATCAGCTTGAGGACCTTCCAAGCATTTTCTTATGAATAGCACGAGATTACAAACATACATAGGGCAGGTTTATTGCCAAAGCTGCCTTCGTAGTTCCCACGGCTAATTAAGGCGTTCATTTCCAATTGAGACAACTTAAGCATTCAGAGTCTATTTGCAAACACTTCCTCAGAAATAGAACAGTTATAACAATGGATGATTCTTGGAAAAACTATGACAGCTGGACGAACTAAATATCTGTAGAACAAAAGAGCAAAGATCAACTAACAAAATGTTTCTTTAGAAACCACAAGCCAAACATATGAAGTAACGAAAGCTTACCCATTGCATATTATTGTTTTCTTCGCTAGGCCTGAATATTGATGCCTTTGAATATAGGTGGAAAGGAAAAGACTTCATGTCACCATAGAAATCACCACGCCTCTCACAACACTGAGAATCATAACCACCATATATGTAACCTTCTTTATCCTTCATAATAAACATAGTTGGCCCATCATCATTTTTGCAGTTCAATTCAATAAGTACCCATTTATCTCCTACTGTAAAAATAGTTGAAGCAACCCTAGAGTCTGAAATAAAAATTGAGTATTTAGCATTTGCACTTTCTTTGGCCAAAAAGAAGGTCAAGCCATTAGTGGATAATAGACAAAATGGATCTTTGTTAATAAACAACTCTTTTACTTCATGGATAGTCCTTGATGCCATTATCTACAACTTTCTTGTACCAGTAGCAAATTGTTATTATAACTAAGATGTCTCAACAGAAGCTGTTAATGTTTACAACTATTCCAGTAAGTCTAAACATGTAAGATTAATTTAAAGCCTATGAAGTAAGCAATGAATGTCAAGAAGGGTCAGGAAACCAACACTAAAAGGAAGTTAGAAAAAATATGTGTATCTAAAATATAATAATATAATAAGCATACATCATTATTTTTGAACTTTCTAAAACTTTGATCACCATGTCTAACTTTGAGAACATTTAATGGCTAGTCCTTGCTACACCTAAGCACACTCAATTATTAAAACCAAATTTTCAAGGGAAACATAAAGTGGCAATTAGTTTCAAGTACAATATATTGACCTAGCATATTGAGGGCCATAATGTTATCTTGCTCCCATGTGACCATTAACAACAAGCTCCCATCACTTTTTGGAAAAATCTCAATCACATCCTACTAAATCTTGGTGAAGAACCTATGGAACCCCAAGCCTCATTGCTCTGATTTACATAGCTTCTTTGTGTTTTTTCCATTCTTTTTTTTTATATTACGTCAAAAGTATAGAGCACAATATTTGAGGAGTAATTTCCCAAGTAGTCAGACTTGATCCAACACAATGGTGTCTAATAAAACACCGATTTAACACTATCAATGTCTAATAAAACACTATAAACTATTCTTATACATAAAAATAAAATAAAATAAAAAAATGAAGCCACATCAACAAAGCTGAGATTCTTGAATCTCCCAAGAGACAAAAAGCAAAATCGAATGAATAGTTTTGAAGAATATAAGTTGTATGGTTTATGCTTCAAAAAATTGTATTTATTAGCATCAAATACCTAATTTTGGACTCAAAAGGGAAAGAAAATATCAAGTCATATGAAATAGGAATATAACTTGATATCAGCAAATTCAACAAGATAATTAAATGATCCATTTAAGTAATGGATAATTGTATGAGAAAAGCATGGTACTTAGGATATGTTGTCCAAGAATGCATTGGAACTTAGGCCAATGTAAGACTATGGTATAAAAGTTTCCATTCCTCCAACTTTTCCTGTAAAGGGCTCCTCCTATATGCCAAGCATATTCCTTCTTCAATAACATCGTTAGGATCAACATTCTTTGAATGCAATGGATAAGGAACCTGAGATCTAGGTCTCCCTACATACAATGTACCATATGAAAGACACAATTATTTTTTCTTAGATGCCAAAAGAAAGGAATATCATAATAGTTAAGCAAATATTCCTCAACTACTTTAGAAAACACAATGTAGAAATTATTTAGTTCCTACAATTTTCTAGATGAAGTGTTAAATGAGTAATTGATAAAAGTGGAGAGAGGGAGGGAAATGATTTCTTCAAATACAAATTTAGTAATATGTCAACATTGTTATTTAAATGAAATGAAAGGACCCCACTACTTGTTGTATTTGGTTTTGTATTGCTACCACATAGCTCATAACAAGATGTTGCATATGGTGACCCCCTACAATCTACAATCTACAATCTATAATCTACTTGTCATATTTAACATCATGTTTAAATGAATGAATAAACATCTCATTTTTATTCTCTTTTCCAATAGAAAACTTCCAAAAGGCTCGCTTGATGGTGAAGGAATAAAACACTATAAATTATTGAATGCAATTACTAGTAAATAGGAACTTTAAGATCTTCAAGCTCATGCTTGATGAAATCTATTTGGAAAATCATGAGAATGTAAGAAATTTGTAGTTTGAGTATAGCATCTAAAAAGCTATTACCATAGGATAAAGAGAGAACAAAGATTGAATCTAGAATTCAAAGTTGGAGCCTATAAGAAGAAGAAAAAAGAATTGGCAATACAATAGACTTGTTTAACTAGATTAAAATTCAGGGAGATTCAATAACTAGAACATGTGCAAATTTCTGCTTCCAACAAAGTGCATCAGCAAAACTCATGCATCAATTAAGAAGTTTCTATGGATTTCACAAGGAAGAAGCAACCTTAATTAGATTCCTCTATAAAGTAGCAAGTTCACTTTGTTTTTAAATTAGAAATCCTTGAGAACATTTGTTTCTTGACCAAAATATGCTAAAAAAAAATGAAGTTTACCTTCTAATCAATTTCATGTTTTAATGATGTCCCTTATAGAAATTAGTGAATATTATGAGTGTGCCTATGATTTCTATGCTAAAAGAATTATGTAGCAATGATCCACTTACAAATAAAAATAAAGCTATTATAGCATCAAAGTAAACATCTTGCATAAATATTAACTATCATTATATTTGAAGAGGAAAGAAAAGAAGAAACAACTTCTAGATACTTGCACAAAGAGGACACTCATTCACAAGCATCATTTCCACACATCTGATAGGAGTCAAAGGATCATAATTCCATGATTAACTAGTTCCACTACCTTAATCTTTCCAGGAAACTTAATTTTAAAGAGAATTTAATCCCAAAAACTGCAAAGGCTTTTACATTCAGAGTAAATATTGACATATTTGGGCGCTATGGGTTCATCAAATCAAAATCATGAGGGAGAGAACGTAGGCCACAGCATGGCTTCATTGTTTGTCACCCAGAGCAAGAAGTTCAAAGATAGGTCGGGTTGGTTTTATCTCACAAACTCAAAAGGCCAACCAAGGCTTTATTCCTAGATTATTCAGACCAAGGTTACATGTACTAACAGGAATTGATCTCTAATTACTATTGCATGTGTGTGTTTTTGTGAAAACAAGATAGATGGAATTTATTCCAAGAATATTATTTTTTCCTACATAATTTTTGTTCCCATGTCAAGGCCTCTTACCATTGGTATTTTTACTCAGATACATGACTGGTTCCCTACACTCCAAAGCATGCACTATAGCTATTAGCAAACCGTACTTCAGAAGGTTAACCACTCATTTGATGCATTGCCTAACTCAAAACTGCATGCATAACACAAGTGTTGTATGCTTTAAGCTCTAACTAGAATTGGATATCAGAATTTTGATAACCATTATAGTCTTTACCATCTTTAGATAATAGTGTATCAATGTATCATCTAAAGCAAGAATCACATCAATACCTACTAATGTCCAACACAAAGAAAATTGCCATAAGAGTATGAAATTTCGTACAAATAGGAGAAATGAAGAATCTTAACAATCAAATTGGATAATTCCTGAAAACGCAAGGCATGTAAAGCTATTGTTATATGTAGAGTAAACCGCTCAAGCTGAGCACTAAACACTTCCGGTGAAAGGCATAATATCCTTCCACAACCCTGAACGAATTATTTCCTCTGTCTCATTAAGCACACAACAATAAATATTAGTTATATATGCGGACCAATTCCACAAAGGCAATTAATGTATTCATGGTCAGTTACACAGACTAGCATGATACCTCATGATACATTGTTATTCATAATGTACCTGCTGAATGTTCTATGACCATAATTGCAATAATTATTTTTCTAGAATCCTTGGTGCAACAGTTTCATCTGTGAATTTGAATAATTCATTGATATAGGAAGTGAGCAAAGATTATATCACCTCCGTACATATAATCAAAATGCACATTGCTGGTTGATTCGAGGGATCCCTTCCCAAAACATTTTGGACCTTAAGTTTCCAATTTCATGTTCATTATAGATATTGACACAACATAAGCCTCTTTTCTAGGCTCGGACCCCATAAATAGAACAGTGTAGTTCCAAATACGGCACAACAAAGGGTTAAGAAGCGATACAAATGCAAAGGATTAGTCAATCTTCTATTAGCCAAGCGTAAGTACCTTTTTCGTGTGTGATATGTGCCCGATAGCAGGTGATTAACACAAAAATTTGCAATCAATTAGCTCAGAGATTACAGATGAAAGATCGAAAATTAACACAAAGAAACAGCAATCGTGTCTTGCCTCTTGTAGATACACGTTCTCCAAGAAATTCGTAAAGTGTGGTCGTTGTTCTCAAAATTAAGTCTAAAATCATGGGTTTGGCTTTGGGACGAGGAAGGAGACGAAGCCATCGCCGAGTTCAAAATCGAAGCGCGGGTGAGGGGCTCTGTCAGTAAAACCAGATAAAGCATAGGGGTGAAATAGCCCAGATGAACACAGAGAAATTATCTAAAGCGCAGCTAATAAAAAGTAAAACGCAAATGCTACACTGACAGATAATATCCGTTTCCCAAAACACCCTTAACAACAAGAGAGCAACTAAAACCTTCAACAGAAAAACGATCCTAGATGAAATGCACCATATCCGAGGAAATAGACGCCCCAATGCTATGTTAAAGTTCTCTGAAATGCAATGAAAGCAAACGAAGCGAAAGAAAGCTCGAACACTGATGGTGTGGAAATCGCCCGTGGGTGTTGGTAAAATTCACATTTGCTGAAAGAACAAAAATCTGTACAGTTAATTACATAAAGAATGAATCAAATGAAACTTGCCTGTTAACATTAACAATCGACCTAGTGGAAAGAGCTAAAATAAAATAAAGCTTGCTCATGAAGACCTGCAAGGTCGGCATATTTCAACTTTGCTTATCAATTAGCCTGGCCTTGATACTTTGAACGTTTTACCCGTCTGAGCTTTTGCTTCTATCAAACAGCCTCACCATTTCGGCTGGCGCCTCCATTATCCTATCTTGGCTTCTAACCTGCATTATGAAAGCTCTCTGTATCTGTTTTGACTACAGATAGATTAACAATGACCTAGTAGCGTGTAACATGGAAGCACCTCCCATCTGTAGCGTATTGTTTGCGGGATTAAGAAACAGTAGAAAAGGTTAGCCGATTCAGTCAGACGTTAAAAATTAAAATAATGCCGGTTTCTTCAAATCAGTGTTCGCCATTGATGTGTATCCATGAATTTGAATGTTGAATGGAAGATTTAAAGGACCTTGAGGTCCCACAAAGCAAAGACCAACATATAAAAAGTGAAAGGAAGACAACGATTTCACTTTTACATAAAGAATATTCAGTATTTATCTTACTTTTTTTTGTTTACAAGTAGTTGTGAGTATGATAAAACTATTAGTTGTTGTGCTTGTAATGTACTTGACGAAAGCAAATGATTCAATTAATCTTTGCCGCCAAATAGAGTTGTTTAAAGCAACAACCCTTGACCGTTGTAATTCTTTTTCTTGTATTATCTGGTAAAGGCTGAATCCACGTGATAAGTGTTATAGAAGTTCGTGGAGTTGTTAAATTATTTGCACCGTTAAGTTAATCTGGTACTACAATTTTTATATAAAAAATAAAAGGTAGAGGATTGAATCAAGGCTTGATCTGCTGCTCCCAATTCATAATTTACTGCCGACCAATTTGAGATCTTTATTTTATTGCTGTTACATCGCGTTTGATGTGATATATTCTACCACAAAGATGCTTAAACAAACATAATTAAACAAATGCAGAGACTACCAAATTTCTTGAGCAAATTAGATATGGGGTTCTCCACCGCGAAATTTCTCTTTGGCATCCCTAAGAGCCCTGTTGGTAGTGCTATGACCGCCGTCCAAGACTAGGTTGAGGCCACTCACGTACCTGGCCTCATCGCTTGCCAAGAACAGTGCTGCCTCAGCAACATCGTCAGTCCCGAACACCACCCCTTGCAGATTTGCGGTGGAACAGATCAAGTCTTCTAGTTTCTTCTTGTCCTGTATTCCGGACACATTCCTCAGCAGAGGAGTCGGCACGCCGGTTGGTGATATGCAGTTAACGCGAATTCCATGCCGCCCCATCTCCACACAGATTCTTAGTTAGACCCAACAGTGCATGTTTGGATGCCGCGTAGGCGTAGACGTGAGGGGTTTCTCCATGAATCACTGTCGCAGAGCTTGCTGTAAATAAAATGCTGCCCTTTTTCGCCGGAACCATTACTTTGGCAGCTTACTTGGCTGCCAGGAATCCTCCCAGGACGTTCACACCAAAAACCCGGTTGAATTTCTCGGGGCTGAAGTCTAGGATACCGTCATCCCTGTTGGTATTTCCTGCGTTACTGAACATTATGTCCAGTTTGCCGTACTTGGACACCGCCGTGTTGACAGCATTTTCGACATCAGGCTCGTTGGTGACATCGCACTGGACATAGGTAAAGTGACCACTGTTTCCGAGGTCACGGCAAAGGGCGTGACCAAGGTCATCTTGGATGTCGGCGACGACAACCTTAGCACCATGTCGGACGAATAGCCTTGACGTAGTCTTGCCGATTCCGCTGGCGCCTCCGGTTATCATGGCCACCTTCCCTTCCAACCTGCATAATCAAAAGTTTATTTTCTTTTCTAATGTTTCAAAGGCCAACGGGTTCATGCATGGTGGATTAAAGAAACATATTATGTAGAGACCCTCCTGGCTTTGCTTACCTCTTGGGAACTGGAGCAAGCGACGAAGCAGCTGGCATCTTTGGCTTCTTGTTTTGTAATACCGTAAGACTCTTTCGATGTAAAGATAAGCTGGGACGTTGGGCCCCTTATAAGCAAAGAGTCCTCTGACTCTTTCAAACATATCCTATGTGTGAACAGCACAGGTGGTTGTTGGCGAAGATTATTCCAAAAAGTAAGAAAAAAGTTTCAAACATGTGTGGAAGCGAGGCTTGAGTAGACAGAGTAATCAACATCTACATCCCTAAGAGATCGGCCCAGGCGGGGACCAGCAACCAGTAATTGAACATCAATTCAAGTGTGTGTTTTCAACTAAATTGACTTTTTTCTATGAAAGTTTTTGACAATAACAATCATATAATGCTTATGAATAATTGGTGTACGAAGCTTTTCCACTAATATCTCTCTCTCTCTTTACCCCCCCCCCCCCCCCCCCCCAAAAAAAAAAAAAAAAAGAAAAAATCTCTCCTCCAATTCTTGTACAATCCGGCATTTTTTGGAAAATGTTGTAAACTCCATATACAGAATCCTACTATTCAAGTGGCATAACATGAAGGAAAGACAACATGAAAAGCTTACGTGGTCTTGTATTGCTTGATGCCGAATAGATTTGAGGAAGGAAGGAAACATTTGCCTTCTTATTAGTCATCTCCATGTCTAAACAATAAGTCTTTCAATCTGTCACTTTCTCTTTTCTTTCCTCACTAAGATTTGATTAGATATGACATTTCTACTTAAATTCAAATTAAGGTTAGTGAAAACATCCCTTTCCCCTCTCCCCCTCCTTCCGTTCCTCTTCCAATTTTTTTACAATCTAGCATTTTTTGGAGAATGTTGTGAACTCTGTTTACAAAATCCTACTCTTCTAAAGGGGGAAAAAAGGAGAATAATAGAGTTATACACAAAAACAAAAGAAAGGGACTTCCAATCACAAAAGGAAAAAGTTCTCTTCATTTGCCTTGAACAATCCACAATCAAGTGGCATAACATGAAGAAAAGACTAACATGAAAGGCTTAAATGGCCTTGTATCACTTGATGCTAATTAGATATTCAAGAAGTAAGAAACATTTGTCTTCTTATTAGTTGTCTCCATATCCAAACGAAAAGTCTTTCATTTGTCGTTTTCTCTTTTCAAGAAGGAAGGAAAAAATTTTCTTCTTATTAGTTGTCTCCATATCCAAATGAAAAGTTTTTCAATTTGTCACTTTCTCTTTGCTTTTCACACTAAGATTTGATTAGATATGACATTTCTGCTTAATTTTAACTTAGGGTAATGGTGAAATACCTCTCCCCCCTTGCCCTTTCCTATTCTTGCACAATCCAAAATTTTTTGGAGAATGTTGTGTACTCTGTATACAAAATCCTACTAGTCTAAAGGAATAAGAAGGAGAATAATAGAGTTGTATACAAACATAAAAGAAAGGGACTTCCAATCGCAAACGGAAATTTTTTTCCTTATTTGCCTTAGACAATCCACAATTCATGTGGTATAACATGAAAAAGAGACAACATGAAAGGCTTACATGGCCACATATTGCTTAATGCTTAATAGACTTTGAAGGACTAACACAATTGTCTTTTTATTACTCGTCACCATATTTGAATGAGAAGTCTTTCAATTTGTCACTTTCTCTTTGCTTTTCACACTAAGATTTGATTATACGACATTTTTGTTTAATTTTTACTTAGGCAAACAGTGAAAATTAATCTATTATCTTACTATGATCTTGAGAAATTGGCATGCTTCAAATGTATCCTTTCTCATCTTCTTGACAATACTTTAGTCTTTCGAAGTAAATTATATATTGTAAATTTTATACAAATTAAGAACTACAGATGTGAAAGAAATGGAAATCTCCTGCATTGGAATGAAACACCCCCTGCAACTTCCTACCAATTTTTATGTTTGTATTATTTTCTTTACAAAATAATCTTTCTTGACTCGTTGACCAAGAATCTCTTCACCTACCTCCATCAACCACCCCCATCACTTTGTCCTCTTCCCTTGTCTCTCGTGTTGGAATCTAGTTACATAGTAAACAAGCAAAAAAAAAAATCCCATGCTTAGTGCCAGTTATATCTGTGTACAAGTTCTTTTTTTTTTTTTTTTGGTGAAAGGTCAAATTATATATTACCGTAAAAATTTAAAGATTGTTTGGTTACAAAACATTATCATTTAAACTCAAACATTGCACTTGGCAAATTCCAAAGCTCTTGTAAGAATTTATTACAATTTGTAGGTTTGACTCCTCTGGTAGATGAAATATTCCCTCTCACATCCTTCTTGATTTTTGCAATAATGGTTGAGTTATCTAGACTGGTATCGTTGAATCTACTTCTATTCTTTTCTCTCCAAATGTGATACAATATGGCCTTGAAAGATATACTAAGCAAAGTTGCTGCAAAACTCTTTCTCTTGATAGCCTTGATCATCCAATATATTTTAGCTCTCTAGTATTCAATCCTTTGAGTTTATCCATTCATGCCTAACAAAGCCTTCCAAATGTAGTTTGTGAACCTGAGCCACCTGATCTGTTGTGGATAGTTTGTCTTTCAAAGTGATCCAGCAGATAAAATTATACTTTAGTACTCCTTCTTTCCATACAAGTATTGCTCATTCAGTACTTTTCTGTTCTCTCTTAGTGCTACATAACTTTTGGCGATATTGTATTATGAGTTTGTCACTAGTTATGTGAGTTCACTTCTTACTTGTAAAATATTCCTAAAACTCCAAGCTAGTGATCCTTTCATCCAACTTCTAATACATTCCTTCCCTTCAAATTTTATGTTATCATCCATTTAACCTATAAAGAGTTTGAGTTGGGGTGCACAATAGACCATAAGAGCTTTTCAATTGCCACCTTATTCCAAGTATGTCTATCAAACTTAGTCCTCCAAAAATTTTAGGCCAACAAACTTCTTTCCATGCCACTTTCGCTACACATCGTCTATTAGATTTACCTACCCAAAGGAAAGTTCTAATCCATTTTTCAATTTCATAAAGTGTCTATTTTGGCAATAAAAAAATTTGCATCCAATATGTTTGCAATAAGAATAAAACACTTTTTGCTAGCTGTAATCTCCCCTCATAACTAATATGCTTAGACTCCTTACCTTTAATTCTCCTCAATATCTTTTCTATCAGGATAGTACAATCTAGATTGGAAAGTCTTTTGGTAATCAATAGAACTCCTAAGTATTTTATACGAAGTTGGCTTTCTTGGATAGGAATATGATCAAGTATTAGAGCATTTTCCTGTTCAAAGAAACCTGAAAAGAAAATTTGACACTTTATGGATGCATCTTCAAACCTATGATATCCTCAAACTCTTGCATAGCATCTAGTAAACACAATATAGACTCAATATCTCCATGAGCAAACAAAAAGAGATCATCAACAAAGCATAGATGAGTGATCTTCTCTTTAAAGTATTTCCAGTGAAATTTAAACCTTCCAAAAAATACTTTCTTTTGTATAATTCTGTTAAGAATCTCCATCACAATAACAAAGAGAAAATGAGAGAGAGAGTCTCCTTGTCTAAGTCCCTTTGTCCCCTTAAAAAAACCTATATGAGAGTCATTTATGTTCATAGAATATCCAACAATAGTGATTCAGCTTTCAATCAGCAATCTAAATTTGTTTGGGAACTTCAAAATTTTCAGAGAATTTAATATTGCATTCCAGTCTATTGAATCATATGCTTTCATAATTTCAACCTTAATTGCCACCCTTTTTCCATGAATACCTTTGTGATAATTGTGTATTAACTCTTGACATGAAAAAATATTTTCTTTAATGTTCCTACCTGGCACAAAAGTTATTTGACAAGGATGTGTGAAATGAGGCAAAGCTTTGCTTAATCTTCCTACCACAATTTTAGAAATGATCTTGTACAATACATTGCAACAAGAGATAGGTCTAAAATCTTTCATATTAGTGGCATTAACTTTCTTAGGGATAATGGAAATTATCATTGAATTTATGCTTTGCAATAGCTGTCGCTTCTAAAAGAAAGTTAAAACTGTCTTTGTACGAGTTCTTAAAGATGAACTCTAACATATTCTTTCTTCTATAGTTTATTATATGTTGAAGATATAAAAGTTCATGTTCCATTATGAACACTCAATAGGCATAAAGGCTATCGCTATTAGTCAAACAGAATTTTTAAAACAAGAGACCAAGAAATGGCGGTCATGCTTAGCAACCAAGCAACAATAATGAGCCTTCCTTCACTGCAAGAATTTTGACCAACCCCAATTCAGTCTATAGTCTCAATTCTAACCCGAACATACCTATTGTTTTCTTTCATGCGCTATGAATGTCCTAACGAAGACGTCAAGGTTCACCCATAGCAAACCACCCAAGTTATCTATGATCTGAGAGAGAGTTTAGGATTAGTAAAAGCAAGTGATTAAACCGAGACAAAAAGAGGAGCTGTACTGCTAATTCTTCCATATTGTGATACAAGGATGAAGGAGAACCTGATCACTATAAGTTTTTCGTATACCATTGCTCCCTACTTTAAATAATTGATGATTTATCTTTTTAAACCGAAAGTCATCGGCATTGCTTAAGGTCATAGTCGCATCTTCAATGTATGAGAGTATGCGTTCAACGTCAACTAGATGTAGAAAATTGGAGATCTTAGCAATGTAAACTTCGATGATGTTGCTTCGATGTTGCTTAGAAAATCCAAAGCTTTTCAATCATATCTCTTGCTTAGAAGAAGTAAAATATTCGATGTTGACAAATTGGAGATCTTAGCAATGTAAACTTCGATGATGTTGCTTCGATGTTGCTTAGAAAATCCAAAGCTTTTCAATCATATCTCTTGCTTAGAAGAAGTAAAATATTCGATGTTGGTCAACATCGAATATTTTACTTCTTCTAAACAAGAGATATGATTGAAAAGCTTTGGATTTTCTCCCTTGACTTGGTAGAATTAGGATGCTCTTCTAGTGTCCTTCACGCATGTCACGTTTGATGACCATAAGAGTTGTTACCTTTGGAAATTAGTTATTTTGTCATTAAGTTATTCTTCTTCTTTTTTAAGTAAAATAAATTTATATAATTAATAGGTAAGGGTATATGATAAGACTTAGAGTACACCTCTAGACGAAGACTACACGTAACATCACATGAATAAAAAATAACTTATCTAACCTCCAAGTATGCTAAATATTAAAGTTTTCAATTGTTTTGAGCATCTTAAAAAATTTATCTAATATGCCTCTTAATAACTTCAAGAGTAACTATTTTGGAATTAACCATGTATCAAAAGTTTTGTCATTCATTTCCTTCAAAATAACAAACAAATGAAACAAATACAAATTTAAAAATACTTATCTTGATACTCTTCCCTTTTGCATGATGAAGAAACTAGTTAAATTTTATATTCCATGATAAATAAAATAATCTTGTATGTTGAGAGTAAGATCTCTAAATATTCTCATATTGCTAATGAATGACATGCAATATAGGCAGCAACTCTTTATCTTTAAATGTTCTAAAAAACTAAAATCTATCCCTTGTCACTAGCTCATCCTACATAGCTAATCATAATACTATAGATGGATGGAAAATTACAAACTTAAACCATATAATTTCATACTAATCCACTTTAGAGCCTAGGGGAATAATAGCTTTCTCAACTAATTCTAATTTAAGTACTTTCCATTTATTGAAATGGTTCATACATGCTTATCTTTTATTATATAATATAGTTTGGAGAGAGTATTAATATTACTTATATTCATAAGATCTCCCATTGATAGGCAAATTTTACCCTTTACTCCCAATTATCATTGCTATATTTGCATCCTTGTTTATTATTAAATGATTCTTATGACAAACTAATAACTTTTATTCAAATCCAACAGTAATGCATTGGATAATTATTGAGGTTGAGATTTTATACTTGGTAGTATTTGAAAAATAACTTGTTAAAAGGTAAAGATCAATTGTTACATTATATCACTTCTGTCACTCCAAATGAGTAATTTATTGTGAATCTATATGAGGCTTCTTCCTTATTGCTATTACAGCATCACGAAGTTTTGTTTGATGGGATTGATACATTATGAATGATGAAAAGATAAACAAATAGAATAAGAAACAATTACAAAGGGCAACAAGTTATTTTGGTCCAACGTGATACTTGGTTCCTAATTACGATGTTTCTCTTTGGCATCCCTAAGAGCTCTGTTGGTGGTGCTGTGACCCCCGTCCAAGACTAAGTTGACCCCGCTCACGTACTTGGACTCATCGCTCGCCAAGAACTGTGCTGCTTCTGCAACATCGTCGGTCCCGAACACCACCCCTTTCAGATTTGCCGTGGAACATATCAGGTTTTCCAATGTCTCCTTATCCTGTATTCCGGACACATTCCTCAGCAACGGAGTTGCCACGCCGGTGGGCGATATGCAGTTCACTCGTATTCCGTGCTGCCCCATCTCCACGCACAGATTCTTAGTTAGACCCACCACAGCATGCTTGGAAGCCGAGTAGATGTGCGGGGTTTCTCCATGAATCACTGACGCAGAGCTTGATGTGAAGAGAATGCTGCCCTTTTTAGTCGGGATCATTGCTTTGGCAGCGTGTTTGGCGGCCAGGAATCCCCCCAGGACGTTGACGTTAAAGACCTTGCCGAATTTCTCGCGGTTGAAGTCTAAGATACCATCATCTGCATTAGTAATCCCAGCGTTACTGAACATTACGTCCAGTTTGCCATGCTTCGAGACCGCGGTTTTGACA
Source organism: Casuarina glauca (assembly GCA_028551395.1). Lineage (NCBI taxonomy): Eukaryota > Viridiplantae > Streptophyta > Magnoliopsida > Fagales > Casuarinaceae > Casuarina > Casuarina glauca. The sequence goes on from CM052348.1 coordinate 10,700,578, forward strand.
GCATTTTCGACGTCAGGTTCGTTGGTGACATCGCAGTGCACATAGGAAATGTCATTGGTGTTGCCAATGTCACGGCAAACGGCGTGACCAAGGTCATCTTGGATATCAGCGATGACAACTTTAGCACCATGTTGAACGAATAGCTTTGCCGCAGTCTCGCCAATTCCGCTGGCGCCTCCGGTTATCAATGCCACCTTCCCTTCCAACCTGCATAATCAAAAGCTTATTATTTTATTCCATTGTTTGAATGACCGATTGTAGATACAATGGCTTAGTGGAAGACGTGCATGATGGATCAAAAAACTAGACATGATTGTACATAGCCGCTATTATCTATGCTTACCTCTTTGCAATGGGAGCAAGCAAGGAAGCAGCCATTATCTTTTGCTTCTTGTATGTTATTCTGTATGTCTCGATGAATGTGAAGATCCCCTCGTAACATGGGCGTTTTATAGGCAATCTTAGTGGCTGACATCTGATGTTTAATATGTTTCGTCCTAAAGTTTTTCGTGTGAAAGAGGGGTTTGAAGAAACAAGCATGACGCCACTTCCTGCAAACTAAAATAGACATATTCCATATGTTGGCCTTAGGACCAGATGTGAACACTACCACAATGCCGTGGACCATTGACTCGCAGCAAGTGGTAATTGAATACCCTAATGAGCTCTGGTTTCTCCCCTAGACAATTAGCATTTGCTTGAGATTCTACCCCGTAGACATCCCAACAAACAGATTAGTGCGACACTTATGGTATGGGAAGCAGGTTCTGTCAAACTATTAATTAGATTGCATTCAAGATTGGAGAGCTGGCTGGATACAACTTGCATGTGCAAAGCCATTTTGGCCTAACACCGTAAAAGATTGCTTATTAAGATGTTGCTTTAGATGTGTCCTATTTCATTCTTTAACATTGCTTTCCCTTTCATCTTATATTTTCATTTTTCCTAAGCTCGTTTATGCAAATAAAGAACTGCATGCATGAGAGATGTCGGTATATACATGCAATACAAGCAATATTTCATCTATGGCTTTATTCTTTTATCACTGTAAGAGGATATGATTGTTGACTTAAAAAAAAAAAAAAGAAGTCTTCTTCTACTTTTTTCACCTATCCGCACCAACCGAGTGTCCTATCACTTTCCATATCCCACTCAGAACTGGATAAGAAAAATCCCAGACACTTCGAGCTTAATATTATATTTACATTGTTGTTTCGTGACATCTGACCAATTCTTCCACCCCAGAAAGTGTATTTGCTCCTCCGTTTTCTTCCCGTACAGGGGAAAATTCAGAAGGGAATGATGGATTTTGTGATGACCATGTACTCCGAGTCATAACGACTTACTTTTCGCGGTCTGTCTCCCTAAGCTCCCAAATTCTGTACGTGGTAGCTTGAAACTTCAAAATGAGACTTCAAGGGCCAAAAACATTCAAACGAAATTGTCAAAACGGTGTTCTTTGAATTTGGGCGGTCTTGCCTTCCGGCGGAGCACTAGATCGAGTGTTTCTTCCCTAGAAGATCTTGACCAACCCAATGTGGGCCTAGATTAAGAAAAACTCAGGCCTGAGTCTTCGTTCGGCCCGACTTGTTGTTCTCCTTTTCTTCCATGGACCAAACATGTCCAAAACAAAATTGTCAAACGGGACTATTGAAAGCCCATTTCGGAGATCTCCCTTGTATGTAAACACCGGAAAACCCTAACCTTCTTTCCTGCCTCTCTAACGCCAGTCGTTCGCGCAAACGAACACGAGCACGTACAAGAGTTACAGCAGGCATCATGGGTCGCGTCCGAACGAAGACCGTGAAGAAGTCCTCGCGGCAGGTTATAGAGCGTTACTATTCGCGTATGACACTGGACTTCCACACGAACAAGAAGGTTCTGGAGGAGGTGGCCATCTTGCCCTCCAAGCGGCTGCGCAACAAGATCGCCGGATTCTCTACTCACCTCATGAAGCGCATCCAGAAGGGTCCGGTCCGTGGCATCTCCCTCAAACTCCAGGAGGAGGAGCGCGAGCGCCGCATGGATTTCGTGCCCGAGGTCTCGGCCATCTCGACCGACCAAATTGAGGTCGACAAGGAGACCATCGACATGCTTGGGGCCCTAGGGATGGGTGAGATCCCTGGGCTCGTCCAGGTCGACCCAGTTTCTGTTTCGGCCCCTCTGGCCGGGTTCGGGAGGGGCGGAGCCGCTGGTGGAAGGAGATACTGAACAAAGCTGGGCTAGTTAGGTTTCGTTGGAGCAGTTTTGTGGTTATTCAGATCCAACTTACAGTAAAGGTTACGTTTTTTAAATTTAATGGAAGGGATTTTGATGTTTTCGCTTCTGGGTTTCCCATTTTAGTTTCAATCTTTTGGTTAGAGGTTGGAGACCAAGGCCTTTACATCTTGGTTATTATCACAACTAGTGTTGATTACTTTTTATGTTGTCCATACAGTTAGCGTTTTGATGATCTTTTCTTGAGTGTGGATTGAATTGGAAAACGTGGTTCGAGTAGAAGCTGGAAAATGTGAGAGAAGTAGTTGATTACTTTTTACGCAATTCATTTCTATTTGGGGATTCAACAACGTTTTTCGTGTGGACAGTGGTCTAAACTTCGTCTTCGACTTGAAACAGTTAAAGAGTTGCCGTCGACCTTGCAGCCATGATTGCTTCGAGTCCTCTTGTTATGCAATTCTCTCTCTTTTCATTGGCGTTCTATTTGTAGTACTTTGGCTCGTGTCAAGGGAGAATGATGGTGTTGGGTAGTATCTATTTGATAGATATTAGGCATCGTCGTTCATGCTTCTGATCTCTGGAGGAAACAAAAGGATCTTCGGTTCATTTAAAGATATTGCGATACATTATGGGTACGACTACATTTGATCCTCTTGCGAAGTTGGGTGTAATGTTCCCACACGCTTTCATGTCACACAACAATTCATCTCGTATCTTTGATGTGATAGAACAATTAAACCTTTGTCTCCTACATCAAAAAAGAGGTATAAGAAGTGTTCCTCAACTTTGGAATTGAGTATTTACAGATCTTGTCAATATTTTCCACCTTCCTACCGCAGGAAGCAGAATTCCATACTCATCCTGGAGATCAACTCAACGATGTTGAGCGCAAAGCCTTAGCTTCAACTTGATTTTCCACTTTTATATCACAACATTACTTGCTTGAATTTGCAAGGCCGACCATGTTGAGCATATGGCAATTCTCCTTAAATATTTCTAATGCACAGGGGCTTTGACAGCGTCCTGCCTTCTTTGGTGCTGCTTAGGGATCTAAACCCTCCAGCATTTTATCACCTCCGGGCATATTCTAGTAGTCTTGGAAAGGCAAGGACTACCGAATGCGTGCCCCTGCTCAAAGCTTTGCAGTGAGAAATAAACCAAAGTGATTTACTCGTCCTCCAAAACCGATGCCTTTAGGGATGTCCTTTCAACTGAAATTCACAGCGCACTGCAAATAAAAGGACACTACTCAAATGTCTCAAGAGTATGATATGATTACAGAAATAACGAAATGCAGTGTAAATGGCTGAGATATATTTACTTCTCGCGTCGGATGCAGTGTAACTTATACCAGCACCCGGTAACGAAGGCATTTAAACAGCTCCAACAATAATCAGCCAAAAGGAAAAGACACAGTATGATGTGAACAGGATGACTGATAACAAAAGATGGAAAAAAAATTAGCAAGAAAAAATCAAATGGAATAAGTATTCAGATGCTTGAAGTGGGTTTCCTAGCATTGCAGCACTTCAGCTTCCTCCGTGATCTAAACTTTCACATGTATTTTTATAAAATTTAAAACAAAATCAACTTTTTAAGACTTTGTAGAATCTAATTTAACAGATTGCTAAAAAAATTCCAAGAAATTAATTTAACTTCATGAGAGATAGAACTCAAACGTAAGTTAGAATAGCAGCCTTCTTAGCTGCTCAAAGATACCTAGCACGTCAATAGTCGGGGTAAAATTGAGCACTGCATCAAAATCATGTGTTCGAACTTATTGTTTAAAATTTCATCAGTTACGGCCTTCCTAGCATCTGACAATTGTTGTTAACATTCTCACCAGCTTGAGGACCTTCCAAGCATTTTCTTATGAATAGCACGAGATTACAAACATACATAGGGCAGGTTTATTGCCAAAGCTGCCTTCGCAGTTCCCACGGCTAATTAAGGCTATTCATTTCCAATTGAGACAACTTGAGAGCATTCAGAGTCTATTTGCAAACACTTCTTCAAAAATAGAATAGTTATAACAGAGTGTATGATTCTTGGAAAAAACTATCACAGGTGGACAGAACTAAATTTCAGTAGAACAAAAGAGCAAAGATGAAATTACACAAGATGTTTCTTTAGAAACCACAAGCCAAACATATGAAAGTAACATAAGCTTACCCATTGCATATTATTGTTTTCTCCACTAGGCCTGAATATTGATGCCTTTGAATATAGGTGGAAAGGAAAAGACTTCATGTCACCATAGAAGTCACTATGCCTCTCACAACACTGAGAATCATAACCAGTATATATGTAACCTTCTTTATCCTTTATAATAAACACAGTTGGCCCATCATCATTTCTACAATCATTCAATAAGTACCCATTTATCTCCTACTGTAAAAATAGTTGCAGCAACCCTAGAGTCTGAAATAAAAATTGAGTATTTAGCATTTGCACTTTCTTCGGCCAAAAAGAAGGTCAAGCCATTAATGGATAATAAACAGAATGGATGTCTTTGTTAATAAACAGCTCTTTTACTTTGTGGATAGTCCTTGATGCCACTGTCTACAGCTTTCTTGTACCAATAGCAACTTGTTATTATAACTAAGATGTCTCAACAGAAGCTGTTAATTTTTACAAATATTCCAGTTAGTCTAAACATGCAAGATTAATTTAAAGCCTATGAAGTAAGCAGTGAATGTCAAGAAGGGTCAGGAAACCAACACTAAAAGGAAGTTAGAAAAAATATGTGTATATAGAAATATATATATATATATATATAAAATAAGCATACATCATTATTTTTGAACTTTCTAAAACTTTGATCACTAGGTCTAACTTTGAGAACATTTAATGGCTAGTCCTTGCTGCATTTAAGCACACTTAATTGTTAAAACCAAATTTTCAAGGGAAATATAAAGTGGCAATTAGTGTCAAGTACAATATATTGACCTAGCATATTAAGGGCCATAATGTTATCTTGCTCCCATGTGACCATTAATAACAAGCTCCCATCACTTCCTATAGGAAAAATCTAAATCACAGCCTACTGAATCTTGGTGAAGAACCTATGGAACCCCAAGACTCATTGTTCCAATTTACATAGTTACTTTGTGTTTTTTCCATTCTTCTTTGCTTGTTTGTTATACCAAAAGTATGGAACACAATATATTCGAGAAGTGATTTCCCAAGTAGTCAGACTTGATCCAACACAATCGTTGTCTAATAAAACACCGATTTAACACTATCAATGTCTAATAAAACACTATACACTATTCTTATACATAAAAATAAAAATATAAAAATGCAGCCACATCAGCAAAGCTAAGATTCCTGAATCTCCTAAAAGTAAAAAGCAAAATCAAATGAACATCTTTGAAGAATATAAGTTGTGTGGTTTATTCTTAGAAAATTGTATTTATTAGCATCAGATACCTAATTTTGGACTCAAAATGGAAAGAAAATATCAAGTCATATGAAATAGGAATATAACTTAATATCAACATATTCAACAAGATAATTGAATGATCCATATAATTAATGGATAATTGTATGAGAAAAGCATGGTACTTAGGATATGTTGCCGAAGAATGCATTGGGACTTAGGCCATTGTAAGACTACGGTATAAAAGTTTCCATTCCTCCAGCTTTGCCTGTGAAAAGGCTCCTCCTATATGCCAAGCATATTCCTTCTTCAATAACATCGTGTTAGGATCAACATTCTCCGAATGCAATGGATAAGGAACTTAAGATCTTGTTTCCCTACGTACAATGTACTACATGAAAGACACAATTTTTATTTTTATTTTCTAAGATGCCAAAAGAAAGGAATCTCATAATAGTTAAGCAAATATTTCCTCAACTACTTCAGAAAACACAATATAGAAATTATTTAGTTCCTCCAATTGTCTAGATGAAGTATTAAATGAGTAATTGATAAAAGTGGAAAGAGGGAGGGAAATGCTTTCTTCAAATAACAATTTAGCAATATGTCAACAAAATGCATTGTCATTTAAATGAAATGAAAAGGACCCCACTACTTGTCGTATTTGGTTTTGCATTGCTACCACACAACTTTCATAACAAGATGTTGCAAATGGTGATCCCCTACAATCTATAATTTCATAGTGAGAATGAATAAACATCTCATTTTTATTCCTTTTTCCCAACATAAAACTTTTGGAAGGCTCGCTTAATGGTGAAGGAATAAAACAATATAAATGATTGAATGTAATTACTAGTAAATAGGAACTTTAGGATCTTTAAGCTTTTGCTTGATAAAATCTATTTGTAAAATCATGAGAATGTAAGAAATTTGTAGTTAAAGTATAGCATCTAAAAAGCTATTACGATATGATAAAGAGAGAACAAAGATTGAATCTAGAATTCAAAGTTAAAGCCAATAATTAGGAACATCTGCAAATTTCTGCTTTCAACAAAGCGCATCGGCAAAACTCACGCATCAATTACAAAGTTTCTATGGATTTCACAATGCTTTGTCATATCCCCACGAATAGGGTACTATTATGCTATTTCATATGTTTGTATTAGGCATATTTACTATGTTCGTTGGGGCCATAGGAATTCCTTTCAATCATCAAGGAACGAATTTGGATATATTATCCAAATTGTTAACTATAGTCATAATACATCATAATTCAAATAATTTTGTGGACTAGTATGAATTTGGAAAAGCAACCTCAATAATTCCTCCTTTATAAAGTAGCCAGTTCACTTTGTTTTTAAATTAGAAATCCCTAAGAACATTTATTTCTTGACCAATAATATGCTAAAAAAAATTGAGAAGTTTGCCTTCTAATCAATTTGTTCTTCTAATGAGAACAACCTTCCATGCTCCTAGTTTTAGAAAGAAGACAATTTCATGTTGTAACGATGTCCCTTATAGAAATTAGCGAATACATATATGAGTATGTCTATGATTTCTATGCCAAAACAATTATGGAGCAATGATCCACTTACAAATAAAAATAAAGCTATTATAGCATCAAAGTCAACATCTTGCATAAATATTAACTATCATTATATCTGAAGATGAAAAGAAAAGAAGGAAACAACTTGTAGATACTTGCACAAAGAGGACACTCATTCACAAGCATCATTTCCACACATCTAATAGGAGTCAAAGGATCATAATTTCTTGATTAACTAATTCCACTACCTTAATCTTTCCGAAAATTGCAAAGGCTTTTACATTCAAAGTAAATATCAACATATTTGAATGGCTAGGGGTTCATCAAATCAAAATCATGAGGGAGAGAACACAGACCATAACATGGCTTCATTGTCTGTCACCCAGAGCAAGAAGTTCAAAGGTAGGTCAGCTTGGTTTTATCTCGTAAACTCAAAAGGCCAACCAAGGCTCTAGATTCCAAAAGACCAAGGTTACATGTAATAACAGGAATTGACCTCTAATTACTATTACATGTGTGTGTTTTTGTGAAAGCAAGATAGATGGAATTTATTTCAAGAACATTATTTTTTCCTACATCATTTTTATACCAATGTCAAGGCCTTTTACCATTGGTATTTTCACTCGGACACATGACTGGTTCCCTACACTCCAAAGCATGTACTATAGCTATTAGCAAACCATACTCCAGAAGGTTAACCACTCATTTGATGCATTACCTAACTCAAAACTGCATGCATAACACAAAGTGTTGTATGCGTTAAGCTCTAACTAGAATATTGGATTATCAAGAATGTTGATAACCGTTGTAGTCTTTACCAGATAATAGTGTATCACTGTATCATCTAAAGCAAGAATCACATCAATACCTACTAATGTCTAACATAAGACCATAAGAATATGAAATTTCGTATGAATAGGAGAAATGAATAACGATTATCAAGAATGTTGATAACCGTTGTAGTTTTTACCATCTTTAGATAATAGTGCATCATTGTATCATCTAAAGCAAGAATCACATCAATACCTACTAATGTAAACCGCTCAAGCTCAACACTAAACACTTACAACGAAAGGCATAATATGTATATATATATATATATATATATATTTTTTTTTTTTTTTTTTTTTTTTTTTTTTTTTTAGAGAACAAGGATGGTGTCCTGACAAATTTTATTAATACCAACAAGGCTGAACGTAATAACCATACATTAAATAAATACAATGGATAGGATATAAGCCTAATCCATAAAAAAAAGCTAATCACTTACATATTACGCTGCCACACATAAGTAAAAGTAAACACAAAAATACATTGGGCAACACATTCACTTTACCCTATGATGGCTTATAATTACCTAAACCTAGTTGATCTTTGACATAAACATCTAAGCATGGATGAAACAATGATTCAAACTAGTCAAAAATTGTCACATTCCGAACAACATGACCATGATTGGCTAGACGATCTGCTACTACATTTCCCTCACGATGCACATGGCACACAAGTGTATGTAAAGGAATCATGGACAAACATTAACGTATGACATACTCTAATTTCCATGGAGTTTTCCACTTTTTGAGTAAACATTGAACTAAATAGAAAGAATTTGATTCAATAACTTGAGGTACTTGACTTCGTACATGACATATCTTAAGGCCCTCTAACAAAGTATATGCTTCCGCCTCTACATTAGTGCCAGGATTCAACTTGGTGGAAAAAGCCATGATAAGATCTCCATTATGATCTCTAAGGATTCCCCCTCTAGCATTATTCCCTATGATGCTTGATCCGTTCATATTCAACTTATATTGCCCCATAGGAGGAGGTTGCTAATGAATCCTAACTCCTCACTACCACGGAATGTAAATCACATGAACTTTTAAAATAGATAGTGAAAGTTGATCTAGAAGACTTACTTGAACCTTGACTTAGATTAGAGTTGACAATTGGAGCATCCAATGTGTAACATCTTTGTTAATTTTGAACAAAGACATACATTCACCATTGTGTTTTGCTGAATTCCTAGCCAACCAAATTCCTCTCACAATAAATCCTCCCAAAATGGCTATTAGCACTCTCCTCTGATTATGCCATAAGGCCTCTGAATACCATGAAGAAACAAGATCATATATAGAAGTAAAACGAACAGGCACTTGAAGTGCATCACCAAATGTTCTCCAAAGTCGTTGTGCCAATCTACTATGCATAAAGACATGATTCACAGTCTCCTGTCCCCCCATGTTGCAACAATAACATTTAGATGCCAATTAGATTCCCTTTCTTTGCATATTACATTCCACATGAATGCCATAGTGAATTAATTTCCACATAAACAATCCAATATTGAGAGGGACTACTTTGTTCCATAAAAACTTTGTCCAAAGCACTTTTTCTTTTTTCACTCTCCAATCATGATACACTAATGAAGCTAAAAAATTCACCAGAGGCACTCAAATCACAAATAAGCCTATATGGGTCCTTGTTACAAACAATTTTGTTGGCATGTTCTTGTTGCTCATTAGACAAATGTCCCTTAATAAAATCTTGATTCTGAAAAGCTTCCCTAATTGTTATATCTTGATTTATGCATAAAGGGTACCAAAAAGGTTGTCTAAGCCAATTATCTTTCCAAAATGAACATTTACCCTCTCCAATAATCCATTTGCCATGTTTGATTGAATACTCCAACCAAGGCAAAAGCATCTTCCATATATGCAAGTGGGCATTCTTTTTACCTCGACTGATTGATTTCATCGAGTGCCCATACCTAGCCCGCATGATTGAGGTGCACAATGACTGTCCTTGAATGAACCGCCATGCAAACTTGATTTGAAGGGCTTGCATTGTTTGTTCTAGGTTTCGAACTCCTAGACCACCTTTTTCCATAGGCATGCATATACTCTACCAATTAACCCAATGACTACCATTTCTATCTCCATTACTTCACATGAATTTAGCTAGTATGCTATGAATCTTCTTGATGATTGTCCTAGGCACTTTTGTAATAAAAATGGTATGTATCAGTATAGAGGAAAGAACACTTTTGATTAATGTCAATTTACCCTCTTCTGATAAGAATTCTGCCTTCCAATTTTGCACTTTATTAGTTATAGCATCTACCATCTTATCAAAGTAATTGAATGCCCAAGTATTTAACTGGCAGGTCTGCAAAAGAGAATCTTGTTATATATTTGATAAGTGCTTTCTTTGATGGATCTAACTTTTTGGCCACTATTACCCTCGTCTTCTCTACATTCACCTTTTCACCACTATATGTTTCATATTCTTCTAACAAAGCTTTGAGATACTCAAGAGAACGTTGATTTCCTTCCATAAAAATTAATGTATCATTAAAGGCATTAGTATGCTTCCACAACCCTAAACGAATTATTTCCTCTGTCTCATTTAGCACACAACAATAAGTATTAGTTATATATAGTGGACCAATTCACAAAAGCTCAATTAATGTATTCATGGTCAGTTACACAGACTAGCATGATACTTCATGATACATTGTTATTCATAATGTACTTGCTGAATGTTCTATGACCATAATTGCAGTAATTATTTTTCTAGAATCCTTAGCGCAACAGTTTCGTATGTGAATTGGAATAATTCATCGATATAGCAGTCATTGGAAGTAAACAAAGATTATATCACCTCAATACCAAACAAAATGCACATTGCTGGTTGATTCGTTCCCAAAACATTTTGGACTTTAAGTTTCCAATTTCATGTTCATTATAGATATTGACACAGCATAAGCCTCTTTTCTAGGCTCGGACCCCATAAATGGAACAGTGTAGTTCCAAATACAGCACAATGAAGGGTTAAAAAACGGTACAATGCAAAGGATAGTCAATCTTCTATTAGCCAAGCGTAAGTACCTTTTTCGTGTGTGATATGTGCCCGATGGCAGGTGATTAACACGAAAATTTGCAATCAATTAGCTCAGAGATTACAGATGAAAGATCAAAAATTAACACAAAGAAACAGCAACCGTGTCTTGCCTCTTATAGATACACGTCCTCCAAGAAACTCGTAAAGTGATTCCAAAAAGTCCTTATAAAATGCAACAACACCTGCACTAAAGAGAGAACAATTCATAAACCGCGGTCGTTGTTTTCAAAATTAAGTCTACAAGAACCACAAAACAAAATCGCGGGCGCGCAAACACGAGGGGGAACCGAACTCGCCTAGATTTCAAGGTATGAACAAAAGATGCATTGTAGGATCGTCGGCGCGAATCTCCAGCAATTCAGTCGCGTGACTAACCAAAAATAACATTAAAAAGGAGTAAATCAAGCATTGTCAATCACCAAAAAACTGCGTAGAAGGCAGCATATCTTACCTCGAGACGTTGCATAACCGAAAATCAGCTCGCCTTTTAGTCCTCGAAGAAACTAATTCTTACCCATCCATAGCGTCGCGTGCGCACTTTGATCTGAAGGTCCTGCTGGAGCGTTACATAGTACCAAGCAAATTCTAAATGCGAAGTTGAAATGACAAATTCGGAAAGAGCAAACTAACACTACATACAAGTGCGCACGGAAGCTACGGATATGCGAAGTTGATCCATACGGAATGCATGTAAGTAAGGCACACGAGTACGAGGCAGAGGAGCCGAGCAGTGGGCCGAAGAAGCATGTCTCTGTGGCTCCCGTTATTTTTTCTTTTTTTGTTTGTCTTTGTTTTTCCCTTTTCGAGCCCAAATAGGATATAAACGGATAAATAAGCGTTTGGAAATTTTCTCGTAGCAAAAATATTCATATTTCTTTATTTACTACATATTTAGGAAATTTTTAAATCCTTCAAATTTTTAGTTTGTCTGATAAAAGTCCAATCACCTCTGATTTAATTAATTTTTGGGTAATTAACTCGTGTTATTGATGTGCTTGTAATGATAATTATTCAGAGTTATTTTATCAAGTCTATAAAGAGAAAATAATTCCTGTATTAACCAATAAATGAAGTAAATAATAAAAGAAGATTTTTTTTTTTTCAAATATCTACAATGAGAAGTCCACAAAATCTATTCATTGGTCTTTCTTATACATGTTAGACCCATACTTAAGAGTACATAAGTTTTTTCCTCATAAGGACCTCTTCACTTCTTTCTCTTTCTCTTCTTTAATAATACCATAAAACTTTCATCTTTGCCTTAGAACCATTAGGAACTCATTAGCATCTTCAGAGACCAACAAGAAGGGGTTAGAATATTGGAATATATGTCAAACCCATCATACTCTTGTAACATGTCCAATCATCAGTGTGGGTTGTTGGTTAATTGGTCCCCTAATCAATTGGTCGGTGAGAGACCATAAGAGCCTAGACTTTTTAGGTTCATAGCTTGGCACTATATGCAGTACACTCCAAGTCGAGAATCCACAATGCAGGTTATAATACCAAGTCGGCTGCTAGTGGTGCAGGCTTTATTTTCAATCAAGTGGTGATAGGAATAGCCGTGATGTGTGTTTCCTTCTCTAGCACTCATCCCACTTTATAAATCATTAGAGTACGGATCACAATGAGGATAATGCAAAGGAAGTGGATAAGCTCACATGAAGCTTGAAGTCGCTCTGTCATTGATGTTATGGAAAAGATAAGAAAATTATATCCATCCAATGGGTTGGTTAAAGGTCCAACTCTCTAAAACCCGCTTTGTTATTTCATCAATGCATGACTTGACTCTGGAAAATGCAGAAAGAACGAAGTGGATAAGCGCAAACCCACAAGGCTAAACTGCCCCAACCTTAAAAAATCAGTCCTGAAGTGACCTTTTGTTGATTTTGTGAAAAGACAAACAAATTAAATGGACTATTGGTTGGTTGTTTGGTTAGTTAAAGGTTGACCTAACATGCCTAACTCTGTTTCCGCTGCCTCCGGTCAGAACTAGAGCGTTTGACCCACTCTTGTTTCGGTAAGAGACGTTCCCACTTGCCGCGTCATTAGCTAAGCGCTCGACGAGTTACCACGAAGGAGAGGCGAGTTTCTAGAAGTTTGAACAGGAAGAAATTGGAAACGGGTTGTGCAAGGAACCGTGGCACGAAGAAAAAAGTTGCCTGCCGAATGTTCGAGGAAATTACTCCGACGGAGTTGTTGGCTGCGTGACGCCCACATGTACGACGCTGTCCGTGATTGAAGCAGAAAGGCCCGAGCAAGGGAGTTAAACCAACTCAATTAAGTTCTTTTAGTTATGTAGTGGTTGCTTTTAAGGATGCTGCCAACTACGCATAATTGTTGCAGACACACAAATATGCGGCGATCTTGGCAACGTGTGGACAGAAGGAAAAGCTTCGTCTCCAAGCAATCATTCTGCTATTTAATTCGGTAATTAGTTGGCTACTGATTGACCGAACGTGACAATATTGTTTTTGCAATAAGAAACGAGCGCCAATCGGCACTTCAGAGTCCTCAGGATAAGGTTATGCGGATTGAAGCAAGGGTGAAAAACATAACAATAAGAACAAAAACTTCTTAATCGGAGAAGACTAGGTTGAATTCTCAGAAACTAACCACGTTGCCGGAGGAACATGAATAATTTAATAAAAAAACTTATCTACATTTGCTGTCTTCATTAGTCTAAGAACACGATATGTACTAATCACCTTCGTTGGGGTTTCCCTTTATATTTTTTGATATGGATTTTCAAAGTCCCATATAAACCTAACACCCAAATATACAAGAGTTCTAGCTGCAACTAACCTTTTAATTTCAATAATCTCCACCAAAAGTGGCTCCTTTCATGCCATCCTACTAGACTCATTAATGGCAGTGTTTTCTTTATTCACTTGCCACAGCAAAAACAACATTAGCTCTGTGGCCTCGGTTCACCACTTAATTATATTAAAGTGGGGATTAAAATTTACTAATCACCACTTTAATATTTTTCAGTGTTATTCAATACTATCACTACAAAATAGACAATTGTTAGACTCAAGACAACGATAAGATCATTGAAGATTTTATCTTATTTTGTTTTACTACTTGCTTAGCAGTTCTTCAAAATAATTAATACTATAATAATTTGCAATAAAATAGGTAGTATTGTGGCTGATGATGCATTAGAGCTACGGCAGATACCCCACTCTGTTCGGCATGTCAGCATTGATTTGGAGCTTCGTCAGTCTGGGTCAACAAAAAGTAAAATTGACGAATAACGCCCCAGTCGATTTAGACATCGTTGCAAGACTACCTCCGAGGTCCCACAGAAAAGCATAAAGAGAAAGAAATCTGGTTTGCCTGTGGTCGACCCATCAACGTAATTCTCCAGTTCTTCACGACTAATTCTTTCATTTTGTTAATTTTCTGGGTTTTCTGACCAAGTTGCACGAACTTACAAAATTCAATATAATTCTTTGAATTTTTCAGATCAATGAAATCAAGGTGGGCGATTCATGGAAACAACTACGAAGCCAGAGGTCTCATCTCTTACGTATGCAAGTCATTTTAAACTCTGCTTCTTCTTCTCCATATTCAAATCGATGCTTGCAAGCTTCATGCGACCATTGGATTGGCTTGAAGAAAGAAGACTAAGATGTCGTGAAGTGTTTAATCAAAACCGCGTAACAGTGCACGTGGGAGAAGTCCAAGCAAAGGTCTCAGGATCAGAAATAGGGACATCCGCAGCGGATTATTTACGAAATTATCGAAAAACGGTCGACAGAACTCAAACCGCCAAAGGGGGTTTAGTAAAATCTGTATTTTGAAGAATCCCGAAATATCCCTTCAACGCAGTTGCGTGTAAATTGACGAAGAAGCGTCCGAGGCAAGAAATGTCGCCAATAATTATGACTTTTCGCTTTAACCAAATCAGCATCGACGCCTTTAACAACTACGTAACTATATATATAGAGAGAGAGAACTTTCTTTTTCCTCTCATACAAGCTTTCGTTTCAGTTTTGTTTAGTTGTTCTTCTCCGACCCGCAACACCACATTGCTTTCACGGAATCGGAGAACCTTATTGCAAAGGTATGAACTTCTGTTCATTCTAAGGAATATCCGATCCTTGGAAACGTTGTTAATGTGTTTTACTTGGATTCTTTTTACTTTTATTGTGAGTTTTTCATCGATGTCTATGGTGTCCTTGAATCTTTCTGGATAACTGTTCTTCTGAGCAAGCTTTGCTTTGGTTCGAAAGTCGATGTTTCTCTGTCTGGTTCTTTTTACTCCTTTTGGAATTTTCGTTCAAATGATTCGGTTCCGGATGTATTGCAGGGATTTGGTGGGTGTTTGACTCGCTCAGAAGAAGGATGTTGGGGGAATTGATAACCAGATGTCTTGTGTATGTAGCTCCGATTGTATTCTTTTCTCGTGGATGTTAATGTTAGATCCTGTAATTCAGTTTTTGTTGTTGCTAGCTTCTTGTTATTGATCACTCTGTTGGTTTTTACGGGTGGCAGGATGGTTCTTGGTTATGCATATCCTGCATTCGAGTGTTACAGAACCGTGGAGAGGCACAGGGTGGAGAACCAAGAGTTTCGCTTCTGGTGTCAATACTGGTAACGAGCACTTCTTTCTCTTGATCTTGGCAAGCTGGTGCCGTTCTTGCTGTCTAATTTTGTTCTTCCCAAGCTGGCCTTCTTTTTCGGGACCCTTAGGCTGATGAAATTACAGGGTTGTAGTGGTTGATTTCATATTCAAGAGTTTTGGATGACTTTTAGGCGAGTTCGCTCTGATACCTGAGATCAAAACCTTCCAGTTTTAAGACAAAAAATTGTAGGAGAAATTAGGAATATACAATGATATGTCCTGTCAACTGGAACTCTGTTTCACAGGATTCTCCCCTTAATCCTAAATAGATGAATGTCCTGTCAATCGACTCACCAAATAGATGGGGGGAGAATTAATGAGAATTTATGAGAAATAAGTCCTTTTAATTGTTCATCAGCATCATGAGATAGAATTTATCAAAGACTGATGTGCACTTTTTCTGTCACGAGGATTTCATGTCATCATATGTTTCTGCGGCGCATGAAATTAAAGCTTGTCGTTAATTATGCAGGATCATTGTGGCAATTGTCACAGTTCTCGAGAGGTTTACCGACGCATTCATATCATGGTATGTCCTACTATGTCCTACTTTAAACATTCTGAGTCTTTAATTGACTCGAAACTAACTTTAGTTGAGCTTTTGTGAAGGCTGCCCCTGTACGGTGAGCTGAAGCTGGCACTTTTCATCTATCTATGGCACCCAAAGACGAAGGTAAAATTGTCACATGAATTCAGATACTCCTGTTCGCCATGTCTGTGAAACTAAGAATGTAAAGCTTCTGCAATGAAGGGTACCTTCCGTGTGTACGAGAAATTCTTGCGCCCTGTTGTGTCGAGGAACGAACCAGACATTGACCGAAAGTTGGTGGAATGGAGAGAAAGGGCCTGGCATTTGGCCGTTTTCTACTGGCAAAACTGTACGGAATTGGGGCAGACGGCGTTCCTCCAGGTGCTGGAGTACCTCGGTGGCCAGTCTAGAAGGTTTAGGAGCAGCAGATCTGAGGTGGGTTCACCTTTTTCATCCTGTCCATGACTCCATCGTTATTGACTCAATTACTACCTGAAACGGTTTCTGTGGCTCGATTTGCCAGAGTTGGATGCAGGCATCATCAACTGTTTTCTTATTGATAAAATAAACTAGAATTTTCATTTACAAAACACAACCTAAAATAGTTTTTTTTTTGCAGAGAAACAATCGCGATTCGGGCCCGTACCCGCCGCCACCGCCCTCATCCCAGGGTGCAGGCAGGAAGCGAGACAGTCAGTCGGGCAAGAATAAGAAGTGGTCTCAGGCTCCTAGCGCCCCACCGTTTCCCGGTAACATATTCAACCGAATCATGGCGGCGCCCTCCCAGCCCAGTGTCGTTCTCTCCGAACTAGATGACCAAGTCGAGTACGCGTACCCCCCGGACATGTCGGACTTGGACACGGAAACCAATTGGGAGCAAAAGCGCCAGCACGGTCACCTATTCAGGCGTGGCCCAAAACCAGAGCACTGATCCCAAAACCAGAGCACTGATCAAGACTGTACAAATAGCGAAGAATTATAAGGACTTGTTAAAAATCATTCATTCCATTCTTTTTTTTTCTTTTTTTTTTTCATTTAGTACCCACATCTGTTCATATGTAACGGTAGAAGCTTGCAAAATTTGATAGCATAAAAAACGAAATCTATCATGTGAAATCACATTCACGGACATAAGAATGACAAGGGAATGAGAGGGTGATCGTTATCTGCTCATGGGGACCCGAATTGCGTGGAGGATCTCTTGCAGGAGACGAGTAAGATAAGCAAAGCAGGCGGAGAGTGAGTCGGAGAGGCGGAGGCAGAGACGGCGGAGGAAATGGGTTGGGCCGGTAGAGCCAGGCGAGGCAGACATGGGCTGAAGGTAGGCCCAGGCAGCCTGTTTCACTAGACGGTTGCGGATGGAGATCTTGTACCCGGAGTTCGCGGCGGAGGCGGCTGTCGGGGAGCCCATTACAGTTGCGGAGGAGGGAACGAGGTCTTTGAGCGAGGTGTACGCCAGAGAGGACTTGAGGCGGCCGGATACCAGGTCCAAGTCCAGCTGCGGCGGCTCGACTCCGTTTTGTTGTGGGAGGCCGTGGGAGGATTGAAGGGGTTTGTAGGAGGCCAGCTGGGACAGCTTAGTTGGGATCACCACGGACGTAGCGATCGAGTTCCTGCGGCGGCGGGATGACGGCGTTGTGTTCGTCGTAGGTAGCTCCGTTCTTAACGCGGCGGAATCGTCCATGTTAGAGCGGCACGAGGGTAGAGAGAAAGCGAGCGTTTGTAGTGGCGGCTACCGCTTTTGCGATAATTGGCGGACGCTGTCGCTGCCTTTTTATCACGAGTGTCTTTTCTCAATACACTTCCTTTTGTTAAATTCCCCATTTTCCATCCGACTTTACACGGCATGCTGTCTCCGATGCCCAATTTGGACGGATTTCACTTTAAGATTTCATTTAATTATTGGGTTTTTATAGTAATTACATATATTCGATGTAAACAATTTCCAAGGAAAATGCTTCACGCAACAAATGAAGAGTGAAGAAAAGGGAAAGTAAGTGTATGTCACGAGGGAATAATTTTTTTAAGTCCTTTCATTTGACTCAAGCTAAAGTGAGTATGCGTTGGCTGTATTTGCTTTCTGGGTGGTGGACGCCGCCTGAGTTTATTGTTCTTAGACGTAGCTCTTCTTTTCACCAACCGAGACCAAAAAAATTAAAATAAAAAATCTTTTTAATGGGTCTTGATGAGTCGTATGCAGGGACAAAAGCTAGCGTACATGGCCAATCCTGAGGCTCTATTGTGTATCTGCTCCAAATTCGATTGATTGGTCTTTTACTAGAACCAGTAGATAATTTGACTTTTCTTTTGAAAAAAAAAAAGGCAAAAAAAGAAGGGTGTAGCAAACCTCATCGCAGACGGAGTGTACGGAACAAACTGCCCCGTCCCACCAGGGCAGAAATGAACTTATATGTTCTGCGAATCAAGGATCAGATTGGCAGCTACTTGTACTTCCCTTCCCTTCCCTTGCATTACACAACGCCGTGGGGGAATGTTTATTGTTCATAGGCCCACATGTTAGTAAGCCTTTCACTGTTCATAGTTGCTATAGCTCAACAACATTTTTTAAGAGCCAAATTTGTGCTCTTCTTTCTTAATAGATTCTATGTAATCTCTTCAAATATATCAAAGTAGTTTCATCATTTTTGTTTTATTTGTTCCTTAACATGGTGTCAGAGCTAGGTTCATCCTGTAATCCTAGATTTCCTAAATTTCCTTCACGTTTCCGTAGCTGCATCTCTACATTCAAATTGCACCTCTTTCCAACATTTTGTCGAACACCTACCATGCAGTTATTCACCCAACCTTATACTCAACTCCATGGACACCATCCCGGCCTGGTAAGTGCCGGCCGAGACACTATGGACCAGGCGGCTTGGGATGCAGCCTGCCTGCAGCATCGGCCGGGTGACTAGCATCCAACTGACTTGTGGTTTCCTTGTGTTGGGCTGCCCACTCAGGTGATGCCTTCTTTTAAGTTTAAAGTTGGAAAGATAGTACTTCTATTCTAAAATCATTTTCCGCTGCCATGGTGTTTTAAAGATTTGACCCACATATTGAATGTCGTCTTGTTCGGTACAGAGGAGTCCTTGTCTAGTTACTTGTAGTCGGCTTGCTTTGTTGCCTGCCACTTTAAGGACTCTCCGACTCTGATATGGATGTATACGTTTCCATGAACCTTCCTATATTAGCCGACCTCACTACGATCTATCCTGGGACGAACTAAAATTGTCCCATAAAGACCTTCAGTTAGCTAGCTGAGGGCAAGTAACGGCTGGCCCAGATCTCTGTTGAGACTAGGCGCCCCATGGATCTCTAAGTCCGTGACACTAACCACCGTCAAAATACTTGTCATCGCACTAGGCATCATTCCCATACTTGCCATCTCTCCCATGGGCGTTCGGTTGTCCAACCTAGCGATGCTCTCTATCTTCACCCAAATGAGCAAACTAGCTTCACGATCGTCTCTGCAAAGTTGTTGGGAGTTGAAAACTATGCTTCTAGGTCGCAAGATATGAAGCACGCTCTATTTGGGAAAAATAAATTCGGGATTGTCAACCCGAATGTGAAGCAATCAGATCTCGACTCCCCTTTATACCCTTTTTGGGAACGTTGCAATGGGGTAGTCCTTTCTTGGATTCTCTTATCCAAGGCCTCAGAAACCTAAAAGACCTCCACCTATTTGACAAATGCCAAGCACGTCTAGAACCACCTTCAAGAGAAATCCCTCCATGTCAACACAAAGGAGGTATGCGCCGTCTATTGCAACCTAGCCAACGCCAAGCAATATGGTGAATCAGTCGACAACTATGTTTGCCAGCTGGAAGATCTTTGGAATCGATTTGATTCCTACATCGCCATCCTCTATCCATGGCTGATAAAGGATCCCGATTTCCATCGTTTTCAAGAAGTTAGCAAGTTGATTGAGCTCCTAAACGGTCTTGATGATTGTTACTCGACGGCCCATTCTCAAATTCAGAATACTCAGTTAGCTCTATCTCTCCCCTACGCCATTGACATGATCCAAGACAAGGAAGATATCAACTTGTTCTTTTTGACGAACCGCCCATCAGGTAGATTAAGCAATGACCGTTCCCCGTGGCTGGTGCGTGGGTGGAGTTCAGCACCCAATGTGACATTTATGTCGTAGCTCACCCAACCCACCTTTTTGGGCTTCTCTCCACCGCTCATTGCCAAAGTATTTCGAACGACAAGTCAATCAAACCAATTTGGCACTCGACCGGCCTTTTTCCTGTAGCTCCCGAGCCGAGCCCTCTCGTTGTGTAGTGATGACAGCCCACCACCCGGAATTAACGTGAAGACGGACGCAAAGGGCAACTTATACGCTCTCACAGACATAAACTGGTGGGGAATTCAAGGGACCGATGCTATAAACTGGTGGGACTTTCCTCATGGTAGGAGTCCAAAGGCGAAAGGAAGACAGTCGGTTCCCAAGCTTTCCAGGTCGTCGGCTATACTGGGAGAGCAGGGTCAGAAACGAAGGGAATGGAGATTTTTACATTTATAGGGAAATGTTGGGTCTTGTGGCGGAAATCGAGCCAACGTCGGCTAGGCACCCAGACATAGGCCAGGCACACCGCAAGTAGTTTTATCCGGTTGGCAGCATGCATTTTAGTTGGGTATGGGTCGGGAAATCAGTCCAGCTATGGGCAACAACCAGACTTTCATGGTTTTGTGCCCCAAGCCCAAGATCAACAACATTTGGGCCCAAATACTCAAGCTGGCAGCACCCATTTTGTGTGTTATAAAATAATCAACTACAGATAAAATAACATACTAATAGTCATACTAATAGTCATACAAATATTAACTACCAAATGTTCTCTTAAAAGACACAAACTCCACCTGAACTAAATAAAAAAACTTAAGATAAATGGAGATTTCCATTTCCTAACCAGGCAGCATCTAGCCATGATTTGATACAAATATCCAGGGTCCTGTATTCCTGCACACCAGTCAACAGAGAAACAAATAACTGAATTACAAGTCCTATGACATCAGAAATTTCTGTCTAAATTAAACCAAAGCTAACTGAATTTTTCCCGTTAGCCACAAACTTGAGAGCTTTATAGATCTACAATATATTACTTAACAATCACATTATGATAATCAAAAATTGCATTTCAAGGCAGGTAATAATACAATAATTTAAGTAGTAACTACCCCCGCTCCAAAGCTCTCTTTTTGAATATCCCCCATAGACTTCGATAAATTCCTCTGAATCATCCCCGATCAGCAAGGAAGCAACCCCATATCCTATGCTGAGATTTGCCTTTGCACGAACAGGATGTAACAAAAAAATGATATCATTTTATTTTATTCAATCAACAAAGAAAGGCAGTGAGCCATCACTTCACACATATTATCAGACTTTGATTGTCCAACACAAAAATCGCAGAAAAACCATTAGATTTAAAGATTCCCTCATTTTTCCTTCATTTCTCCTCGGCAACCAAAAGGAAGAGAACGATACTTCAAACTCCTCGAGAAAGAACTAAATCTGAAAATAAAAACTGAAGACAACGTATTCATGGGAAGAGAAAACAAAAACGAAGAGCAGGAGAAAATGAAGAGAGGCAGTTATTTTCTTCCTATATAGACATAGAGATCTGCTGTGGTAAAGAGAAAACGCAAAGGTCGTACTGCACGCTGTCTAGACCAGACCCAGAAGAAGAAAACCGAAAGCAATAGAGACAGAAAGAAGGAAAGGTCGCGCAGCTCGCTGTCCGGAGCAGTCCCAGAAAAAGAAGAAGCGAGCTATTTACGAAGATATCATTATTATCATGCATTTACCAAACTAACCCTCCTCCTGGAGTCGAGATTAAACACGCAAGAAAACACAAGGGAGATGTAGAGGAGGGCAGCTTCGGGACACGAGTCGACAACGTGGCAAGAGATTATTGAAGCTCCGCCAAAACCCGGACCCTAGTTTGCTCGTCATTCAATTACAAGATTTTTCAAACTCGTCATTCAATTACAATTCCTTCGACTCCTAATAATATTTGAGCTCATTAATAATTATATTTACAAAACTAAATCATCAATGAGAATAGTTTTAAAAAAATTTAATATATATTCTTAACCTAAGAGAAATATATATGTTGAGTACAGTTCAATATGAACTATAGAATTCTCCAACTTTTTCTCCAAACAAACAAATTGATAACGATGCTCAGTTGACATCAATTTATTATCCACTTTTTTTTTTGTTAATTTTGAAAAATATTAATATAAATCCTAAGACTTTTTTCTTCCGTTAAACTAAACGTTATTTATCCCTCTTAATTCGTGTTATGATGATCCTAACAATATTAATGATACTTACTTTATTTTCTAACAAAGTAAAACGATAAAAAATTAATAATCAGTTAATTACCTAGGGTTTATTTTCCTATTTTATTTTTATTTCTATGTATTATAAATTTATGTATATGTATATGTATTATTACTAACCTCTAGGTATCTCAAAAAAAAAAAATTATAAATTACAAATCTTAAAATCCTAAACATTATTTCAATGAAATGATCTAAATTTTGTTATATGAAGGATTACTTTTTGTGCCGGAATCCTAATTTAATTACGATATTGGATTTTGGAGCCTACATTATCTTCTATTATGTTATCCATATAAGTTAATTGGACCAAAGAAGGAAAAAATTAAATTAAATAAAAAGTAAGGTGAAAAATTATAAACGAATCCTTAGTGCCTTGAAAATAAAAGAGTTGAGTGCACGAAAAAAATGATCAATTGCTTGTGTTCTGCGCTTATAATAATAAACAAAGTTTCGCTGACGACGGGAGGAAAGAAAAAGGAAAAGAGGATAAATCCCAAATAAATAAACAAGCTACCAAAAAAGGAATAGAAGACGAAAAGGAGGAGAGGGTTCTCCTTTGCCTCTGCAGAGAAAGAAATCTCCGGGGATATGTTTCAGAATCGCTCTTCAAGACTCTGTCGCCATTTGCAGAGATCATTATGGGCTTTGCTCGCCGCATTTACCAACTCACCCCTCCCATCCCATCGGCTCTTTACAGCCTATGCATAGCCTACTTTAAGTTTAATGACCAAATCACCCTTATACTTACCTATCAAATCTTTTGGAAGTCATTTTCCGTAAACACTCTGAATGTTAGTATGCATCTCTAGTAATAAAAATGAATCGACGCGGGACAGTCTTAACTGTTTTGATTTCATATAGGAAGCGGGTTTAATATTTTTAATAAAGTTGAAGAACTTGACATTTGAGACTGAAATAATTTCTAACATGTTTCAAGCAAAACAAATGTTACAGATAAATACTGAGAAGAAAACTTCCAAAATCAAGCTCTCCAAAAAGGGTGTGAGAGTTTCGGTTTCAAAGTTGAGACAATCGTTACAAACTCCTCGGGAGGATATTACGAACAATGAAAGAGAACTATTAAATTTTCGTTGGATATAGGAACAATAACAGCTTAAGGAGACCTTTTTTGTGGAGACTCACTAAGGTAAAAGGAGCGGTTTCTGAATTGAAAATACCGATGTGAAGAGAGGGACAATAGACAGTTTTGTCATTTCGAAGAAAGCTGACCTCAGCAGTCCCAACGTGTCAAGCCTATATGCCACTGGTAAAGACTGAACTTCCTAGGCTGGACAGGAAAGGAACATTTACTAACTTGGCGACGCAGGTGTTTGAAAGCGACATTCTGTACAACGTTTGCTTTGCAAGAAACCAACATTTATTACCTCACTGACACAGCTGGGATAACGACGACGGAATGGAAGGGGTAGTCTGGTAAATGCGCCGAGATAATGATATCCTCGGAATCCTATGAGATTTTACCTTGCAGACGCGGAAAATAATATACATAACCAAAATTAAAACTGAGTGAAATGAATTAAAATCCGGGTTTAGACGGGAATATTTGCCACGTCGTCGATCCCTGTCCTTTATAAAGATATCGGAGATATCTTTGAAGAGGACGACCATATCTGCAGCGGAAACTTTCATTTCCGGTTTTTATTCAGGTCTTTGGGCTTCTCTCTCACCATGAAGTGCACTGTCTCGCATCTTCTTTGCCCAAAAATTTGAGCGAGGCCCGGACCCCTTTTGTTGTTAGAAGCCAGGAACCCTCCAGCATCCTGTATTTAGAAGTCAGCTCTAACGACAGGATGCGGGATGTTTCTCTGGCTTCCAACGGCGGCGAAAGGGCGTCGGAGCCTTCGTTGAAATTTTCCAGCAATGGAAGACATAAATCGAGACATATATTCGAGTCCTCTCTGAGCAACAGGAGCTCGTATCTCACGAGTACTCTCACTGCAAAAAATGGCAGCAGTGTTAAAAACCTTACAGAGAAATTCCCTGATATGATTGTAAAAGTAGTTATTCTGTTCTTGGTGGTTGATCGTCGTCTTTGAGGCAGTCTCGTGCTCTATTCTATTGAAATATAATAGACTATTTCTTTTCATAGTTGCCGATTCATGTTTTCAAAAGAGAAGGCACAACAGATGGGGATGCTGCTAAGGTTGTTGATGGTTTAGCTCCAAAAGTGGCTGGTAAGAAAGATTCAATTGAACTAGTGAAGAAAATCATATGAACTTTTTGGCAAAATGTAACTGTACACTGTTCGAAGTGAGCATAAGGTTGTAAATTTGAAATTTGCACGGTTACATACTTATATGTTTTGTTTTTTGCATTGAACGTTTTAGTCCGAACCATGGATTTTGGTTCTTGTGGGTAGATCGATCGTGTTGCAAAGACTTCTGACAAACTGTTGGTACCCGTGGATGCATTGAACTTTGACGACAACGCTGCCTTTCGTCAAAGAGAGATATATGTTCTACGTGATCCAACAGTGGAGGATCCTCGGGAGATGTTTGATTTTGCTTACACTACTTATCTATATCTTCATATAGATTTCCTTATTTTATTTTATTTTTAGTTAGTAATTTAATAGCCGACAATTTGGATAAACATAACATATGAAGGCTCAAGATTGTGTATCGGCACACCGGGTTGTCCATGCTTTTTGTATTTGTGATCGATGTTATCTTCTTTTGATGAAATTAGCATTGTTTATATTATTTAAAACGTATCTTATATTTTCTTTGCTAATGTTTCTTAACCATTTCAAGTTTGTTTTTGCAGAGTACAATTCGAGACAACGATAAATAAATTAGGATTCTTGTAGCTAAAAGGTAAATCTTTCATATATCAAAATCTCGACCAAATCTGTAAAATGATGATTAGGGTTTTAAGATTTGTAATTTACAATCTGTATTTTTTAAAATAGTTAGAGCTTCTTAAGAGGGTTATTGCTAGAGACTTTTTCTAAGAGGGTCATTGCTAAGATGGTGGCGTCTAATTAAAAGGAACAAAAAGGTTTTAGTATTGATTAAAAAGGAACACAATAAATTGATGCCGACTGAGTTTGCTATCGATTTGTTAAAGGTGAGGGAATTCTCCAGTCCACACAGAACCGTACTCATCATAAATACTTCTGGAAGATGAAGAATCTGTATGGACATTTAAATTAAACTCAGGTACAAGGAATTATTATTTAACATTTAAATAATCACTATTGTGTAAACATTTAAATCTTCTTTTGTTTTTGTCACATTTTCGTATGATATTTGCTATGTTTTAAGATTTGACTTGTGCTTTTTCTTGTATTTTGGTGTGAGAGCTGTTATGTTAGGTTTAGATAATTATTCAAATCAAAAGATGAAAATTACTATAGTTTATTTGTACAAACAGATCATCTGATATTAAGTTTAGTGTGTAATTTCTAAGCCTCCAAGAAAAAAAAGAAATTTTGAAGACCAAACCTTATCATTTTTTGTATTGCTGCTGTTTGGTAAATGCATCGATCGGACGGATATCTTCTTTCTCTTCTGGGTCTGATTCAGACACCGAGAACGCCCATCCCCCTTTTTAGCCTCTTATCTCTTCCTTTTCCGTTTCTCTTCATCAAAAACCATCCCTGCAATACTTTTGTAGAAGAAACCAAAAATGACTCCTCTTTTCAACGGCAGCTCCGACGCTCTTTCTCTGCTCATCGGCGGCAGCTACGAGGTATTTAGATCACAA
Organism: Casuarina glauca; assembly: GCA_028551395.1. Lineage (NCBI taxonomy): Eukaryota > Viridiplantae > Streptophyta > Magnoliopsida > Fagales > Casuarinaceae > Casuarina > Casuarina glauca. The sequence continues at coordinate 10,726,874 of CM052348.1, forward strand.
CATTTTTTCTCTCGTCTCTATTATAACAAATTATTTTTTGTTTATTTTCTCTTCTCATACAAAAATACGCATGTCTGATTGACATCTTGTTCTTGCTGGCATCGTGTTGAATATTCCCGTAGAGATGTCAGTAATAATCCATCTCAAAGGCTTCAACGTATAGGACTCCAAATTTTAGGTGTAACCACGAAACTTGATTTGATGCGGACGGAAATTTTTACTCTGTTTCCTTTTTTTTTTTTTTGCCTCTACTAATAGGTGTGCTGCTTATTGGTGAGCAAGGATTGTAATTATTCATACGTAACTGTCGTTGCTAGAGGTGATGGGAGGTAGGAGATAGATGAAAGTAAAGAAAATATGAAGTATTTTATTTTGATAATGCACTTGAAAAAAGAGAGGAAAGAGATAGTTAAATGTAAAGAAAATATGAAATATTTTATTTTTTTAATAGCGGTAATGCCTTCCTTCGGATTCTTTCCCTGTTCCTTTCCCATCTGGTCTCTCTACGGACTTTCCATTCTTCCCTTCAACAGTCAAAAAAGTTTTAAAAGGTTTATAACTTCTATTTTTCTTCTTTCTCTTCTTCTCTGGCATCCCCCGAATTCTCACAAAGAACATACTTTGACAAAAAGATGACCATTGGATCTGGGTGATTGCTAAAACTTCAGTTTTGATGTATGATATATAATATTGTTGTATATATTGTATACAAAGGTTTTGTTCTTTAAAAGAGTTCAAACATCTCTTGTAGACTGTTGACATATTAAAATTGCACGGTTTGTCTTCAGATTATCACTGTTTCTCTTCCCCGTCTTTCATCTTGAAGAGAGATTTTCACGAACAGCTGAGGTGAAGAGAATGCGATTCAGGATGCACAGCTTGTTCAAATCCAGAATGATGGTGCTACTTTTGTTTTTGTTTCTAGGTATTAGCGACTTCAGCAATTGTGTAGCGCAAGCTTCTTCTTCATCTGAGTTTACTATGCACACTAACAACTGGGCTGTTTTGGTCTGCACCTCTCGCTTCTGGTAATTCAAGCTTTGTACTTTGTTTTAAGCTTTTACACTATGCTTTATGTATAATTTGAAGCATGCTGCGTTATCACTTCTTCTTCTGTATTTTTTGGAGAAAATGAATCATACCCGTTTTATTGCTTCTAAAGATTATCTCATACCCATCCCATATCTCACATTTTTGTTAAAGGAGCTACATCGCAATAAGTATACCACTTTTTTATTTTGGTTCTTTGCTGGTACTTCTTCTTCTATTTTTGTTTTGTTGATCTTTGTAGAATCTATACGACTGGGAACTTGTAGAACATTACCATTTCTATAGGACTAGTTGTATTTCATGCTTAACTGCAACTGTCGCATCATTGGTAAAGTTGATTGTGCGTGAGGACCATAAGCTTCTTTTTTGCTTATTTTGGACTTGATCAATTTGATATTTAAATGTTGGTGATGCATCAGAGCAGCTGTTCTCGACAAAGTAACTTGATTTGCTGAGCACCAGAGCAGTAGCACGTATGAAACTTTTTGTTTTTAATTGAATTTCCTTGTTGAATAAATTTTGCTTCTATCTTCTTCTTCAGGTTTAACTATCGACACATGGCTAATACTTTATCATTGTATAGGTAATCGAAGAACTTCGTTGTTACCTTTTCCTTTTCATTATTGTTGTTGTGTTTCTTTTAGGTTCATCTTGCCAAGTAGTTATTCATGGAAAATTCCTTTATCTTCCAGGACAGTTAAGCGGCTAGGAATACCTGATGAGAGGATAATACTCATGTTGGCAGATGACATGGCATGCAATGCTAGAAACAAGTGCCCTGCTCAAGTGTTTAACAATGAGAATCACAAACTTAACTTATATGGAGATAATGTTGAGGTGAGCCCTGTGTCTCTGGTTAGTCCTTTGGCTCTTTGGAAAAGCACATAAATGGATATTGTTACCTTTCAATCTTTTCATAATAGATACACAAGGGGCTTTATAGTCGTTCTTAGGATGTGAAGGGTAGAATTGATATTGCAGTTAGCATCCACGACCGTTATTTCATCTTAGGATTGTACTGTCAAGAGCTTGGGATGATCACCATGTCTAATCACCTTGACATATTAATGAAATTCCTTCTATCAAGTTCCTTTAGTGAACTGTCAGTTCAAGGCACTCTATTGGTTTTAACATGTGACTTCTTAGCCATATGCAACTGTTGTTAGTTATCTTATTTATTTATTTTATCTTTTGTTGTGCACTGAAGAACATTTTTGTGATTTGATCTTATAAGTCAACCTACCATGCGAGAAGTGAATGAGAAGAGTCCTGTTCCCAGCCCCTCCCCCCGCCACTGCTGGCCGCCCTTCTCTTAAATATTTTGGTGTCTGGTGTATAAAATTGGCTTAGCATATATAATGATCTTGAAAGGAATGTTTCTTGCTTCCTTAGGTAGATTATCGGGGTTATGAAGTGACGGTTGAAAATTTTTTACGAGTGTTGACTGGGCGTCATCAGAATGGAGTCCCAAGATCTAAGCGTCTCTTAAGTGATGAAGGAAGCCACATTCTGCTGTATATGACGGGACATGGTGGAGATGAATTTTTGAAATTTCAGGACTCAGAAGAGCTCCAAAGTCATGATTTAGCTGATGCTGTGAAACAAATGAAAGAAAAGCGTAGGTGGGAATCTTCTGCTTTCATAACTATTTCCTGTTATGTTTGTTGTTGAATCTTTATATTTTGGTACGAGTGAAGAAAATTGTTATTGAAGACAGCAACGATATCTGCCATGTGGATGGAATTTCTGCCACAACAAATTCCTTTACAGAAAGAAAAAGATAACAAAAATAGGCCACCGAGTAAATATGCTAAGAATTAACTCTGAAGAGAAAAGTTTCTCGATGATTGAGCATGTGTATTAAGAACATTTGGTTTATTATCTACTTTTTTTCTTTTTTTCTTTTTTTCTGTTTTCTCCCTAATCTTGCTGACACAGCTAGACCATAAGCTGATATCTTGTTGTAAATGTTGAAATCTAGATTCAAAGAGCTTCTTATAATGGTGGACACTTGCCAAGCTGCTACTCTCTTCTCTCAGGTCTGTATTCTGCTTCTAAATGGGTGACATTCTTAGAAATGTCTTTAACTTAGGGTAGTTCCCTATGTTAGTTTACAAGGGATTTTTCTTATCTATTTGGAAGAACATCCACATTTTAGATAGAATCTTTATTATTGTCTAATTTTCTGCATTTGATGGTTTAGACTGGAAGAATTCCATTGATGATACTTCATAGTTTGGGGTTGATCATGACCAGTGAGAGACTGAGATGTTGTGTTTGGTAAACCAGTAAGAAGCTTAACCAGAATCTTCCTACCCAAGAATACAATCAAAGACGCCAGAAATTCACCGCTCAGCTTGTGCCTCACTTCATACTGAGGTGATTAATAATGAAATGGCATGTTGCTTGCACAGATTCTAGACAGGCCAAGCATTTAACAGAGGGTCAATATGCTCCTTTACAGTCTGAATAACATAGACATAAAATCCTCTAAAAACTTGAAGACATAGGATCCCTATTTGTAAAGTTAATCATATGAGACAATAATTAGTGTAAATTTGTATACAACGTGTACATAAAGACACATAAGGAAAGCACGGTAGGCCTGATGAGGCTTGTCCCAGCTTGATTTTATGGGGCCTGATAGCACTAAGACACTCAAACGTCAAGTTGGTAGGTAGTCAGAGTTTCGAAAGAATTTACTTGTTGGCATATGCAATCTATTAACCATGCCATCAAAGTTCCTCTCTGCATATCTGTCTAAATTGATGTAAATTAATAACAATTCATTCCTTGGGACCAAGCTGGTGAACCTGAATTGATAAACTTTCCAAAAACGAATTTCAGTTATGCAAGTGAATCACTTATGCCATTAGTGGTTCTTGTGATGGACCATGGACCATGTATCCCCAATATTTATTGGTCTGCATGCATGTCAGAGGTTGCAGCATGTCCAAATTTGTGGTAACAGATCAAAAGATCATTCATCTACCGTGTTTTATACTAGTTAGACACAAACTGGATTTTGCCAGTATCTAGAACAGAGAGTCTGCTCTCCTTTTGTTCTTCATGCCTAACAGGTAATGAATTTGGTAAATGAAAAAGCACTCCTTGGATGCACTGCCTCATTTATTCCTTCATAGGTGAATTCTAGCCTTTTACTTTTCTGTCTTAAATATTAGACGTATGTTTAGTACTGTCATTAAATAGTCCTTCATCTCTTTCATTCTGGAATATACCCTTAGACCGATTCTGTTGTTGTCTATACTATTTACATTTATCTTCAGTCTGTGTCACCTATTGCGCATCTCGATCATATGAAGATGTGGTGGCAATAACCCAATCTGGAGTCTGTAAAGCATAGCCTACCTGCCCCCTCCCATTGCTCACCATGTCTGGGTTACTATCTTTCCCGTGAGAGTTGAATATTGTTGTCATGTTTTTTAAGCATGATGTGCTGATATATGAACGTCTTTCATCTCATCTGAAAGCTGCTATATATGATTTGAAGTTGTTCTCTGCACTTTGGAATATGTTTGACACAATCGGGCATAACATTCTCAATTTTCTAGTCTGTTATCAACATAGATGAACGTCACCTTTGTGGGAAATTGATTTAGATATGCAATTGAAGGTGATTTCTTGGCTTCTGCAGCTTCAGTCACCTGGTGTTTTGACCATTGGAAGCAGCATGAAAGGAGAGAACTCATACTCACATCACTTGGACTCGGATGTAAGATAATTGTTAAAGTATTTTTGATATGCATATCCATTTGATATTTTATGTTGAAATAGTATGCTATGGGTTCTGTTAACATTCTTGGACTTTTATTTTCCAGGTCTTAGTGTAACACATTAGATTTCTGCTTATTCTATTTACCTGATACAGGTTGGTGTTTCAGTTGTGGATCGTTTCACATTTTACACCCTTGGATTTTTTGAGAGGCTAAATATGTACAATAATGCTTCATTGATCAGGTATATTAATATATAAGCACTGAATAACAGTGGATTTCAATACTGTTGAAGCAAGGAAAGTGTTGATTTTGCACTAATCCCATTGCAATTCAAATGTCATTTGTGTCAGCTGAAGTCTTATTATCTTTATTTGTTGTGGCTGACTTTAACTGCCTTTCATTTGAAATCGGTAAATATCCGAAAAGGAGAAAAGAATCCCATTGCAATTGTACTGTCATTTGTGACAGACAAAGTCTTATTATCTTTACTTGTCGGGGCTGATTTCATCTGCCCTTCATTTGATAGGAAATATATATATATATATTTATATATATAAAAGCCATTTTCCAATTTTACGTTGGAGTAGTGTAGTTACCTCAGAATGGGTTGCCTTCACAGCAAAATGGTTGTTTCCCTGGAAGATATCCATTTTGTAATTCTTAAAGTAGCATATTGTCGTAGATATTTTTCTTCTATTTGAATGTTGAGGAGTTAATAAACTGTGATTAGTCTTTTGGATTGTTAACTCTAGGAATATTTTTCTGATTGCTTGTGAAAATCCTTAACTTAGGTTGTTTCTTTTTGTAAGCATAGCTAGAGGAATAACATGTCTCTGGATGGAATTAATAAAGAGATTGTTTAGTCCATTCAACCATTGTACATCCTATTGAAACTAACAAACATATTCTCTAAACCTTCTTTCCAACTGTGTAGCCGGAGAAAGATTAAGTGAGTGTCTAAAGATGGTCTCATAGTTCCATGTTTAATATACTTTTATTATCTTTGGCTCCGTCAGTTCTTATTTTGGCATATGGGTAGATCTAATAGATTCTGAGTACATAGGAATTATGCACCATATTTCTTCAAATTAAGATCATTGTGCGTATTTGTGGTTTATTTTGCAGTCTTTTCAGTTCTTACAATCCTAGTATGTTGATGTCAACTGCATATTACCGAACGGATCTATACCAACGGCAGTTGGAGCAGGTATGGAAGTTGCAGACTTATCTAATCCTAAATGTGTTGAGGTTGCCATCTCCTAATAATTTGTATTGCAATTTGAAGTTTCATTTATGGAAGAGTAAAATATGGGCCTTCTTGGCCTACAGTTGACTAGTAGTTTGCATGAATCTTATATACCCTTTTCGTTTACTTGAACTTTTGATTTCAGACTTAACTGGATGAGAACTCTCTCCATGGTTTCCTCAATATTCCTTTGTAAATTTAATATGGCTTCTTTATTAGACCCCTTTCAGTTTCTCAAAAGGCTTTTAGTTATGTATTTACTTGTTTCTCCATTTTCTCGGTTAAAGTTCCTTAAGCTTATCCACCTCATGCAATTCATCCCAGAACAAAGTAATTTGCTTTATTCTTCCTGCTTCTATCTGTCGTATTATTGGTGGCATTGGCCCGTTTAAGAAATGAACTCATCCAAGTGTCTGCAATGTACTTCTTGTCTGGGCTGAACTATCAGGGAGGTCTATGTTTGGGCTTAGCCTTAGAGCTACAGCGATTGGCCTCTTTTTATTAAGTATTTTAAGCTTGAAGCAACCTCTACGGATTTTTTTTTTTTTTTCTGATCAGAACATCTAAATTCGCTGTATTTCTATTGCTGCCCTGCGTCGGAGGCTTGGTTAACATTGAAGCATTAGTGTTTTTTATGGTGATGAGTTCTCTTTTGTGATTATAGTAACATAGTTACTTTAAGTGGTAATTTCGCCGCTTTGCAGACCAATGTAGAGCTTATTATAAATGCATATTGTTTCTCTCTCACTGTCTGTAGGTACCTGTGACAAACTTTTTTGGCTCGGTCATGGAAACTTTACATACTGATTCAGCTTACAGTGCCATATCAAAGAAAGAGTCGGGGGCTGAAATCAGAAGGTCTAGAGATAAATCAGTCCATGAAAAGAAAAGATTATTGTTGGATTCCCATAATCTTAATCAGAACAGTGAGCCGAACGTCGTGGTAAAATAATTTTATTTCTTAATTGCGTTCACTATACCCTATAGACAGTTGTACTGAAGAATGGAGGAACATGTGATATGATGCAGGATGACCAAGGCGCTTCTAAATGTGTATGGCATATTTTTCGGGAGAAGGTGGAAAAAGTCAAAGATGTTGATTCCTTTGTGAATTATGGCTTGGTTCTAAGTGTTCCAATATTGACGGTTTCGTTGTGGTTGACCTGGTGAAACTTTTGAGGCGACATTGATTTCATTTCTTGTTCATCTGACATTTGAAGTTCGACGCCTGTAATTGGAGTTTGATGCGTGTAAAACCTGAACCCCCCAACTACCCATCTCTTTTGTTTACCCTTGGGTCTCTGTTGATATGCGTGTGAGAGGCAGATGTTTTAGTTTTTGGATAGTGTTCTACATAAACATGCTCCATTCTCAATATAGTGTTAGTGTGTTTACAATGTTCATAACATATAAATTTTTTGAAGTTTTATAAACTCAAAAATGGAATTCTGATTAACAAGGCTCTTTCACTATTGTTATCTTTGGTATGTCTCGATCAAAATAATGGGTTGAGGTTAGAAAATTAATGGGAAAAACTACATTTAAGTGCAAAGTGGTCTCCTTAGCAGAGTTTTATCTTTCATATTCCATGGAAAACCTGAACCAACACTATGGAGAAGTACGTTGTACTATTTACTATGGTTAATGGCTAATGTCACATGATCTTTATGTTGACATTTGTCAAGAAAGGAGGGGAAGGGAAAGATATGCACTGAAGTTAGGGGATTTAGAACCATAGTTAATTTGTAAAATTTCTTACACAAGCCTTTTTAACTATCTCAAATGCACCCCAAGAGGCATTATTCAATTATTCATTATTCTTGCTTAACGAATGTTGTATTCTACAAATATATATATATATATATATATATATATATTTTAAAAAAAAAGTAGTAGTCTGACAAATTTTATTAATACCAACAAGATTGAGCATAATAATCACACCTCGAAGTGCACAGGGCAAGATATAATATTTATTCTTAAAGAAAAATCAATTACTTACATTCTAAGTGATCACATATAAATAAAATGAAAACATGAAATACATTGAGTAGCACATTCACTTAATCTTATAGTGGCATATAATTACTTAATCTTAGATGATCCTTAACATAAATATCTAAACACGAATGAGGCAATGTGCCAAATTGGTCAAAAATTGTTACATTATGAATTAAGTGACTATAGTTAGCGAGATGATCCGTTACCATATTTCTCTCACGATACAAATGACGCACAAGTGCATGTGAAGGAAATGTATTCTACCTGCAAATTAGGAGATATAACAAGGAATTACAAATGACTAAATGAGGAACATTATAAAATTTAATAAAGCCCATTCCATAAGGAAACTATATGAAGTGTGTTTATACCACATAATGAAATAATCTTCTGCACTCGTAACACAATCTCACACAATGATATAACAACATTCAACACTCCTTAAGTTGGGGTTTAAATAGACCAAAAACATATTGATGTTGTTTGTTATAGAGCATCTTTGTCAAAATATCTACATCTTAACATGTTTGAATAAGTTATTATTGTATCTATTCCCTTACCAAGTGTTAGTAAATCCAATAATTTGATCTTTTATGGAAAATCTAACTTACTGCAGCATGATAGTTACTCTTTTTTATCACAAAAGAGTTGCGTGGGATGCTGAAAATGAATATCGAAGTGTTTGAAGATGTCTGTTATTCATATAATCTCACAAACAATGATTACCATGGCTTGATTTAGAGATTGTATGTTTTCTTTTTTCTTTTATTCTTTAAGAAATCAAGGATTCTCTAATTTAATATAAAAACTAGTGAGATATTTCCTCCACATGCCTTATGTTGAGGAAAAATAAAAAATAGACCAAGTCCAAGGAAAATTTAATTAGGGTCATAGAAGGCAATAAGTCCTAATCTAGATTCAAAAGAAAAGAGAGACCAAATCCTCGCAACCCTTAACAAATTTAAATTCTTATAGCTACATCAAATGTGAATGTTTGGAGGCATGCAAAAATTGACTAATGAGCTATATAGAATAGGCAATATATAGCATGATCATGGCAAAATAAATCAATAGGCCTTCAAGTTGGGAATCTTGGTCCTTCATCCTAAGCATAGCATCATACTCAATAGTTGTTAACCTTTTATTCCTTATTTCTTTGTGAAGAGAGAATAATCATGGCTAGATTAGCAAAATTCCATGTCAAGAAGTACCTTGGTGAATTTTTGCAATTTACTCTTGTGAAATGACCAATCATGGCAACTACTTAACATAGTTAATAAAGAATTCCATGAATTTTTGCATGGACAACGTTATTTTCAAGAACCAGCAAATTAACAAGGCTGTATGAACTTCTAAAGCATTAACCAATATATGACATCAAAGGGAAATCCTTTTAACTCTTGGAGAAAAACAACCAAAAGAAGGATCGCCAGTAAACATTTCTTGGACTAACAATTTCAAACATCTCTCCATGAAATGACCAATCATGTCAACTAATTAACATGGTTAGCAAGTTATCCTTTTCTTCTCTTCTTGGTGGTTGATCGTCGTCTTTGAGGCAGTCTCGTGCTCTGTTCTATTGAAATATAATACACAATTTCTTTTCATCGGTGCCGATTCATGTTTTCAAAAAGGAAAGCATAACAGGTGAGGATGCTGCTAAGGTTTTTTATGGTTTAGCTCCAAAAGTGGCTGATAGGAAAGATTCAAAATTGAACAAGTGAAGAAATCATGAGTTTTTTAACAAAATGTGACTGTACATTGTTCGAAGTGAGCATAAGGTTGTAAATTTCAAATTTGCACGGTTACATACTTATATGTTTTATTTTTTGCATTGAACATGTTAGTCCAAACCATGGATTTTGGTTTTTGTGGGTAGATCGATCGTGTTGCAAAGACTTCTGACAAACTGTTGGTACCTCTGGATGCATTGAACTTTGACGACAACGCTGCCTTTCATCAAAGAGAGATATATGTTCTCCGTGATCCAACAGTGGAGGATCCTCGGGAGATGTTTGATTTTGCTTACACTACTTATCTATATGAAGTGATTTCCTTATTTCATTTTATTTTTAGTTGGTAATTTAAAAGCCGACAATTTGGACAAACATATGAAGGCTCAAGATTTTGGGTATAGGCACACCGGGTTGTGCATGTTTTTTGTATTTGTGATCGATGTTATCTCCTTTTGATGAAATTAGCATTGTTTATATTACTTAAAAAGTATCTTGTATTTTTTTTGCTAATGTTTCTTAACTATTTCAAGTTTGTTTTTGCAGAGTACAATTCAAGACAATGATAAATAAATTAGGATTCTTGTAGCTAAAAGTTAATCTTTCATATATCAATATCTCGACCAAATCTGTAAAATGATGATTAGGATTTTAAGATTTGTAATTTATAATATGTATTTTTTAAGATAGCTAGAGCTTCTTAAGAGGGTCATTGCTGTGGATATTGTCACGGCTGTAGAACAGGAGACAACAACGGTACCGATTCGACTTGGCCGGTCCATGCTTTGAACTGCGGTGCAGTAATCCTAACAGGAACTAGAGCTGAGAAATTCATGCTGGACGAGGAAGAGAACGATTAAGTCTACGTTGGCTTGGATACAGAATCAGTAAAAGCTTAAAGCCTAGCAGTCCCAACGGTCAAGGAAAAAACCTTTGGTAATCTAGACCTTCCACGTTTACCATTTTAAGATTTTCTTCATGTACTTTCTGCGACAGATATAGGTGTTTAAAAGCAAATGGATTAAACTGGTTCGGCCACTGGCATGCGGCCATCTCTCTCTGTATTTATTATATGTTTTTTTTCTTATTGTACTTTCTGCGACAGATACAGGTGTTTAAAATTTTCTTCAGAGATGTATGTTCTTATAATTTGATTTATTCGTTTGGGCTCCCTTTTCTTTATTGTTTAACAATTGGACAGAAGTACAGTAATGAACTTCAGAAAAGAAAGGATATAAGTGTTATAACCGTAAAAAGGTTTTAATATCGAGAAGGACCTTTCCCACAAAAAGAAAAAGATTAAAAAGAATATTGATTTGTTTCCTCGTCGAAAATGCAAGTGCAACTATATGGCTCGCTCTCAAACTTCTGAGAAGCTTTAATTGCTTTAGCTTTAAAAAGAAAACAAATTCCACGTCGTCGATCCGTGTCCTCTAAGTCTATTGGCTGCCCGAAGCTCTGCCCTCTCCCTTGTGTTTTGTAGTGTGTTTCTTTTCAGGTCTATATAGGAGGAGTTTTTTGGTAGTTTTATCGATCTCGTTCTATTGGCCTCCTCTTCTTATTCTTCTGAGTCTGTAAAGCGGGCCTCGCTTCTTCCTTCCTTTCTGTTTCACTCCCTTTCCGTGTTTACATCCATTTTATGTCTATACAGAGGAAGAAAATGACTGCCTCTTTTGCTTTCCGCTTTATAAGAAATACATATTTTTCTTCAAATCTTTCGGCTTCTAATACACTTGCAGTATATTTCTTCCATGACCCAAAAATATCAACGACCGCACTGTCGTTGGAAGTTGTTGGAAGTTGTCAACAACGCCTCCTCCTCTTAGCCCTCTTGGCCCTCTTAGAACTCTCTGTCATCTTGGCCATAAATGACATTGGGCTCTCTAGGCAAACTTTTTGCCATTTTGATTATTATTGACATAAGAGGTATGTAGCTCCCATCATTATTTTTTTCTTTTCTCTTTTCTCGCCTCTTTCACATCATATGCCTTCTATATGTAGTTTTTTTTTTCAAAATTTATTTTAGATAAAACAATACATATAATTGAAGGTTTCTTCTTAGTGTTGATCAGTTTTCCTTCTTAGGGTTGAAGGAAAACTGAAGTAAGTTTAGAATAATTGCTGCCGACATTTAAAGTTTGGTTTTCTCTGATTTTCAAATTTTTTTTGCAAACTGCTAACATTTTAAAACCGAATGACAAATGAATGCTTGTGCCTAAGTTATTGAGCCATTATTTTTTTGGAAAATCAGTATTTACAAAATGAACAAAATGATTTCAACCAAGCTATGAATATATTAGGAACAACAATGACTGGGAACTGGTTTGCTGCTATGGAGGGTAGGATTAAAAAAATCTATTGTCACGTAGTTACACGATCCATATGTCAAAAGTTGTATCTTATGTTAACTCTTGTCTGTTTTTCAGCTCTAAGAGGAGCAGCTAGCTAAAAAAATATATTGATTATAATGGACACAGCCGGTGTTCTTCTTTTTACTCAAATGTAGATAATGAGACTTTTATCTCTCTTCCTATTTTTTATTCTGTTTCTTGTGATTTGGACAGAGATTAAAAAAAAGCTCAAAACCTAGCAGTCCAATGGACGAAGAAAAAATCTTTGGTAATGTGGACTTTTTTCGTGTACCTTAGATTAAATCCTTTACTGGCTGACTCAACTTGTTCAGCCACTGCCATGCGCCCATCTCTCTCTGTACTTATTATATGTTTCTTTTCTTCAAGTACTCTCTGTTACCGATACAGGTGTTTAAAAGCAAGTGGACTAAACTCATTTTAGTTTGCTATATCACGGCAGCGCAAAAGCCTCGTTCCTCTACATCTGTTCCGTTTTTTCGCTGTAATTGTTATATATCTCAGCAGAGCAAAATTTCCTTCAGAGATGTATGTTCTTGTAATTTGATTTATTCGTTTGGGCTCCCTTTTCTTTTACTGTTCTAACAATTGGACCGAAGTACAGTAATGAACCTTCAGAAAAGAAAGGATATAAGTGTTATTTAACCATAAAATAAGAAATGGCAATAAAGTAAGTATCCTTTAAAGTTGCCAAGTTCGTCATAACACGAAAGAGGGAAGTTGGCGTTTAATTAAAAGGAACAAAAAGGTTTTAATATCGAGAAGGGCTTTTTCTGGGAATTGACAAAAAAAGAAAAAGATTAAAAAGAATACAATAAACTGATGTCCGACTGCGTTGGCGCGCAGAAACCTTCTGGTACAAATTGACGTCGACTGAGTTTGATTTAAATTTAATTCAGGTACAAATAATTATTATTTAACATGTTAAAAGAATCATTAAATTACTTTTTTTTAATGATTTACTCTAGTAATTGCAATTGATAATGAGTTCAAATATTATTAGGAGAGACAAAAAGAAAAGCAAAATAGAAAGATATTGCAAAAGCATCAACTTATCCAACTTTGTTAATATTTCTCAGTGATAATCACGACATTAGAGTGTTACTTGTATCGCAATCAAAAGCTCGAACATTTTTTTAACGTTGCCATCGAAAAAAAAAGCAGGTGCAGCTGTGGCAGGCTGTTGACAGGCTTTATTACGTGATTTATTGAGAAGCTTTAACCGCCGACAGGGTTTGGTCAGGGGTAATTTGGTCATTAAGGTAAAAGTAGCCCCGAATGCGAAAGGCTGAGAAGGGAAGGGTGGTTCAGTAAATCCATCGATCAAAATCATTATTGTGAAAATATTATCTGCAAGCTTGTTATGTTTGCAACATTTTGACGTGATTTGTTATGTTTTATGGTTTCACTTGTACTTTTCCTTGTACTTTGTTACGAGACTTGTTATTCTAATCAAATGAGAGAAATTTTTATGGTTTGGTTGTATAAGCCGATTATCTAAGATTAAATTAAATGTGTTGTTTCTAAGTTTTGTAAGAATGGTTTTTCATTTATGAAGAACATATTGACATTAAATGAACTGTAATGAATGAGACTAAACATTTCTTGGTGTGAGAGTTGTTATATTAGGTTTAGATATTTATTTAAATCAAAAGATGAAAATTTCTATAGTTTGGATGTATGAGCAGATCATCTAAGATTAAGTTTATAATGCAATTTCTAAGACTTAAAGGAAAAAAGAAAATTGAATAGCAGTTGTACTTTAAGCATAAATAGTTTATTTTATTCTTTGTGGTCTTGGTGTCGATTCGCACTTTAAGAACAAAAAGAAAAAAACTTTGAATCGTGTTTGTTAATTGGCACTTTAAGAACAAATAATTTATTCTATTCTTGGTGGGTGTTACGGGCATATTTCACTTGTCAATTTGTACTTTTTTGTTTTTGATATTCCACAATCTTCACTAAACTTTACTTGATAACCTAAACTAACAAAAATTTTCATGAGTTCTTTTTACTACTTCAACTATATTCTAAGAGGCAAAAACGAAGAAGAAAGAGAATAATAAGATTAGAAATGGTATTACAAAACTATCAATGTCATGACTATGTGTAACTAATTAATATGAGGAAAACTTTAGTCTATTGGTTGGACTTTAGTCCGAGTTATGTGTGAATGGAAATAATAGGAGATGTTGTATTAGGATTGGGGGGAAGTGGGTGTTGGGTATTGGGCCGTTGCAGCCGAAGCATTGCCTCGTGAATTAATATGGTGGGTAGGGGGCGTTTGTTCAGTGTAGTAGAAATCAATTAGGTTTAGTGGGTTGGTACGAAAATAAACACGAGTTTGTAACGTACCACGCAATTTTGGAAGAACGATTGTTCGTTTCTGAAAAACAGATTGGCATTAAATGAACGGTACTGAATGAGATTTAGCAATTCATGGCCAGTTCAATGCAATATCATTTTCGAATACATCATCCATGTGCAGCTGGGAGAGGCCAGCTCATAAAGCTGCTCACAACATGAAAGTACCACCTGGGTTTAGGAATCGTTTGGCTCCAACACCTTTTCAAACCCAAGCCTGACTCGACGTTTGGAGAGAATGTGGTGTACCACATTCGCAACATCCCGATGAAATAAACATCTGGCTCTTCCCGAGAATTCACTGCACTTCACTTCAAGCAACATTTATTACCTTTGCGTTGCAACCACAGCTGGCATGTCTTTAGTGCCTGCCCACCCTTCCTCCTGGTTCTGCAGAAGTTTGATCTAGACAATGAGTTGCCCGCCTTTCCTCTCTGTCGTCCTTTCCGTTTTCACTTCATATCTTTATAGAGTAAACGAAAAAGACTTTATCTTATAGATGGGAAACAGAGCTCCTTTATATCTTTATCTTACAGAGGAAAACGAAAATGACTGCAGATCTACCTCTTTTGCTTTTTGTTTTCTCTATTTGCGACTTTTGCAGCTTATTTATTTCAGGTTTCTCTTCAGATTTGCTTCACAACTCACTGTCTCGGTTCATCTCTTCTGTGCCGGAAAATGCCATCGACGGCTCCGCCGTCCTTGGTATTTTTCGGCCATGGAAGAAATGAACCGCGTTAGTGGCATTTTTCTTCACGATCAAACACCGGTTGTGTCTTTTCATTTTCATAAATATGTTCTCCAGAAAAGTTGAGCGGCTGCAGAGATTAACATTTTTATTTCTGATTTTTGATGAAAGGAGGGAGCTGAGTTGATGAGCAAATAGAGGTTCAATGTTCCCAAAGTGTGGCCGTTTCTTTTGTGACGAAGTATTTCCCCATGAAAGCGAGGTAACTGCACGTGATTCAAGTCATTACTTTGTTCTTCTGTTTCAAGAAGAGAATGTGCAAGACTGAGGAGGTGAACGGAGAGGATAATAATGCCTTCTATTTTTATATTATTTTTTAGAAGAAAAAAGAATTTGGTCAATGTATTTGTATTTGGCCCAAACAAGACTTTGTGCCGTTGTTATCTGGATGACATGGTGGAAGTTAAAAAAAAAAAAAATGATCATTTTTTTGTAGATTTTCTTAGCAAATACATAGATTGAAGGAAAGAGAAAGACTTGACTTTTCGTTGTTATACAGGTGGTGGTCAAAACCCAGATTTTGGCTTGTGGGAGAGGCTTGGGAACCTTTAAAAATGGTCTTAAGAGTGGAGTTCGTATGGTGAGTCTGATCAAGTTGAAGATATAAGCTAGTACTGAGGATTATTTCTATCTTTCTTCAACAGTATGATTTAACGTCGTTTTCTTCTCTTGGCGTGCATGTAGGTCTCTTTTATTGTGGATTTGTACCTCTATTAGGGACTTAGTACGAGCATTAGTCTATTTTTGTTGGTTTTCTTTTACTGTTAACAGAAAATACAAAAAAGAAAAAAAAAAATAGTCTTTGTTCTAATTAAGAAATTTTCATTCTACAAAACTTAAGTTTTTCTCTATGATGATCTCTAATTTATTGTACTAAGGGAAGATGGTTGGGCAAAAACTTATAACTAACCAAGAGACTTCTGACAAGCAGTTGGTAGCTGTGGATGCTAAGTTGAACTTTGAAAACAACCTGCCTGTCATCAGAAAGAGATATTTACCCTCCGTGATCCAACACTAGAGGATCTTCGGGAGGTCTTTGATTTTGGTTACACGTCTGAAATGATTTTCTTATTTATTCATTTATTTTAGTTGTAATTTGAAAGGCGATGACTTCCGATTTAATGTTGAGCCAATACTTTAACTGCAAACTTTTGAGTGGAGAGGACGGAATATTGTATCTCAGGGCATGTAAAAAAAGAGAATGCCCTAGTTGTTGAGTAACGAGATTATTTACTTTGTCACAAAGGAGGAAGAAAGGCATAGATTTGTGGGAATGCTTGTATTACTTTCTTGTCTCAAACTGTACATATGAGGGTCCTTATATAGTGTAAGGAACAAATCATAAAGGAAACAATATACAAATAGAGAAAGGAAATAACTTCCTATATACAATAATAATTTCCTAAATAAATAGAATAATAAGGAAAGAATCAACGTAACAATTCAAGGGAATAATCCCTAAATATGTTAACGTATCTCCAATACTCCCCCTCAAGCTGGTGGTTTGGGTGGCTTGTAAACATCAAACACACTAAGCTTGTTCAATAGATACGTGTGTTGTCGATGACAGAGTGCTTTGGTGAAGATGTCTGCAGGTTGTTCCGTAGTGTTAATCTCATGTGTCTTGATGATGCCTTCCTGAATTTTGTCCCTCGTAAAATGACAATCCACTTCAATGTGCTTGGTTCTTTCATGAACGATTGGATTTGCCGCGAGTTTTAAATCCGCATCATTGTCACAGAAGAGTAAGGTAGGACTCCGTATCCATACTCCAAGGTCACGTAGTAAGCCCCTCAACCAAATTATTTCACAAGTGATTTTAGTCATAGCACGATATTCGGATTCGGCAGAAGATAATGATACAGTTGACTGTTTCTTGGTCTTCCAAGACAAAAGAGAATTTCCGAGTTTTATGGCAAAACTAGTTGTCGATCGTCGACTCATAGGACATGTGGCATAATCAGTGTCGCAATACCCCTTCATTTCCATGTTGCAATCTCTAGAGAGGAGCAAGCCAAGACTCGGGCATCCCTTCAGATATTTTACAACTTTTAAAGCTGCATTCATATGAGACTGTTTCGGGGCATGCACAAATTGGCTAAGAATGTGAACAGCATAACAGATATCTGGTCTTGTTATAGTAAGGTAGATAAACTTTCCAACTAAGCGTTGATACTTAGAAGGATCCTTGAGTGGTTAATCTTCTTCTGAGGACGACGTTCCCACATCGAATTCTGGCGTAGTGAGACTCAAGTTCTGTTCAAAAGGAATGATAGCAGGCTTGCAACCAGATAGTCCAGCCTCAGAAATAATTTCCAAGACAAGTTTCCGTTGACTGAGACAGACGCCCTTGTCCGATCGAGCAATCTCGATACCCAGGTAGTACTTAGGGGGGCCTAAGTCCTTGATGTGGAATGTAGAGTGAAAGTATGACTTAAAACGGGCAATTGCGGAAGCATCGCTACCCATAATCAAGATATCATCCACATATATGAGTAAGTAGATAGAGGAAGTACCTTGGCGTCATGTGAAAAGGGCATAGTCGTGACGAGATTGGCGAAACTGGGCTGAGAGAAGGGCTGATGTGAATTTTGCATACCATTGCCGAGAAGCTTGCTTGAGACCATAGAGGGACTTCCGGAGACGACAAACCCGAGACTCCCCCTATCTGCGAAGGCCCGGAGGAAGGTCCATGTAGATTTCTTCATCTAAATCACCATGGAGAAAGGCATTATTGACATCCATCTGATGTAGAGACCAATCACGGAAGGCGGCAACGGCGAGGAAGGAACGAACAGTGCCAGCCTTGGCGACTGGCCAAAAAGTGTCCTGATAGTCAAAACCTTCTTTCTGGGTGTAGCCTTTTGCTACAAGACGGGCCTTATAACGCTCAACTGAACCATCGGCGCGATGCTTGATCTTGTAGACCCACTTGCAACCAATAGGGCGTCGATGAGCAGGGCGGGGAACAACATCCCAAGTGTGATTATCTGTAAGGGCACGGAGTTCAGCCTCCATGGCCTGTTGCCAACGGGGATCAGTGGAGGCCTCTTGGTAACAAGAAGGTTCGGTGGCAGCAGAAATCCGACTGATGCAGCAAAGATGATCTGGAGAGAGACGGGCAAAGCTGACATAGGACGTGATGGGATAATGAGACCCAATGTGTTCACTGCTGGAACAAATGTAGTCTTTGGTCCAAGTAGGGGGCCTAGTAGTGCGACCAGAACGTCGAGGAGGAGCCGAGACCGTAGCAGGAGGAGGAGCCGAGACCCCAGCAGGAGGTGGGACATAGGGGACAATGGCCAATGAGTCATCAACGGAGGCCTGCAACGGAGAAGGCGGTGCAGAGGGAGGCACTGGGGTGGGGCCCACTGAGACTGATGGAGGAGCTGACGGAGGAGCTGGGGGTGCAATAAGGACCACAGGTGGTGGTAAGAGATCCGAATCATCAGGGAGAAATGGTCGAGAGCCCAAGGGGGGCACAGTATCAGCCTCCAATGAAGGCATAGCCTGAAAATGAAATACGTCTTCATGGAAAACAACATCGCGACTGATGAAAAAGGTACCTGTAGCCGGGTCATAAATACGGTAGCCTTTTCGAATGGAAGGATAACCCATGAAGATGCAACGGGTGGCCCGAGGGGCGAGCTTGTCACGATGGCCCACAGTGGTAGCAAAACACAAACAACCAAAAACGCGGAGATGACCAATATCCGGTGGCTTGCCAAATAGGAGCTCAAAAGGTGTCTTCCCATGAAGGACCCGAGTAGGCATCCGATTGATCAGGTAAGCGGCAGTAACCACACAATCGCCCCAAAAATTTTCAGGAATGGAGGCTTGGAATTTTAGGACTCTGGCAACCTCGAGAAGATGGCGGTGCTTGCACTCTACAACCCCATTTTGCTGTGGAGTGTAGGGACAAGAACTCTCATGGAGGATGCCGTGAGTAAAAAAAAAGGAAGAGCAATTATGATTAAAGAAGTCACGGGCATTATCAGTGCGAACACGTTGAACAGATGTGTGAAATTAAGTGTGAATAAGGGCAAAGAAGCGGGTGAAATGAGAAAGTACTTGGGTTTTGGATTGCATTAAGAAGACCCAAGTACCACGAGAAAAATCATCAACAAGAGTGAGGAAGAAGCGGGACCCGTCACGATGGGGGGTGTGATAAGGCCCCCAAATGTCAATGTGGAGGAGGGAAAAAATGGAAGGAGCGCGAGAAGAGCTGGTAGGGAAGGAAGGGCGAGGTTGTTTCGCCAAGGGACAAATCGGACATTTTGGATGGGGGTAAGAGGCACTATGACCCAAATGTTGGTGAGAAAGTAAAATATTATTACTAAAATGGGAATTACAAAAGGAGCCCGTATTGGGAGAAATACATGAATTTAAATTAAAATTTGCAGGAATAGAAATCCAAAAATAAAGTCCTTGTTGAGCGTTACCCAAGCCCATCAGTTTGCCAGTCGAATGGGCCTGAAAGAAACATAAATTAGAGTCCAAGAGGGCTCGACAATGATTATTTTCACAAGCTTTGAAAATAGAGATGAGATTAAATTGGAATTCTGGAACATAAAGAACATTTTTGAGAATAAAATTAGGGCTAAGTTGGACATCACCAATTTTGGTGACGGAAATAACGTTTCCAGTGGGGAGACGTACAGACATGGAAGATTGGGTAGTGTGGATTTTAGAAAAAAAATTTTGGTTGCAAATAATGTGGTCACTGGCACCTGAATCAATAAGCCAATCAGAGGGCAAGATGGAGCTCATAAAACAAAAAGAAGTACCTCCAAAACTGGCAATCTGGTCAGGTTGACCCATTTGATGGAAGGCCTGGATGATCTGTTGAAGTTGGGCCTCATTGAGAGGTGAATTGGACTTATCCTGAGAAGAAACAAAATTAGTTAAAATATTATTATTTTCTTTGGAGTTGGAGTCCCCCGGTCTACCATGTAATTTCCAACATGTGGCCTTCGTATGGTTGGTCCGCTTGCAGTGGTCACAAAATAAGTGGTTGGGCCGAGTCCGTGAAGAAATTGGGCCATTGGGGCTGTTATTGGGCCCATTGGGTCGGCGAAAACGCGGCCCATTTACGTTGCGCGGCCCGGCGGATCCCCTGTGGACAGGCGCACTGAAGCTGTGTTGAGAGGCGTTGATCTGCGAAGCTGAGATCGAATAGAGGCCGTCAGATGGAGGCGCGCCCACGATGAAGGAGGGACCGTCGGATCTAGGGTAATGAGGGGAGCCGTCCGATCCAGGATGGATTGAAGGGTCACCCTCAAAAAACCCTAAAGAGCGCATATGCACCACAGAGCCGACGCCACCGCCTGTTCCAAGCACGCCGCCGCCGCCGCCGCCGTGACCAGCGAGAGATTTTTGAGCAGCAGTGGCTCAAGCGGCCAAAATAACTGAATCTCCAACATGGAGATACTCGACGGAAGCGAG
Organism: Casuarina glauca; assembly: GCA_028551395.1. Lineage (NCBI taxonomy): Eukaryota > Viridiplantae > Streptophyta > Magnoliopsida > Fagales > Casuarinaceae > Casuarina > Casuarina glauca. The sequence continues at coordinate 10,747,567 of CM052348.1, forward strand.
ACGGTGGTTCTCCTCTTGGACGGCGAGGAAAAGAAGGCGGCGCAGAAACGGTGGTGGATCCATAGCGAGGATTTGGGAGCGGAAGGAGGAGAACGACTCGTTGAGGATCAGGAGAAAACGAGTGAGGCGTCGCTCCTCCGTCAACCGGTGAAATTGGCGGAGAGTGGCATCGGGGCCGTCGAGAGGTTCGACCGTCTGGTCATATTCATGGCAGAGAGCCATGAATCGGTTGAAGACGATGGCGACGGCAAGGTTGCCCTGCTTCAATTCAGAGAGCTTCTGCTCGATTTGGAAGAGGCGGACGCGATCAGGGCGGCCGTAGAGCTCGCGGAGGGCGTCCCAGAGAACTTTCGGGTCATCGGTGGGCGGAAGAGCGGCGGCGACCTCCGGGGTGAGAGTGTTCCCAATCCAGGTGCAAACCAATTGGGAACATTTGCGCCACTGTCGCGCAAGGCGGTCGGTGGCGGGAGCCGGGATAGCGCCGTCGAGGAACCCGTCCTTGTCTTTGGTGACAAGGGCGCAGCGGAGCTCGCGGGACCACACGGCAAAAGTGTCCGCGCCGGTGAGAGGTTGGGCGATAAGCCGCAGTTCGGGGCCGTCGGAGGCGGCAGTGTATAGAGGATCGCCGGGTTCCGATCGGCCGGCGGCGACAGAATAGGGCAAAAAAATTAGGGGTGAATTCGGGTAGGGATTGGACCTGAATCCGGCATATGGGTACGGGTTAGGGTCCGAAAGGAGACCCGAAGATCCGGATGAAGGTGAGCCGCCCACGGGTGGGTGGGTCGGGGCAGAGGTGGGAGACGGGCCGGGGAAGGGAGAAAAAGTAGGGCCCGAAGAAGAGGAAGTTGGGCCGAGAGGTAGGGCCTGGGAGAGGGTAGGACGGGGCTGGCCAGGGAGAGAGTAGGGGGCCCAGGAGAGAGGGGGTCCAGAGATGGGTAAAGACTCAGGGAACCCAGAAGAGGGGGCAGGGCCAGGGAGATTAGGAGAGGGAGGAGAGGTGGAGGAAAGGGGGACATCCTCGATGATGGGAGCATCGGGGTCAAGTGGAGAAGACATGATCACAGAGGGGAGGAGAGAAAAAAAAGGGCGGAAGCTTGAGGTCAGGAAAAAAAAAAACTAGGCTCGTGATACCATGTCACAAAGGAGGAAGAAAGGCATAGATTTTTAGGAATGCTTGTATTACTTTCTTGTCTCAAACTGTACATACGAGGGTCCTTATATAGTGTAAGGAACAAACCATAAAAGAAACAATATACAAATAGAGAAAGGAAATAACTTCCTATATACAATAATAATTTTCTAAATAAATAGAATAATAAGAAAAGAATCAACGTAACAATTCAAGGGAATAATTCCCAAATATGTTAACGTATCTCCAACATACTTATTCATCTTTTTTCTTTTAAGCTTTCCTAATTTTACGAGGACGAGGACGATGTGTTGTGTCTATTTAGTTGGGTTTTTGTGTGTGGCCCGCTTTACTGATACCAGCTTTTGATGGTTTGTTTCGTTCACAATTTCCTTTCCCCTTTGCATCATAACTTCAAAACAAGTCTCTACCCGTTAGGTCTTACAATTGATTATGATACTTGTTACGTAATTTAGAATTTGTTTTTGTAATATATAGTTCAAGAAAATAATAGTTAATTAAATTAGGATTTGTATACAAAAAATAATCTTTCATATAGCAAAATCTAGTCATTGTATTAAAATAATGATTAAGATTTTAAGATTTTAATTTTATAGTTTCTTTTAAATGATACCTAGAACTTCTTAATAATACATGTACATAATTTTCTTCTTTTGGGAAAAACTTCACTACAAACTCTCCTCTGAGGATCATTACTGTGGTTCTTGTTGCTAGGGCTTTAGCGCAGTGGATAATAAAGGTAACGATTTAACTTGCTTGGTCCATGCGTCACATACTAAAAGCAGAGCATAAGATATCAAACCCAAATCGAAGAGACACTCTTCGAACACAAAAGGGACAGCGTATTTTCAGGAAGAGCCCATGTTTATTCCATTAGGATGTTTCGAATGTCAAGTCAAGCTTGGGTTTATAAGGGTGTTGGAGCCGACCGATTCACAAACCCAGGTGTCACCTTCATGTTGGGAGCAGCTTTATGAGCTAGAGCTACTCCGAGCTACACATGGATGATGTGTGCGAAAATGATATTGCATTGAAGGGGCCAAGAACTGCTCAATCTCATTCAGTACAGTTCATTTAATGCCAATCTATTCTTCAGAAACGAACAATTAAACCTGATTGATTTCTTCTGCCCTGAACAAACGCTCCCCCCACCCACCGTATTAATTCACCGGGCAATGTCCTTGTACCCACTACCCCCGACCCACCCAATCCAAAAAAAAGTAATTTAATGATTCTTTTAACACGTTAAATAATAATTACTTATACCTGAATTATATTTAAATCAAACTCAGTCGACGTGAATTTATTGTCTTCCTTTTTAATTCGAAGATATGTTTTCTGTGGAACCAGAAGGTTTCTGCGGGCTAGCGTGCTCAGTCTGAAGATACGTTTTCTACAGAACCAAAACGAGAAGGGGGGCAGGCTCGATCAGAAGATTACGTTAAGATTACGTTAGGTGGGTAAGTCCAAAGCAATTAAAGTTAGAGCGGAAAAGCTTTGGACAGCCAATAAAAAGAGAGCACAGCGATCGAGGGTGCCTAAACCCGGATTTTAATTTATTTCACTCAGTTTTAATTTTGGTTGTGTATTTTTTTTCCGCGTCTGCAAGGTAAAATTTCATAGGATTCCGAAGATTTCATTATGGCTCGACGCATTTATCAGACTACCCCTCCCATTCCATCGTTATTTCAGACATTAATAGACTCTATGTCAGTGGCGGCATGTGTGTCTGAAGATATGCATGCCAGCTGCGTCTGCAAGGTAATAAATGTTTGGTTTTCCAACGTAGTACAGTATGTTGCTTTTAAACACCTGTGTCTCCGAGTTAATAAATGTTCATTTTCTGTCCAGCTAAGAAAGTTCAGTTTTTACCAAAGGTATATAGGCTTGACACGTTGGGACTGCTGAGGTCAGCTTTCTTCGAAATGACAAAACTGTCTATTCTTCGAAATTAAACCTTATTGATTTCTTCTGCCCTGAACAAACGCCCCCCCCCCCACCGTATTAATTCAGAAACGATGGGAGGGGTGAGTTGGTAAATGCGGCGAGCAAAGCCCAGAATGATCTCTGCGAATGGGACAGAGTCTTGAAGAGATATCAGGAAAGGCTGAAGAGCGATTTTGAAGCATATCCTCGGAGATTTCTTTCTCTGCAGAGGAAAAGGAAAACCCTCTCCTCGTTTTCGTCTTCTATTCCTTTTTTGGCAGCTTGTTTGTTTATTTGGGATTATCCTTTTTTGCTTTTTCTTTCCTCCCGTCATCAGCAAAGCTTTGTTTTGGCGGAACTTTTTGATATTCTACAACCTTCACTAAACTTTACTTGATAACCTAAATGAGCAAGATTTTTCATGAGTTCTTTTTACTACTTCAACTACATTCAAAGAGCCAAATAAAGAAGAAAGAGAATAATAAGATTAGAAATGGTATTACAAAACTATAAATGTCATGATTCTGTGTGACTAATTAGTATGAGGAAAACTTTAGTCTATTGGTTCGACTTTAGTCCGAGTTATGTGTGAATGGAAATAATAGGAGATGTTGTATTAGGATTGGGGGGCAGTGGGTGTTGGGCATTGGGCCGTTGCAGCAAAAGCATTGCCCCGTGAATTAATATGGTGGGTAGGGGGCGTTTGTTCAGTGTAGTGGAAATCAATTAGGTTTTGTGGGTTGGTAGGAAGTTTGAACGTACCACGCAGCTTCGGAAGAACAATTGTTCGTTTCTGAAAAACAGATTGGCATTAAATGAACTGTACTGAATGAGATATAGCAGTTCTTGGCCCCTTCAATGCAATATCAATTTCGAATACATCATCCATGTGCAGCTGGGAGAGGCCAGCTCATAAAGCTGCTCAAAACATGAAAGTAACACCTGGGTTTAGGAATCGTTCGGCTCCAACTCCTTTTCAGACCCAAGCCTGACTTGTCGTTTGGAGAGAATTAGGTGTACCACATTCGCAACATTCCGATGAAATAAACATCTGCCTCTTCCCCAGAATTCACTGTCCTGTTTGTCTTCCAAGAGTTTGATATCTCATGGTCAGCTTTCAATATGCGAAACTACAGTAAATTATGAAGCTTGTTCGGTACTGCCATTTCAGACTCCTGAAACTTTTTACAATGTTACAGTAAATAAAACTTTATGTACACGCATATCTTTTTAACTAATAATTAGGGCTTTTAGAAATTTATATCAGTAAGTTTGTATTTCTTAATATCTCTAAAGTAGCACTTGAGGTTGTGCATGTCATGTCATGTATATTTATAGAATCGCAATATACAATTCAAGAAAATGATAATTAAATTTGGATTCCTATAGAAAAAATAATCCTACATATAGCAAATTCCAGCCCATTTCATTAAAATAATGAATAAAAATTTAAGATTTATAATGAAATAAGAGTCATTATAATCTCCATATATTCACCAAAAGTTTAATAATCACCTGTATGTTTACCTTTTCCTTAAATTTGTCATCTCTAGGTTTTAGATAATACTTGTATGTATGCGAGTTCCAAATATCTAATGTTAGATAAACATTAAGAAGAAAACTTCCAGAATCAGGCTCTCCGGAAAAGGGTTTGAGAGTCTTGGTTTAAAAGTTAAGACATTCGCAACAAGCTCCTCAGAGGATCATTACTATGGTTCTTGTTGTTATGGTCGTCGAACAGGAGATTAAAACAGTACCAATTAAACTTTGCTGGTCCATGCTTTGAACGGCGGTGCAGTAATCATAACAGGAGCCAAAGCTGAGAAATTGAGGCCCGAGGATGAAGAGAACGATTAAGTTTTCGTTGGTTACAGGATCAATAAAAGCTTACCGAGAGACCTGTTTTGTGGAGACTCAGCAGGGTAAAAACAACGATTTCTGAATTGAAAATAACAGGGCGAAGAGAAGTAACAGACCGCACTTCAAGCAACATTTATTACCTTTGCATTGCAGACACAGCTGGCATATCATTAGACGCTTCTGCCCGCCTTTCCTTCTTCAGAGGTTCTGCAGAAGTTTGAGCTAGGCAGCGAGCTGCCCGCCTCTCCTATTTTCGTACTCCTTTCCGTTTTCACTTCATATCTTTATACAGGGGAACAGAGCTGCTTTATGTCTTTTATCTTATAGAGGGAAACGAAAATGACTGGTATTTGCAGATATCTTCCTCTTTTCCTTTTTATTTTAATTTTTTTAATTTTTTTTCTCTATTTGCGACTTATTTATTTCCGGTTTCTCCTCACCTCTTTTCACAACTCACTGTCTCGGTTCATTTCTTCTGTGCCGGAAAATTCCATCGACGGCTCCGCCGGCCTTAGTATTTTTCGGCCATGGAAGAAATGATCCGCGTAAGTGGCATTTTTCTTCACGATCAAACAAGCGTCGTGTCTTTTCATTTTCATATCTCCAGAAAAGTTGATTGGCTGCAGAGATTAACATTTTTATTTCTGATTTTTGATGAAAGGAGAGAGCTGGTTGATAAGCAAATAGAGGGTCAATGTTCCCAAAGTGTGGCCGTTTCTTTTGTGAGGAAATCAGGAAGGCGATTCAAGATGTATTTACCCATGAAAGCGAGGTAACTGCACATGATTCAAGTCATTACTTTGTTCTTTTAGTTTCAAGAAGAGAATGTGCAAGACTGAGGAAGTGAACGAAGAGGATAATAATGCCTTCTATGTTTGTATTATTTCTTTCAGAATGTTTCAAATTTTTTCAAAATGTTCCTCTGTGAGTCATGCGCGAGTGGCATGTTTTCGGAACGAAGCCCTGAGCTCTTGGGGCTCAAAATAAAACCTGAATATGAAAATAGAACCTGAAAAAAGAGCCAATTTAGTTTGCGTTCTCTATTTTTGTTCTGGCTTAGGAAATGTCGATGAGAGCGTCACTAACGCGCTGGGGCCCGGAGGTCGGACGAGGTGTTTCAAGAGTAGGGAAAGGGTTTAGATATCGAGCAGCAGGCTGGTACGATACCGATAATTGCCCGGCGGGTATAGAGCTTGTCCGTAATTACTCGGGTATGTTTGGTCGGGCGGCGCTCTCTCTCTCCTTTAATGTCTATTGCTAGCTGTGTTAGTATATGTTTTATCTCTGATTTGAAATCTCTCTCTCACCTTTAATGTCTATCGCTAATTGTGTTAGTATATATTAAGTCCCATACCTTTAAACAGAGTACATAAAGATTATCGGTATCGTACTGGCTCGATAAAGATATTTACTGTATAAGAATGTACATAAAGATTCCTCAGTTACATTTTTTATTGACATGAATATATTTTGAGATAAGTTGCTACTCTTTAGCTTGTGCTGTTTGAAGGCATGGGGCGTCACATATACTAGCACGATAGACATTAAAAGAGAGAGAGGGGGAGAGAGATTTCAAATCAAGGATAAAACATATACTAACACAACTAGGAATAGACATTAAAGGAGAGAGAGAGCCGCCCGACCAAACATACCCAAGTATTTACGGACAAGTTCTGTACCGGCCGGGCAATTATCGGTATTGCTGCTCGATATCTAAAAAAAAGCCACCTATTTTGTCCATTCTAACAATTGATTCTCTCCTATCATTGTAAATGAACACACATATATCGGAAATAAGAACAATCCGTAGGGGGATGCACATGCCCAGTGGACCTAGCTAGAGATTCCAGCAGACATGCACTAATGTCCTGTTCTTGACATGATCTGATGGCGACGAAAATCAACTGCTATTGAAGATTTAAATACCAAAATTGAACCTAATATTCTTTTTTACAATTATGGGGATCGAAACCGGGAAATGGGAGAGTTTGAACAGAGAAACGGCAGACTTTTTCAACCTGGTTTTTGGCTGTTGTGCAATGATTGAGTTGTGGGGCATGCAATTGGCAGAGGCCCTTCAACAACGGAAGAGATGACATCGACATATGTGGAATCTTTGGTTAGATCAGTGCAATGACTAGTGGCATAGCGTTCCCTTTGGAAAGGTTTGTTGTAACGAATATGTTCAAAAATTTCTCAACTGGAAAAAAATGCTTGGGGACAACAAGAGTAGTTTCAAAGACAAGATCTTAAGTTGATTTAGTTTTGGGTTCAACAAGTTAGCAACTTTCAAGGGGAACAGGTTGCTTGGGAGGTTTTTCAAGTTGGTTTGTGCAATGGACAGAGAGATGGATGCCAGCACATCAGCATTGGTTGATGGTATAGTAGAGTGCTTAAATGGTTCGGGTAGTTGTTGTAGTGATGCTTCAAAAACGTTATTTGCTCGATGCTATCAAAATATTTGGTTTTCATCATTCTGTTGGTTGGTCTTTTGTCTCGTTGGTTGCAGACGTGGAGGTGAAGGACCCAATTATTTCGACAATGGTTCTGTTTGGAGAATAAGTTTGATCCTTATGAAGCAATCAATAAGCCGCTTTACCGAACAGCTACTTTTAAGCAGGTAATACTTGAGGAATTCTCACTCAATTTCTTTCCTTTACCATTCAGGAGAAAGGGAAATGAGCTCTGCACTTTCTTGAAGTTAAATGTGGTTCAGGATCATGATTATGCACCCTAACTTATGCTTGTAAACTGAAAAATATGGATTGAATCTTTTGTGTTGGTCTCTGAGTAATTACTTTGAGAGAGCAAGTTTGTGAAGTTACAGCAAGTTGTGCGCTTTATTTGGTTGGGTAAAAAAGAGAGGAAAAGCGAGGAACTTTATTTGATTACTAAGGAAGGTCACGTATGATGGTTGGTCTTCTTCAATCTAGGTGCCTCCTTGACGTATCTAGTTTGTCCTCTTCACTTTGTTATTGTTGTTCATCTGAAGGAGTTCCGAGTAGGTATTTTAATTATTCCTTTTTTCAATCTTTATCACACTTTCGATAAATTTCTTGGCAATGTGATTTAGTTTTTCTTTTGCTGCTACTTTTCCTTGTTCAATCCCGATTGAAGTTTATATATTCATATCATTTGTTGTCGAAACCCTCTCCCAATTTAAAATTCTCCTTTTCCCGTAGTTTATCTGGAGTAGAATTTTAAATCACAAAAAATATATGTTTACTCTTTAGGTGGGCTGTTTACAGACTGGTGTAGTTACCCCAAGTGTAACTTGGCAGTAACTACAATTATCATGCCACACAACATAAACTCAAACACGAACACACATGCATGCCCATGTATGGTTCCACAAGGATTGTGCTTTTGAATGGATAGAATGCATAAAACAAGGAATTTTAAGCCATCTGGATTCTGGATGTCTATCCTTCTTATGGGTGTGTGCTCATTGAGCATGAAGATCTTAAGTATTTTTCTACCTGCTGCCGCCTTAACTGCCTAAATTCTCTGTATGTATTTGTCAATTAAGAATTCTCCTTAATACTATGTTATATAGCCTTCAGCCACAGAAATTGGTCCCTATGACTATACGAGGAGTGGGAATCCTACAGTTGAAACAACTTTGTCGAATCTTTAGGACTTGTTTTGGTCTTTTTCCTTTTTACTGCTCCTGATGAGCTTTACACTTCTGTATTCCTAGCCTCCTGGCGAAGCTTGATAAAGCACATCGAGCATTTTGCTTCACCAGTGGAATGGCTGCTTTGGCTGCTGTTTCTCATCTTGTTGAAACTGGTTCTTCTCACAGACGTTTGCTTCTTATATTTATATTTTTTGAGTTTCAGTTATACATAGTTTTTAGAGTAATATTTAGCGCAATCATATTTGCTGCTTTCCTTTGGATTTCCAAAAATCTGATTTCTGTGCATGTTTTATTTCTTGTGCATGTTTTATTTCTTGTGCTGCACCTTGGATGCACTAACTCACTGGACAATAAGAAAGTGTTCGTTTGTTATTTCTGTTGGTTGGTTACTGCAAATTGTTCAAAATTGCTTAAAATATTATATTTATCAATTGCTAACGGTGCATTTTAGGTGAGGAAATTGTTGCTGGAGATGACTTATATGGTGGTTCTGATCGATTGCTGTCAAAAGTAATTCCAAAAAGGGGAATAGTGGTGAAGTTAGTATTTATTGCTCTTTTGTTATTCATGATGAACTAAAAGTCATTTTTAACTTTATAAAGGTTGCAATGTGCAGGCGAGTCAATACAAGTGATTAGATGAAGTTGTGTCTGCGATTGGACCAAGGACAAAGCTTGTGTGGCTGGAGGGTCCAACCAACTCTTGACAGCTAATCTCTGACATCAGAGTATGATGTCTTGTTCGTGGGTACTGTATTTTGTTCTTTATTTGTGGCACATGCACAAAAAGTTAAGAGGTTATTTTTATTCATCTGCCAAGATATGTGCATAATAGCTTATAGCTATATGAAACAAAGTGCCTTCCTGATAATGCTGCTTGATTAGGTGACCAAGTTATGGAGTGGCATTCTCATGCGTGGAAATCATCTTTGGATGGGGTCTCTGTTTTAGAGTAATTGCCACTGGATGGGTTATGATAAGACTGGGGATGCATGGTGCATTTATTTGTTACGGGCTTATGGGGGCCCGTGGCACACTGGGCTTATGGGGCCTAGTGGGGGATGATGCTTAAGAACATTATGGGCGCCACGTCAATGGGCAGTTCTGCCTTTTGGCTTAGTGGTTTGCTTGTAACAACTTGGTATCAAAGCCACACCCACGTCCTGCGTTTGATTCCCGAAATGGGCGACCTGGGAGGGGGCAACCTGGTGGGGTGACCAGAGTGGGCCATCCATAGTGGGTTGAGGCTCCGTGGGCCGTCGGGGGCCGGGTCGCGGAGCGTGGTGGAGTTGTTACGGGCCTATGGGGGCCTGTGGCATACTGGGCTTATGGGGGCCTAGTGGGGGATGATGCTTAAGAACATTATGGGCGCCACGTCAATGGGCAGTTCTGCCTTTTGGCTTAGTGGTTTGCTTGTAACAACTTGGTATCAAAGCCACACCCACGTCCTGCGTTCGATTCCCGGAAAGGGTGACCTGGGAGGGGGCGACCTGGTGGGGTGACTAGAGTGGGCCGTCCAGAGTGGGCTGCGGCTCCGTGGGCCGTCGGGGGCCGGGTCGCGGAGTGTGGTGGAGTTGTTACGGGCTTATGGGGGCCCGTGGCACACTGGGCTTATGGGGGCCTAGTGGGGGATGATGCTTAAGAATATTATGGGCGCCATGTCAATGGGCAGTTCTGCCTTTTGGCTTAGTGGTTTGCTCGTAACAACTTGGTATCAGAGCCACACCCACGTCCTGCTTTCGATTCCCGGAAGGGGCGACCTGGGAGGGGGCGACCTGGTGGGGACCAGAGTGGGCCGTCCAGAGTGGGCTGCGGCTCCGTGGGCCGTCGGGGGCCGAGTCGCGGAGCGTGGTGGAGTTGTTACGGGCTTATGAGGGCCCGTGGCACACTGGGCTTATGAAGGCCTAGTGGGGGATGATGCTTAAGAACATTATGGGCGCCACGTCAATGGGCAGTTCTGCCTTTTGGCTTAGTGGTTTGCTCGTAACAATGTTTCTCTAGCTTCCAACGGCGGCGAAAGGGCGTCGGAACCATCGTTGAAATTTTCCAGCAATGGAAGACAAATCGAGACATATATTCGAGTCCTCTCTAAGCAATAAGAGCTCGTATCTCACGAGTACTCTCACTGCAAAAAATGGCAGTAGTGTTGAAAACCTTACAGAGAAATTCCCTGATATGATTGTAAAAGTAGTTATCCTTTTCTTCTGTTCTTGGTGGTTGATCGTCGTCTTTGAGTTAGTCTCGTGCTCTGTTCTATTGAAATATAATAGACAATTTCTTTTCATAAGTACCGATTCATGTTTTCAAAAAGGAAGGCATAGCAGATGAGGATGCTGCTAAGGTTGTTGATGGTTTAGCTCCTAAAGTGGCTGATAAGAAAGATTCAGTTGAACTAGTGAAGAAATCATATGAGCTTTTTGGCAAAATGTGACTGTACACTGTTCAAAGTGAGCATAAGGTTGTAAATTTCAAATTTGCACGGTTACATAATTATATGTTTTATCTTTTTCATTGAAACATTTAGTCCGAACCATGGATTTTGGTTCTTGTGGGTAGATCGATCGCATTGCAAAGACTTATGACAAACTGTTGGTACATGTGGATGCAAGATGGAACTTTGACAAAAACGGTTCCTTTCATCAAAGAGAGATATTTGTTCTCCGTGATCCAACAGTGGAGGATCCTCGGGAGATGTTTGATTTTGCTTACACTACTTATCTAGTGATTTCCATATTTTATTTTATTTTTAGTTGGTAATTTAATTTAATAGCCGACAATTTGGATAAACATAACATACGAAGGCTCAAGATTGTTTATAGTCACACCGGGTTGTGCATGCTTTTTGTATTTGTGATTGATGTTATTTCTTTTGTCAAAGGTTGTTCTACACTAGTTTCAAATGTTGAATTTTTTAGATTTGTGATTGATGTTATTTTCTTTTGTTAAAAATTGTCTCGCGCGGTTTCGAATGTCGAATTTGTGTAGAATTTTTTTGACTTTATTAATAAGAATATTTTTACTTTTATAAGTTTTTGAAAAAATAGGTCAAAATGTTGAAAACTGTCTCCCATCTGTCGAATTCCGAGTTACTCGCTTTATTAGAAGTACATTTTTTTTAACGTTGTTATCAACGATAAGGTAGGTGCAGTTAAGGCAGGCTATCGACAAGCTTTATGATGTGATCTTATCAGGAGCTTTAACTGCGGACAGGGTTTAGTTAGGGGTAATTTGGTCATTGCCCTAAAAGTAGCACCGAATGTCAAAGGTTGAGAAGGGAAGGGTGGTTTGGTAAATCCGTCGAACAAAACCATTATTGTGTAAACATTTAAATCTTCTTTTGTTTTTGTCACATTTTCGTATGATATTTGCTATGTTTTAAGATTTGACTTGTACTTTTTCTTGTATTTTGGTGTGAGAGCTGTTATGTTAGGTTTAGATACTTATTCAAATCAAAAGATGAAAATTACTATAGTTTACTTGTACAAACAGATCATCTAAGATTAAGTTTAGTGTGTAATCTCTAAGCCTTGAAAAGAAATTTCTTTTTTTCTTGACTGTTGAATGAATTGAAGTACGGTTTAGGCGCAATTTCAAAAATCTTTTAACACCGATCGGACGCATCTCTTCTTTCTCCTTCCGGGTCTGATTCAGACACCGAGAACGCCCGTCCCCCTTTTTTAGCCTCTGATCTCTTCGTTTTCCGTTTCTCTTCATCATAAACCATCCCTGCAATACTTTTGTAGAAGAAACCAAAAATGACTCCTCTTTTCGCCCTGAATACGGGCTTGATTGAAAATTTCAACGATAGCTCCGACGCTCTTTCTCTGCTCATCGGCGGCAGCAACGAGGTATTTAGATCACAACATTTTTTTTTCTCTCGTCTCTATTATAACAAATTATTTTTTGTTTATTTTCTCTTTTCATACAAAAATACGAATGTCTGATTGACGTATTGTTTTCTTGCTGGCATCGTGTTGAAGCTTCCCGTAGAGATGTCAGTAATAATCCATCCCAAAGGCTTCAACGTATAGGACTCCATATTTTAGGTGTAACCATGAAACTTGATTTGATGCGGACGGAGATTTTTACTGTGTTTTTTTTTTTTTTTTCTCTCTCTACTAATAGGTGTGCTGCTTATTGGTGAGAAAAGATTGTAATTTTTCATACGTAACTGCCGTTGCTAGAGGTGATGGGAGGTAGGAGATAGGTAGGAGATAGTTGAAAGTAAAGAAAATATGAAATATTTTATTTTGATAATGCACTTGAAAAAAGAGAGGAAAGAGATAGTTAAAAGTAAAGAAAATATGAAATATTTAATTTTTTAATAGCGGTAATGCCTTCCTTTGGATTCTTTCCCTGTTCCTTTCCCATCTGGTATCTCTACGGACTTTCTATTCTTCTCTTCAACAGTCAAAAAAGTTTTAACAGGTGTATAAATTCTGTTTTTCTTCTTTCTCTTCTTCTCTGGCATCCCCCGAATTCTCACAAAGAACATACTTTGACAAAAAGATGACAACTGGATCTGGGTGATTGCTAAAACTTCAGTTTTGATGTATGATATATTATATTGTTGTATATATTGTATACAAAGGTTTTGTTCTTGAAAAGAGTTCAAACATCTTTTGTAGACTGTTGACATAGTAAAATTGCACGGTTTGTCTTCAGATCATCATGGTTTCTCTTCCCGTCCTTCGGATTTTCTTTTTCACCATGAAGACACAATCTCTCATCTCATTGTTTCCATGGGTAGAAAGTGTTATCTATAAAGGTAACATAAAAAGTTCAGAAGAACTTCCTTCTGAACTAAAAACCTCATAAAGAATGTTTTCTTGGTGACAAGAACAAATCTTGACTTGTCTAAAGATATGCTTAATCTTGCAGAAGATATTTGTGTTAGAAGACTAAAGGATGACAATGCAATAGCATATAGATGAAGAGTGACAAACTTGTAGAACCCTTCTGATAGCCCGATCTGAATTTGACCTTATTTTCAACTTTCGAACCAGAACAATTTGGCTGAAAAATGAAGGATTCAACCAAAATGGAACCCTTGCTTTTGGGATCTATACATCTCCATTGCTAGCTGAGTGCTTTGAGAAACCAATCATATCCATCTCAAAGAGAGATTTTCACGAACAATTGAGATGAAGAGAATGCAATTCAGAATGCACAGCTTGTTCGAATCCAGAATGGTGGTGCTACTTTTGTTTCTGTTTCTGGGTATTAGCGACTTCAGCAATTGTGTAGCGCAAGCTTCTTCTTCATCTGAGTTTACTATGCACACTAACAACTGGACTATTTTGGTCTGCACCTCTCGCTTCTGGTAATTCAAGCTTTGTATTTTGTTTTAAGCTTTCACACTATGCTTTTTGTATAATTCGAAGCATGCCGCGCTATCACTTCTTCTTCTGTATTTTTTGGAGAAAATGAATCATACCCGTTTCGTTGCTTCTAAAGATTATCTCATACCCATGGTCTGTATTTTCAATACTTCCTCACATTTTTGTTAAAGGAGCTACGTTGCAATGAGTATACCACTTTTTTTATTTTGGTTCTTTGCTGCTACTTCTTCTATTTTTGTTTTGTTGGTCTTTTTAGAATCTATACGACTGGGAACTTGTAGAACATTACCATTTCTATAGGACTAGCTGTATTTTATGCTTAACTGCAACTGTCGCATCATTGGTAAAGTTGATATTGGGCGAGCACTGTAAGCTTCTTTTCTGCTTATTTTGGACTTGATCAATTTGATATTTAAACGTTGGTGATGCATCCTTCAAAAATTTATTAAATAACAGAGAAATGGGGAATATCGATTCATGAGCCATGCTCATTTTATGGGTTTTGAAGGTAAACAATTCCTTGTTTTCTGAGTCATAATTTTGAATTACCTAAACAAGTTAACTATATTGTTGTACACGTACTAGCCCCATAAATTATAGACAATAGGCTTATTGGCCAAATAGATTATGTCCACCTTATTTTAAGATAATGGGCAACGTTTACATTCATTTCAAGAAATATATCTTGACAGTTTCCTGAATTATTAGAGCAAGAAGAATCATTTCCTGTTGCATTGCCACTGATCCATCACCCCCCTACTATTGTGGAGAAAAACTTGAGATGTTGACGTCCATCATGTCTTGACTGATATTGATAGCACCATAATCAGACATTTACCAATTTGTTTTGCCAACTAGGCATTGAGTCCTGCACTTAATGGTTTCCAATGAAGAGTTCTTTTGTCTTGTTCGTCTAGCACCTTACAAAGTTATTCAGAGAAGGATTTCAAGCTTGAAGAATTTCTTTTCCGCATCTTTTATCTGAAAACATTTTAAATGATACTGCGTTTAGATTTCTACATTCCACGGAGGAGATGCCATCTAGATTTCCCGTTTTCCTTAGATCTACTATTGTGAGAAGTTTGCAATTTTTCTTTTACTTGTGGCTGGGTTTTTCCATCATTATTGGCATTGTGAATATCTATATCTGACTTAAAAACACTCATAATCTTAAGAGGCCCATTATCCAACCCAAAATTCGACTCAAGAGTTGGTGGTGCACTTATGTTATAAATAGTTCTATAAACCTATGCATTAGCAATGTAGGACAGATACCACACATCATAACATGTCCTCTCATCATGATAAACTATTATTAGAGTATCATGGTGCCTTACAGTAGACTTAGGATTTAGCTTTATCCATAGAGATGCCAAGGGGGAAGCATGGGCTCTAATACCATCTTAAGCTGCCCATTATCCAACCCAAAAGTCAACTCAAAAATTATTGGTACTCATTATCTTATAAATAGCTCCATAAATTCATACTTTAGCAATATGGGGTACATACCACACATTGTCACACCTAATACTGTTGTATTCATTTCTTGTGGGAAACATATAATGTTCCTCTTACTTTATTCAACTAAAATGTTTCTATCACCCCTATCTATATGATAGGAGAACATGTAAAAGCAATTGATAGGACTTTCATGACAGTTTTCTCTTTTCCTTTCTCTCTCTCTCTCTCTCTGTTTTTTTTTTTTTTTTTTTTTTTTGGTGGGGGGCAGAAGGGGTGTTTGTATCTTCCTCTAGAGTGCTCTTCTAAAGTCGAGACGCCAGGCTAGAGAAGAAAAAGAATCTAATAATGTTGAATTTACTGGAATTATATGCTTTGCCAGCAAGCAGCTGCTCTTGACAAAGTAACTTCAATTTGCTGAGCACCAGAGCAGTAGCACATATGAAACTTTTTGTTTTTAATTGAATTTTCTTGTTGAATAAATTTTGCTTCTCTCTTCTTTTTCAGGTTTAACTATCGACACATGGCTAATACTTTATCATTGTATAGGTAATCAAAGAACTTCGTTGTTACCTTTTCCTTTTCATTATCGTTGTTGTGTTTCTTTTAGGTTCATCTTGCCCAGTAGTCATTCATGGAAAATTCCTTTATCTTCCAGGACAGTTAAGCGGCTAGGAATACCTGATGAGAGGATAATACTCATGCTGGCAGATGACATGGCATGCAATGCTAGAAACAAGTACCCTGCTCAAGTGTTTAACAATGAGAATCACAAACTTAATTTATATGGAGATAATGTTGAGGTGAGCCCTGTGTCTTTGGTTAGTCCTTTGGCTCTTTGGAAAAGCACACAAATGGATATTGTTACTTTTCTATCTTTTCATAATAGATACACAAGTGTGGAGACTTTGATTTAGGGGCTTTATAGTCGTTCTTAGGATGTGAAGGGTAGAATTGTATTGCAGTTAGCATCCACAGCCGTTATCTCATCTTAGGATAGTACTATCAAGAGCTTGGGATGATCACCATGTCTAATAACCTTGACATATTAATGGAATTCCTTCTGTCAAACTCCTTTAGTTAACTGTCAGTTCAAGGCACTGTATTGGTTTTAACAAGTGACTTCTTAGCCATATGCAACTGTTGTTAGTTATCGTATTTATTTATTTTATCTTTTGTTGTGCACTGAAGAACATTTTTGTGGTTCGATCTTATAAGTCAACCTACCATGCAAGAAGTGAATGAGAAGAGTCCTGTTCCCAGCCCCTCCCCCTGCCACTGCCAGCCACACTTCTCTTAAAGTTTTTGGTATCTGGTGTATAAAATTGGCTTAGCATATGTAAAGATCTTGAAAGGAATATTTCTTGCTTCCTCAGGTAGATTATCGAGGTTATGAAGTGACAGTTGAAAATTTTTTACGAGTGTTGACTGGGCGTCATCAGAATGGGTCCCAAGATCTAAGCGTCTTTTAAGTGATGAAGGAAGCCACATTCTGCTGTATATGACAGGACATGGTGGAGACGAATTTTTGAAATTTCAGGACTCAGAAGAGCTCCAAAGTCATGACTTAGCTGATGCTGTGAAACAAATGAAAGAAAAGCGTAGGTGGGAATCTTCTGCTTTCATAACTATTTCCTGTTATGTTTGTTGTTGAATCTTTTATATTTTGGTACGAGTGAAGGAAATTGTTAATTGAAGACAGCAACGATATTTGCCATGTGGATGGAATTTCTGCCACAACAAATTCCTTTACAGAAAGAAAAAGATAACAAAAATAGGCCACCAAGTAAATATACTAAGAATTAACCCTGAAGAGAAAAGTTTCTCCTTGAGTGAGCGTGTGTATTAAGAACATTTGGTTTATTATCTACTTTTTTCCTTTTTTTCTGTTTTCTCCCTAATCTTGCTGACACTGCTAGACCATAAGCTGATATCTTGTTGTAAATGTTGAAATCTAGATTCAAAGAGCTTCTTATAATGGTGGACACTTGCCAAGCTGCTACTCTCTTCTCTCAGGTCTGTATTGTGCTTCTAAATGGGTGACATTCTTAGAAATGTCTTTGACTTGGGTAGTTCCCTATGTTAGTTTACAAGGGATTTTTCTTATCTGTTTGGAAGAACATCCACATTTTAGATAGAATCTTTATTATTGTCTAATTTTCTGGATTTGATGGTTTAAACTGGAAACATTCCATTAATGATACTTCATAGTTTGGGGTTGATCATGACCAGTGAGAGGCTGAGATGTTGTGTTTGTTAAACCAGTAAGAAGCTTAACCAGAATCTTCCTACCCAAGAATACAATCAAAGATGCCAGAAATTCATCGCTCAGCTTGTGCCTCACTTCATACTGAGGTGATTAATAATGAAATGGCATGTTGCTTGCGCAGATTCTAGACAGGCCAAGCATTTAACTGAGGGTCAATATGCTTATTTACAGTCTGAATAACGTAGACATAAAACCCTCTAAAAACTTGTAGACATAGAATCCCTATTTGTAAAGTTAACCATATGCGACAATAATTAGCGTAAATTTGTACAACGTGTACATAAAAACACATAAGGAAAGCACGGTCGGCTTGATGAGGCTTGTCCGAGCTTGATTTTATGGGGCCTGATAGCACTAAGATACTCAAACGTCAAGTTGGTAGGTAGTCAGAGTTTTGAAAGAATTTACTTGTTGCCATATGCAATCTATGAACCATGCCATCAAAGTTCCTCTCTGCATATCTGTCTAAATTGATGTAAATTAATAACAATTCATTCTTTGGGACCAAGTTGGTGAACCTGAATTAATAAACTTTCTGAAAAGGAATTTCAGTTATGAAAGTGAATCACTTATGCCATTAGTGGTTCTTGTGATGGACCATGTTCTGATAATAATAGCTAATATCCCCAATATTTATTGGTCTGCATGCATGTCAGAGGTTGCAACATGTCCAAATTTGTAGTAACAGATCAAAAGATCATTTATCTACCTTGTTTTACACTAGTTAGAAACAAACTGGATTTTGCCAGTATCTAGAACAGAGAGTCTGCTCTCTTTTTGTTCTTCATGCCTAACAGGTAATGAATTTGGTAAATGAAAAAGCACTCCTTGGATGCACTGCCTCATTTATTCCTTCATAGGGGAATTCCAGCCTTTTACTTTTCTGTCTTAAATATTAGACGTATGTTTAGTACTGTCATTAAAAAGTCCATCTCTTTCATTCTGGAATATACCCTTAGACCGATTCTGTTGTTCTCCATACTATTTACATCTATCTTAAGTCTGTCTTACCTATTGCGCTTAGCGATCATATGAAGATGTGGTGGCAATAACCCAATCTGGAGTCTGTAAAGCCTAGCCTACCTGCCCCCACCCATTGCTCACCATGTCTGGGTTGCTATCTTACCGGTGAGAGTTGAATATTGTTGTCATGGTTTTCAAGAATGATGTGCTGATATATGAACGTCATTCATCTCATCTGAAAGCTGCTATATATGATTTGAAGTTGTTCTCTGCACTTTGGAATATGTTTGTCACAATCGAGCATAACATTCTCAATTTTCTAGTCTGTTATCAACATAGATGAACGTCACCTTTGTGGAAAATTGATTTAGATATGCAATTGAAAGTGATTTCTTGGCTTCTGCAGCTTCAGTCACCTGGTGTTTTGACCATTGGAAGCAGCATGAAAGGAGAGAACTCATACTCACATCACTTGGACTCGGATGTAAGATAATTGTTGAAGTATTTTTGATATGCATATCCATTTGATAGGATGCTGAAATAGGATGCTATGGGTTCTGTTAACATTCTTGGACTTTTATTTTCCAGGTCTTAGCGTAACACATTAGATTTCTTCTTATTCTATTTACCTGATACAGGTTGGTGTTTCAGTTGTGGATCGTTTCACATTTTACACCCTTGGATCATTTCACATGCGCGAGTGGCATGTTTTCGGAACGAAGCCCTGAGCTCTTGGGGCTCAAAATAAAACCTGAATATGAAAATAGAACCTGAAAAAAGAGCCAATTTAGTTTGCGTTCTCTATTTTTGTTCTGGCTTAGGAAATGTCGATGAGAGCGTCACTAAGGCGCTGGGGCCCGGAGGTCGGACGAGGTGTTTCAAGAGCAGGGAGGGGTTTAGTTATCGAGCAGCAGGGCTGGTATGATACCGATAATTGCCCAGCCGGTATAGAGCTTGTCCGTAATTACCCAGGTATGTTTGGTCGGGCGGCGCTCTCTCTCTCCTTTAATGTCTATTGCTAGCTGTGTTAGTATATGTTTTATCTCTGATTTGAAATCTCTCTCTCACCTTTAATGTCTATCGCTAATTGTGTTAGTATATATTAAGTCCCATGCCTTCAAACAGAGTACATAAAGATTATCGGTATCGTACTGGCTCGATAAAGATATTTACTGTATAAGAATGTACATAAAGATTCCTCAGTTACATTTTTTATTGACGTGAATATACTTTGAGATAAGTTGCTACTCTTTATCTTGTGCTGTTTGAAGGCATGGGGCGTCACATATACTAGCACGATAGACATTAAAAGAGGGAGAGGGGGAGAGAGATTTCAAATCAAGGATAAAACATATACTAACACAACTAGCAATAGACATTAAAGGAGAGAGAGAGCCGCCCGACCAAACATACCCGGGTAATTACGGACAAGTTCTGTACCGGCCAGGCAATTATTGGTATTGCTGCTCGATATCTAAAAAAAGGCCACCTATTTTGTCCATTCTAACAATTGATTCTCTCCTATCATTGTAAATGAACACATATATCGGAAATAAGAACAATCCGTAGGGGGATGCACATGCCTAGTGGACCTAGCTAGAGATTCCAGCAGACATGCACTAATGTCCTGTTCTTGACATGATCTGATGGCGACGAAAATCAAATGCTATTGAAGATTTAAATACCAAAATTGAACCTAATATTCTTTTTTACAATTATGGGGATCGAAACCGGGAAATGGGAGAGAGTTTGAACAGAAAAACGGCAGACTTTTTCAACCTGGTTTTTGGCTGTTGTGCAATGATTGAGTTGTGGGGCATGCAATTGGCAGAGGCCCTTCTCCAACGGAAGAGATGACATCGACATATGTGGAATCTTTGGTTAGATCAGTGCAATGACTAGTGGCATAGCGTTCCCTTTGGAAAGGTTTGTTGTAACGAATATGTTCAAAAATTTCTCAACTGGAAAAAAATGCTTGGGGACAACAAGAGTAGTTTCAAAGACAAGATCTTAAGTTGATTTAGTTTTGGGTTCAACAAGTTAGCAACTTTCAAGGGGAACCGGTTGCTTGGGAGGTTTTTCAAGTTGGTTTGTGCAATGGACAGAGAGATGGATGCCAGCACATCAGCATTGGTTGATGGTATAGTAGAGTGCTTAAATGGTTCGGGTAGTTGTTGTAGTGATGCTTCAAAAACGTTATTTGCTCGATGCTATCAAAATATTTGGTTTTCATCATTCTGTTGGTTGGTCTTTTGTCTCGTTGGTTGCAGACGTGGAGGTGAAGGACCCAATTATTTCGACAATGGTTCTGTTTGGAGAATAAGTTTGATCCTTATGAAGCAATCAATAAGCCGCTTTACCGAACAGCTACTTTTAAGCAGGTAATACTTGAGGAATTCTCACTCAATTTCTTTCCTTTACCATTCAGGAGAAAGGGAAATGAGCTCTGCACTTTCTTGAAGTTAAATGTGGTTCAGGATCATGATTATGCACCCTAACTTATGCTTGTAAACTGAAAAATATGGATTGAATCTTTTGTGTTGGTCTCTGAGTAATTACTTTGAGAGAGCAAGTTTGTGAAGTTACAGCAAGTTGTGCGCTTTATTTGGTTGGGTAAAAAAGAGAGGAAAAGCGAGGAACTTTATTTGATTACTAAGGAAGGTCACGTATGATGGTTGGTCTTCTTCAATCTAGGTGCCTCCTTGACGTATCTAGTTTGTCCTCTTCACTTTGTTATTGTTGTTCATCTGAAGGAGTTCCGAGTAGGTATTTTAATTATTCCTTTTTTCAATCTTTATCACACTTTCGATAAATTTCTTGGCAATGTGATTTAGTTTTTCTTTTGCTGCTACTTTTCCTTGTTCAATCCCGATTGAAGTTTATATATTCATATCATTTGTTGTCGAAACCCTCTCCCAATTTAAAATTCTCCTTTTCTCGTAGTTTATCTGGAGTAGAATTTTAAATCACAAAAAATATCTGTTTACTCTTTAGGTGGGCTGTTTACAGACTGGTGTAGTTACCCCAAGTTCACACTTGGCAGTAACTACAATTATCATGCCACACAACATAAACTCAAACACGAACACACATGCATGCCCATGTATGGTTCCACAAGGATTGTGCTTTTGAATGGATAGAATGCATAAAACAAGGAATTTTAAGCCATCTGGATTCTGGATGTCTATCCTTCTTATGGGTGTGTGCTCATTGAGCATGAAGATCTTAAGTATTTTTCTACCTGCTGCAGCCTTAACTGCCTAAATTCTCTGTATGTATTTGTCAATTAAGAATTCTCCTTAATACTATGTTATATAGCCTTCAGCCACAGAAATTGGTCCCTATGACTATACGAGGAGTGGGAATCCTACAGTTGAAACAGCTTTGTCGAATCTTTAGGACTTGTTTTGGTCTTTTTCCTTTTTACTGCTCCTGATGAGCTTTACACTTCTGTATTCCTAGCCTCCTGGCGAAGCTTGATAAAGCACATCGAGCATTTTGCTTCACCAGTGGAATGGCTGCTTTGGCTGCTGTTTCTCATCTTGTTGAAACTGGTTCTTCTCACAGACGTTTGCTTCTTATATTTATATTTTTTGAGTTTCAGTTATACATAGTTTTTAGAGTAATATTTAGCGCAATCATATTTACTGCTTTCCTTTGGATTTCCAAAAATCTGATTTCTGTGCATGTTTTATTTCTTGTGCTGCACCTTGGATGCACTAACTCACTGGACAATAAAGAAAGTGTTCGTTTGTTATTTCTGTTGGTTGGTTACTGCAAATTGTTCAAAATTGCTTAAAATATTATATTTATCAATTGCTAACGGTGCATTTTAGGTGAGGAAATTGTTGCTGGAGATGACTTATATGGTGGTTCTGATCGATTGCTGTCAAAAGTAATTCCAAAGAGGGGAATAGTGGTGAAGTTAGTATTTATTGCTCTTTTGTTATTCATGATGAACTAAAAGTCATTTTTAACTTTATAAAGGTTGCAATGTGCAGGCGAGTCAATACAAGTGATTAGATGAAGTTGTGTCTGCCATTGGACCAAGGACAAAGCTTGTGTGCCTGGAGAGTCCAACCAACTCTTGACAGCTAATCTCCGACATCAGAGTATGATGTCTTGTTCGTGGGTACTGTATTTTGTTCTTTATTTGTGGCACATGCACAAAAAGATAAGAGGTTATTTTTATTCATCTGCCAAGATATGTGCATAATAGCTTATAGTTATATGAAACAAAGTGCCTTCCTGATAATGCTGCTTGGTTAGGTGACCAAGTTATGGAGTGGCATTCTCATGCGTGGAAATCATCTTTGGATGGGGTCTCTGTTTTAGAGTAATTGCCACTGGATGGGTTATGATAAGACTGGGGATGCATGGCGCATTTATTTGTGCTGGTTTGTGTTTCTTTAGGTCTACGTGGATGCCCTGTTCATGGAGCTAAACATACAAGACACAATCATTAATTTGGGGTAGGTTCATGACAAAAAACTTTTAACTTGTACTCAAATTCTAAGACATACTGAGGCTTTCATGCTGGATGGCATTAAATTTAGGTATTAGGAAAGCAGTAGCGTTCCAGATTGAATTGCTGGGTTATGAATATGTCGTGTTTGGTTATCCCATGTCTTGTGGTTTTGTTTCAAGGTTTCGTTTTAGGATATCTAGATTTCGATGCTTTGTATCTATAAGAGTTCAGAACCAGGTTTGTAAAGTAAAGAATGTTGTCATCTCTAGGTTTTAGATAATACTTGTATGTATGCAAGTTCCGAATATCTAATGTTAGATAAACACTAAGAAGAAAACTTCCAGAATCAGGTCTCCAAAAAGGGTTTGAGAGTCTTGGTTTAAAAGTTGAGACATTCGCAACAAGCTCCTAGAGGATCATTACTATGGTTCTTGTTGTTATGGTCGTCGAACAGGAGATTAAAACAGTACCAATTCAACTTTGCTGGTCCATGCTTTGAACTGCGGTGCAGTAATCATAACAGGAACCAAAGCTGAGAAATTGAGGCCCGAGGATGAAGAGATCGATTAAGTTTTCGTTGGTTACGGGATCAATAAAAGCTTACCGAGAGACCTGTTTTGTGGAGACTCAGCAGGGTAAAAACAACGATTTCTGAATTGAAAATAACAGGGCGAAGAGAAGTAACAGACCGCACTTCAAGCAACATTTATTACCTTTGCATTGCAGACACAGCTGGCATATCTTTAGACGCGTCTGCCCGCCTTTCCTTCTTCAGAGGTTCTGCAGAAGTTTGAGCTAGGCAGCGAGCTGCCCGCCTCTCCTATTTTCGTACTCCTTTCCGTTTTCACTTCATATCTTTATAGAGGGAAACAGAGCTGCTTTATGTCTTTTATCTTATAGAGGGAAACGAAAATGACTGGTATTTGCAGATATCTTCCTCTTTTCCTTTTTATTTTAATTTTTTTTTTCTCTATTTGCGACTTATTTATTTCCGGTTTCTCCTCACCTCTTTTCACAACTCACTGTCTCGGTTCATTTCTTCTGTGCCGGAAAATGCCATCGACGGCTCCGCCGTCCTTAGTATTTTTCGGCCATGGAAGAAATGATCCGCGTAAGTGGCATTTTTCTTCACGATCAAACAATGGTCGTGTCTTTTCATTTTCATATCTCCAGAAAAGTTGATTGGCTGCAGAGATTAACATTTTTATTTCTGATTTTAGATGAAAGGAGGGAGCTGAGTTGATAAGCAAATAGAGGTTAAATGTTCCCAAAGTGTGGCCGTTTCTTTTGTGAGGAAATCAGGAAGGCGATTCAAGATGTATTTCCCCATGAAAGCGAGGTAACTGCACATGATTCAAGTCATTACTTTGTTCTTTTGGTTTCAAGAAGAGAATGTGCAAGACTGAGGAAGTGAACGAAGAGGATAATAATGGCTTCTATGTTTGTATTATTTTTTAGAAGAATAAAGAATTTGGTCAATGTATTTGTATTTGGCCCAAACAAGACTTTGTGCCATTGTTTTCTGGATGACATGGTGGAAGTTAAAAAAAAAAAATCTGTCATTTTTTGTAGATTTTCTTAGCAATAACATAGATTGAAGGAAAGAGAAAGACTTAACTTTTCCTTGTTATACAGGTGGTGGTCAAAACCCAGATTTTGGCCAGTGGGAGAGGCTTGGGAACCTTTAAAAATGGTCTTAAGAGTGGAGTTCATATTGTTGAGGCTAATCAAGTTGCAGATATATCTGGTACTGAGGATTATTTCTATCTTTCTTCAAGGAAAGATTCAATTGAACAAGTGAAGAAACTATGAACTTTTTGGCAAATATGACTGCACACTGTTGGAAGTGAGCATAAGCTTTTAAATTTCAAATTTCGTGGTTACATATTTATATGTTTTATTTTTGTCATTAAACATTTTAGTCTGAACCATGGATTTTGGCTCTTCTGGGTATATCCTATTGCAGAGACTTCTGACAAGCAGCTGGTAGCTGTGGATGCCAAGTTGAACTTTGACAACAACGCTGCCCTTAATCAGAAAGGGATATTTGCTATCCGTGATCCACCAAAGGAGGATCCTCGGGAAGTGTTTGATTTTGCTTACACTATCTGAAATGATTTCCTTATTTTAGTTGTAATTTGGAAGGCGATGACATCGATTTGATGTTGAGTCAATACTTGAACTGCTAACTTTTGAGTGGAGAGGACGGAATATTGTGTCTGAGGGCATGTACAAAAAGAGAATGCCGTGGTTGTTGATTTAGGCTAAAGTAACGAGATTATTTACTTTTTCATGTTTTTCTTTAAGCTTTCCTAATTTTACGAGGACGATATGTTGTGTTTATTTAGTTGGGTTTTTGTGTGTGGCCCGCTTTACTGATACCAGCTTTTGATGGTTGTTTCATTCACAATTTCCTTTCCCCTTTGCATCATAACTTCAAAACAAGTCTCTACCGTTAGGTCTTACAATTGATTATGATATTTGTTACGTAATTTAGAGTTTGTTTTTGTAATATGTAGTTCAAAAAAATAATAAATATTTAAATTAGGATTCCTATACAAAAAACAATCTTTCATATGGCAAAATCTAGTCATTTTATTAAAATAATGATTAAGATTTTAAGATTTCTAAATTCTAAATTCTTTTAAAAGATACCTAGAGCTTCCTAACAATACATGTACATAATTTTCTTCTTTTGATAAAAACTTCACTACAAATTCTCATATGAGGATCATTGTTGTGGTTCTTGTTGCTAGGGCTTAAGCGCAGTAGATAATAAAGGTACCGATTCAACTTGGTTGGTCCATGCGTCACATGCTAAAAGCAGAGCATAAGATATCAAACCCAAATCGAAGAGACACTCTTGCAACACAAACAGGACAACGTATTTTCAGGAAGAGCCTTATGTTTATTTCATTAGGATGTTGCGAATGTCAAGTCAAGCTTGGGTTTATAAGGGTGTTGGAGCCGACCGATTAGAAGAAAAATAGAGTCAAGTGGAAGTCTTGGGAGCTTTTCTGAGACTCGACTGTTTCGTATTATTAGAATGACTGAATATTACACAGGAGCTCAGAGCTATTTATAGATTACAAAGGCTACTTATGGTTATAAGTAATCATAACTGACCATCTAACTGACTACTCAACTAATTAACAAACTAACAGTTAAGTAGTTACTAGTGACATGGCAGCTAACGTGGTGTGTTGACTTTGATCATAAGACTGTGAGTTTACAGAAGAGTTGCTCCGTGATACTGTTGTAATGCAGTCTTGATCCTTCACTTTGACAGGCCCCCTCAAACTAGGAATTGGTATAAGTCCAAGTTTGTTTTGAAGAGAGATGAAGGTAGGCTTACATAGTGGCTTTGTTAGAATGTCTGCTAGCTGTCGAGAGGTAGGAATATACTTAGTTGTGAGTAATTTCAGTGCCACTTTTTCTCTTACGAAATGATAATCAATTTCGATGTGTTTAGTCCTACCATGAAAGGTTGGTTTTGTGGTGAGCCATGTTGTCACAAAACAATACTGTAGAGTGTGGTTGAGCAACACCAAGATCACGAAGGAGGGAGTTTAGCCATGTTGATTCAGCAGCTGCTGAAGCAAGTGCTCTATACTCGGCTTCTGCTGAGGACCTAGCAATAGTAAACTGTCTTTTGGAACTCCAAGATATTAGATTACTTCCAATGAAGAAACAATGGCCAGAAGTGGAGCACCTTGTGGTCTTACAACCTCCCCAGTCGGAATCACTATAGCCAGCAAGATGCATAGAACTTTGATTATTAAGAAATAAGCCAAGATCAATTGTACCTCTGAGATACCGAAGCAACCGTTTAAGATGATGAAAATCTAGCACTGTTGGTGAGTGCATGAATTGACAGAGGTAATTTACAGTGAAGGAGATATCTAGCCCTGTGATTGTTAGGTACTGAAGAGCTCCCAAAAGGCTGCGAAACAAGGTTGGCATTGAGTAGGTCAGTGAAGCATTTCTAACAACTGGAGTTTTGGTAGCAAGTGGAGTAGAACTGGGTTTACTGTAAAGCATTGCAACCCATCTGAGAATGTCTAGTAAGAATTGTCGTTGAGATAGGATGAGTCCATGAGGCACTAAGATAAGCTCTATGCCCAAGAAGAAGTGGACACGCCCCAGTGATTTAAAAAGGAAGATCGTATTCAAATGATCCACTAGAGTGGTGATAGCTGTTGCTGAATTGCCTGTGATAAGTAGATCATCTACATACAAGAGGAGCCAGATGGTGATGTTTCCTTGATGTAAAACAAATAGAGATGAGTCAAAAATTGAACAGAAAAAGCCATATTCTAGCAAACATGAATTGAATCTGTCAAACCAGGCTCTAGGTGCCTATTTTAGGCCATAGAGAGCTCTCTGTAACTTGCAAACAGCTGATGGTGAGGAAGGATTGACAAATCCGAGTGGCTGTTCCATATAGAGTGGTATATCCAGGAATCCATGAAGAAACGCATTTGATACATCAAATTGCAGAATAGACCAGTTTCTGATTGTGGCTATTGAGAGAACTAATCTTATAGTTGTTGGTCGGACCACTGGACTGAAGGTATCATGAAAATCTACTCCGGCAATCTGATGGAAGCCTTTGGCAACTAATCTTGCTTTTAGGCGAGAAAGGGATCCATCAGCAGACAATTTGGGTTTAAAAACCCATTTACACCCAACTATATGCATATTGGATTGTCGAGGAACCAAAGTCCAGGTTTTATTGTGATTCAATGCACTCATTTCTTCCTTCATGGCAGCAAGCCATCCTGGATGATTTAAGGCTGCTTTAACTGAGGTAGGGATTGGTGGAATGGCTATGGTTGTTGTGAGGGCATATTTTGGGTTTGGTTTGAATATCCTATGTTGAGCTCGAGTTCTCATTTGAGGTGAGAGTGTGATATCAGAGTTAGAAACAGTAGAGTCTAAACTGTTGTTGGGTAGGCTGATGATGGAAGGTATATTATTTTGGGTTATAGTTGTGGCTGTGTCTAGAGAGGCAGGGTCGTGAATAGTGTGAGATTGCTTTGGTAGGAAAGGTCTATCTTGAGTAGTTTCGGGTGTGGTAAATTGAGAAATAGAGGATGATGAAGGACGGTGAGCGGTTTGTTCAAGTTGTGAGCTAGTTGGACTAGGTTCTGTGGGCTGTTCTGGTACTGATTGACATAACTCAGTATAAGGCACATCAAAAGAAGAGTGAGGGCTGTTCTGTGCTATTAAGGACGGTGATGAAACTGGTTGTGTAGTTAGCGGAGTATTGAAAGGAGCAGAATTTGGTACTGCAGTATCATTGTGAGGTGAAACAGGTATAGAATCAGATGAAATAGGAAACTCTAGTATTACATCTGGTGCTATTTGTGAGTGAGAACTTTCTTGAGAGGATGTTTTTGTATGTGTAGTAAAAGGTAGGGAATCATGAAACAAACCAGGGATCATAGTAGGCTGTCTGTGGGAAGGCTGCTGTTGTTTTGCAGTAAAGGGAAAGGTTCCTTCATCAAATAGGACGTGTCTGGAAATGTACAGCCGACCTATTTCAGCATGAAAGCACCGATATCCTTTATGAGTATCATTGTAACCCAGAAAGGTACATTGCAGGGATCTCTCAGTTAGCTTATTGGCTGAGTAAGCTCTCAAATAGGGAAAACAGCTGCAGTCAAAAGTTCTGAAATGAGAATAGTCAGTTGCACGATTGTATAAGAATGAGTAAGGAGTGTTATGCTGGAGAATTGGTGATGGTAGCCTGTTAATGAGATATATGGTAGTGGAAAATGCCTCAAACCAGAAGGATTTTGGTATACCAGCATCAAACATCATTGCAAGGCCTAGTTCTATCACATGCCGATGCTTCCATTCTGCAACACCATTTTGTTCTGGAGTATGTGGACATGACTGTAAATGTTGTATACCATTGGCTGCCAGGTAATGCTGCATAGAACTATTAACAAATTCACCACCCCCATCAGTTTGAAGAGTTTTGATAGAGAGATCAAACTGTTTTTCAATGAAAACTTTGAATTTCACGAAGGTGTCATACAATTCTGCCTTCCTCTTAAGAGGAAAAATCCAGGTAAACCGGGTATGATCATCTACAAAGATATCATAGAACCAAAAACCTTGATGAGTAGGTACGGGAGAAGGCCCATAGAAATCATTGTGGATCTTTTCTAGTGGGCGAGCAACTCTATGAACAGATACAGGAAACACTAATTTGCTACTTTTATTGAGATGACAAGAATTACAGAAACTTGACTTATTAGAAGTGACTTTGATCTTGTGTTGCTACACCAAACTTTTAAGAACAGCATCTCCAGGGTGACCAAGCTTGCGATGCCAAGTAAGTAAGTCTGCTTGAGTCTGTCTTGTGGAGAACAAAATTTGAAAATGATTGTCAGGAAGCAGGTACAGGCCTTTCCTCCTAACTCCGGTTGCTAGTGTCTTGTGGTTCTGCAAGTCCTTAATATAGAAATGATGCTTAGTAAAGATAAAATAGCAGGGATAATCTACTGTCAGCCTTGAGACAGATAACAAATTTCTTTGGACTTGGGGTGCAACTAGAACATTCTATAAGGGAACACTTGTGTTGGGAATACGAGAAGAGCCAATATGAGAAACATGTAAGAATTCTCCATTTCCTACTTGTATCTTATCTGATCCAGAATATGAAGAAAATGAATCTAACTTACCAAATGAGGCAGCAACATGAGTGTTGGCTCCTGAATCAGGAATCCACGCATCAGTTTCAAGCTGTGGATCTGAAATGTGCAAGGCAGTGAGAGCTTCTGGTATGTCAGGTGTCTGGAATGAATGATCAAAACGCTTGAAGCATTCTATAGAAGTGTGGCCTTTTTTTGCACAGATCTGGCAAACAAGAGTATCATTGGAACTTGGTTTCAGATTGTTGGTGCGCCGTGGCATGCAACCATTTTGAGTTGAGGGAGGGAATCCTCTACCTTGAGAGGAGAAGTTGCTGGAATTTGAGATAGAGTGTTGAGTACCTCTACCACGGCCATTGGATCTACCTCCTCTAGTGGTGTGATGTGAGTAAAAGACATTGGAATGAGAAATAGTGGGATTAAACCACACATGTCTGGCATCAAATGCCAGGAGTTGAGCAATTACTTCAGAATGTGAGGGAATCGGTGGGCAAAATATTGCTGCTAAGAAGGATTCATATTCCTTCCCAAGACCTTCAAGCAAACGGTAGGTTTTATCTTGATCAGATAAGGGCTTTCCCATGGCACTAAGCTGATTGCACAAATTCTGGAACTCAAAAAGGTAAGTCTCCATTAATTTGCCTTCTTTTTTAAGGTGATGCAATTTAGATTGAATCTCATATTCACGGGCTGCAGTCTGTTGAGCAAAGTGACTGCACAAAGTAGACCATACAGTAAGAGAGCCATGTACCTCAAAAACAAGACCGACTGTTTCTTCAGAAAGGCTGCTGATCAGCCATGAGCGAGCTAAATTGTCGCTCTACTCCCATTGATCATACAGAGGATTTCGTTCCTCAATGTTGGTGTCTTTGTTGAGAATCAAGACTTGTGGAGGAGGAATTTCTCCTTTAATGAAGCCAATCATTCGTTGAGTCTGGAAAAGGCATTGCACCTGTGTCATCCAAGGAATAAAGTTGGTGGAGTTGAGTTTAAGGGAAACAAAATTGGCAAGGTTGACATTATTCGGGAAAGGATAGGCAGGCTTCTCAGCCATGGACGGAGTATGGCAGAACAAAGCAGGAAAAACCTGGCTCCGATACCAGAAGAAAAATAGAGTCAAGCGGAAGTCTTGGGAGCTTTTCTGAGACTCGGCTGTTTCGTATTATTAGAATGACTGAATATTACACAGGAGCTCAGAGTTATTTATAGATTACAAAGGCTGCTTATGGTTATAACTAATCATAACTAACCATCTAACTGACTACTCAACTAATTAACAAACTGACAGTTAAGTAGTTACTGGTGACATGGCAGCTGACATGGTGTGTTGACTCTAATCAGAAGACTGTGAGTTTACAGAAGAGTTGCTCCGTGATACTGTTGTAATGCAGTCTTGATCCTTCACTTTGACACGATTCACAAACCCAAGTGTCACTTTCATGTTGGGAGCAGCTTTATGAGCTATAGCTACTCCGAGCTGCACATGGATGATGTGTGCGAAAATGATATTGCAATGAAGGGGCCAAGAACTGCTCAATCTCATTCAGTACAGTTCATTTAATGCCAATCTATTCTTTAGAAACAAACAACTAAACCTGATTAATTTCTTTTGCCCTAAACAAACGCCCCCCACCCACCGTATTAATTTACCAGGCAATGGCCTGGTACCCACTACTCCTTACCCACCCAATCCAAATACAACAAAGTTGGATTATCGATAACTACGTTTATCGATAATGAAAAATGTTATCATTGAAAAAATATTAACAAAGTTGCATAAGTAAATCTCCTAATAATCTCTAAACTCATTATCAATTGCAATTACTGTAAAGCATAAAAAAAAGGTAATTAATGATTCTTTTAACATGCTAAATAATAATTACTTGTACCGGAATTAAATTTCAAATCAAACTCAGTCGACGTCAATTTACTGTCTTCTTTTTTAATTCGAAGATATGTTTTCTGTGGAACCAGAAGGTTTCTGCGGGCTTAGTGTGCTCAGTCTGAAGATACGTTTTCTACAGAACCAAAACGAGAAAAGGTCAGGCGTGCAGAAGATGTGCTAGCTCGATCAGAAGATTATGTTTGGTGGGTAAGTCCAAAGCAATTAAAGTTAGAGCGGAAAAGCTTTGGAAAGCCAATAAAAAGAGAGCACGGGGCAAAAATTCCCGCCTAAACCTGGATTTTAATTTATTTCATTGAGTTTTAATTTTGGTTGTGTATATTTTTTTCCGCGTTTACAAGGTAAAATTTCATAGGATTCCGAGGATATCATTATGGCTCGACGCATTTACCAGACTACCCCTCCCACTCCATTATCATTTCAAACATTAATAGACTCTATGTTAATGGCGTGCATGTTTGTCTGAAGATATGCCAGCTGTGTCTGCAAGGTAATAAATGTTTGGTTTCTAGTGAAGCCAACGTAGTACAGTATGTTGCTTTTAAACACCTGCATTGCCAAGTTAATAAATGTTCCTTTCCTGTCCAGCCAAGGAAGTTCAGTCTTTACCAATCGTATATAGGCTTGGCACGTTGGGACTACTGACCTCAACTTTCTTCGAAATGACAAAACTGTCTATTGTCCCTCTCTTCACATCGGTATTTTCAATTTAGAAACTGCTCCTTTTACCTTACTAAGTCTCCATAAAACAGGTCTCCCTAATACAAACCTCCGAGGAGTTTGTGACGACTGTCTCAACTTTCAAGTCGAGACTCTCACACCCTTTTTGGAGAGCTTGATTTTGGAAGTTTTCTTCTCAGTGTTCGTCTGTAACATTTGTTTTACTTCAAACATGTTGGAAATCGTTCCACATTAATTTTAGATATCAAGTTTTTCAATTTTATTAGTGACGATATCTTCCTTACAAAGTCTTCTGAAAAGATTAGACTCCTTGCGTGGTATCAAAGACATATTTAAGTATAAGGGTGGTTTGGTCATTAATCTTAATGTAGGCTCTGCATAGGCTGTAAAAAGCCGATGCGATAGGAGGGCTGAGTTGGTAAATGCAGCGAGCAAAGCCCACAATGATCTCTGCAAATGGCGACAGAGTGTTGAAGAGATGTCAGGAAAAGCTGAAGAGCGATTCTGAAACATATCCGCGGAGATTTCTTTCTCTGCAGAGGAAAAGGACAACCCTCTCCTCCTTTTCGTCTTCTATTCCTTTTTGGCAGCTTGTTTGTTTATTTGGGATTTATCCTCTTTTCCTTTTTCTTTCCTCCCGTCACCAGCGAAGCTTTGTTTATTATTATAATCGCAGAACAAATGAAATTGCCTACTATATTTTCATATGTTATACTTTTTCCTTCTTTGGTCCAATTAATTTATATGAATAACATAATAGAAGATAATGTAATATCATATCAAAAAGCAATCCTTCATATAACAAAATTTAGATCATTTCATTGAAATAATGTTTAGGATTTTAAGATTGTAATTTATAATTTACCTTTTGAGATACCTAGAGGTTAGTAATAATACATATACATATACATAAATTTATAATACATAAAAGTAAAATAAAATAGAAAAATAAACCCTAGGTAATTAACTGATTATTAATTTTGACTGATATACTTTGTTAGAAAATAAAGTAAGTATCATTTAATATTCTTAGGCTCGTCATAACACGAATTAAGAGGGATAAATAACTTTTAGTTTAACGGAAGAAAAAAAGTTTTAGGATTTATACTAATTCTTTTTAAAATTAACAAAAAAAGATATAAAAAATGGATAATAAATTGATGTCAACTTGGGCATTGTTATCAATTTGTTTGTTTGAAGAAAAGGTTAGAGAATTCTATAGTTCAAATTGAACCGTACTCAACCTATATATTTCTCTTAGGTTAAGACTATATATTTAAAAAAAATTATTCTTATTGATGATTTAATATTGTAAATATAATTGATAATGAGCTCAAATATTATTAGGAGGCGAATGAATTGTAATTGAATGACGAATTTAAAAAATCTTGTAATTGAATGACGAGTGAACTGGGGTCCGGGTTTTGGCGGAACTTCAATAATCTTTTGCCACGTTGTCGATCCGTGTCCCGAAGCTGTCCTCCTGTCTAACTCCCTTGTGTTTGTTGCGTGTTTGGTAACCTCCTCCTCCTCCTCCTCCTCCTCTTCTTCTTCTTCTTCTGGGTCTGATACAGCCCTGCTTCGCTTCTTTCTTCCTTTCTGTCTCACTTCCTTTCCCTATTAACATCCATCTTTATGTCTATTGAGGAAGAAAATGATTGCCTCTTTTCATTTCCGGTTTCTCAGATCAGCCTTTTCTTTTTCCTCAGATCTTTCTGCTCCTAACACACTTAAACAGTTTATTTCTTCCATGGCCCAAAAATATTGACTTTGTGCAAAAGAAAAGAGAGAGAACTGTTCAAGAAATTCATCTTTCACTTTTTTTGAGTCACCGAAAAATGACAGCAACAACAGCTTCGGCGCCTACAGATTCATGATTATCAGTCTACGTTTTTAATTTTTTCTTACTTTTTTGATATGTAAAGATCAACTGTTTGTATGAACAAAAAAAAAATGTTGATTGACTGCAGAAATTAACATTTTCGTTTTTAATTTTTCACAAATGTTCTCTTTATTTTTATTATGACTATTCTTATTGTAACAAGTACGGATGAAGAAGCAAATGGCTACATACAAACTTGCAGCAGAGGTTGTACCGATACACCCTAGACGCTCCTTTGTAGTATCTGAATATAAAAATTGTTGTTCTGTATGCGTGATGCAGAAAGAACTCGATTGGAGTATACATCACTTTGTTTTCAACTTGTACGGTTTTATATATTTGAAATGCATGTTAATAAAGATACATACAATCACATCGAGTAATGCACAATCAGATGACATGGGAATTAGCGGTTAATCAGCATGAACTCGTTGCTTTAAAGGCCAATCTTGATTAGGCCCCTGGGCTCTATTGACAATGCAGTAAGCCCTGAATCGGTTACAGGCACTCAAAATCTCCATAAATTCGCTATACCATTTGAGGAACATATATATATATATATATGTTCATGCTCCGTGCAATGATGACACAATCTAATACTCAATCGCCGATCATGTTTGTTGAAAAAATAGAAAAAAAGTACATTGCCGATCATGTTTGTTGAAAACTTGCAAAAAGTCTTGTCCAACTATTGACCAACAATGTTGATGCGAAAGCATATCAAAGAAATACAAAGTTTAAAATTCAACAAGTTTCTGTGTAACTAAAACGATTCCTAGATCAGTTTTTCTAAGTTTCAAGCAAAACATTGTGTTAATGATAGTCCACTACGTAAATATCACCATAGAAAACAGCTTAAAACCATAGTGAAAACATGTGTCTTAACACTGATATAAGCCAATATTTGAGCACAAAATAATCACATACTCTCCTTCGTTCATTTGGAAGCCCCATAGGTTCAAACAAGTTGCATTTAATATAATAGATTGTTCTGTACAAAATGCAACTTCAATCCAGACGACGCAGACTTAAACTGGTTACCTTGATAATTGGAAATCACATCACTTAGTAACGGAGCTTCGAAACATAACAAAAAACAGTGAAATTTGCCTACTTGCTACCAACGCCTCAATCTGAAGCTGTGAAGTCAATCTCAAACGAAGGCTACCTACCATCATTTGGGTCGATTATAAAGAAGATGGAAACTTTGGCTTGTGGTAAAAAAGCTAAGACTCAAATATTCAAATGTTCTTTTCTTTTTGCAACATTTTCGCATGATTTGTTATGTTGTAAGATTTCACTTGTAGTTTCCCTAGTATTTTGATGTGAGAGTTGTTACATTAGGTTTAGACACTTATTCAGATCAAAAGAGAAAAGTTTCTATGATTTGGTTGTACGAGTCAATTATCTAAGATTAAGTCTGGTGAGCTATTTCTAAGAATTGAGAAAAGAAAAAACACTTTGAATAGTGTTTGTTAACTTGCACTTTAAGAATAAATAGTTTATTTTATTTTTAGTGGGTGTTGCACTCATGTTCCGATCTTCGTCAATTTGTATTTTCTTCTTTTTGATAATCCACAAATTTTACAAAACTCTACTTCCCGATTTAAACTTACAATATTTTTCATATAAGTCTTTTATACTATTTCGACTATATCTTAAAAGGTGAATAAAGGACAAAGAGAATAATAAGATTAGAAATGATATTATAAAACTATAAATGCCATGACTTTGTGTGACTAATTAATACGAGGAAAACTTTAGTGTATTGGTTGGACTTTAGTACGAGTTACGTGTAAATGGAAATAATAGGAGATGTTGTATTAGGATTTGGGTGAGTGGGTGTTGGGTATTGGGCCATTGCAGCGAAAGCATTGCCCCGTGAATTAATATGGTCGGTAGGGGCGTTTGTTCGGCGTAGAAGAAATCAATCAGCTTTGGAAGAACAGTTGTTCGTTTTGAAGAAGAGATTGGCATTAAATGAACTGTACTGAATGAGATTTAGCAGTTATGCAACATTACTTTCGCATACATCATACATGTACAGCTCGGAGTAGCTAGCTCATAAAGCTGCTCGCAACATGAAAGTAACACCTGGGTTTAGGAATCGGTCGGCTCCAAAACCTTTCCAGACCCAGGCCTGACTCGACGTTTGGAGAGAATTAGGTGTACCACATTCGTAACATCCCGATGAAATAAACGTCTGGCTCTTCCCGAGAATTCGCTGTCCTGTTTATCTTCCAAGAGTTTCACTTCGCTTTGAGTTTGATATCTTATGCTCAGCTTTTAATATGCGACGCTACAGTAAATTACGAAGCTTGTTCGGTACTGCCATTTCAGACTCCTGAAACTCTTTACAATGTTACAGTAATTAAAACTTTATGTACATGCATATCTCTTTAACTAATAATTAGGGTTTTAGAAAATTATATCAGTAAGTTTGTATTTCTTAATATCTCTAAAGTAGCACTTGAGGTTGTGCATGTCATGTCATGTATAATTTATAATTTATAATTTCTTTTAAATGATACCTAGAGCTTCTTAACAATACATGTACATAATTTTCTTCTTTTGGGAAAAACTTCGCCACAAACTCCTCTGAGGATCATTACTGTGGTTCTTGTTGCTAGGGTTGTAGAACAGGACAGCGTCGCATACTAAAAGCAGAGCATGAGATATCAAACCCAAATCGAAGAGACACTCTTGCAACACAAACAGGACAGCGTATTTTCAGGAAGAGCCTGATGTTTATTTCATTAGGATGTTGCGAATGTCAAGTCAAGCTTGGGTTTATAAGGGTGTTGGAGCCGACCGATTCCCAAACCCAGGTGTCACTTTCATGTTGTGAGCAGCTTTTTGAGCTATAGCTACTCCGAGCTGCACGCGGATTGATGTGTGCGAAAATGAAATTGCATTGAAGGGCCAAGAACTGCTCAATCTCATTCAGTACAGTTCATTATGCCAATCTATTCTTCAGAAACGAACAATTAAACCTGTTGATTTCTTCTGCCCTGAATAAACGCCCCCCCACCCACCGTATTAAGTCACTGGGCAATGGCCTCGTACCCACTACCCCCGACCCACCCAATCCAAATACAACAGAGTTGGATTATCGATAATGGCCTCGTACTCTCACTGTTTCTCGTACATTCCGTCTGTTTAGATGACTAAACCTCCTAACTGGCGCTATGCCAAATCTCAACTATCTCGAGGCAACAATTAATAATCATAATGAGGTAGCAATTAAAACTTCAGCCTTGAAAATTGAAGGGCTCTTTACAATACTATAAACCATCTTTACATACCGACATCCGAGAGCTTCTCTAAGGTTGTAAAAGGAAGAAGGAAGAAATGAAAACAAAAGAAGACATATCATTAGTTAAATAATTAAATATATTTTTACACAAATGTATGCAAAATTCAATTATTAAAGTCCAATAAAATAAAATAAATAAAGAATTAACAAGTAATTAAATAGACACAATTTTTGTAACTTATTAATTTCATGTGTCAATTTCAAGATTGTTTTGATTATCATTCAGTAATTGGTTCTATCGTCCGATTAGCCTAATATAAAATGCTTTTATCTACAATTAAAATTTTCCTTGCAAGTGTTCATCTTTTGTTATATGGTTCCTATGAAAGGTGGGGTAAATAAAGAAAAGAGGAGGATCATTTTCCTCAACCTAAGCTTCGCCCCTATTAATATGAACGTCCGCACTCGCTTCCCGCTCTCCTCTAATGATAAATCGCCGAGGACTACTCTTTGTGACGTGGCCGCACCTCGGCCGTCAAATCCAACAAACCCAACCGAGCGTCATCCAGAGAGCGGGTGATCACATCTTTCGTCTAGGAAAACAAAACCCTTTGGTGTTTTTGTTCTCTTGGGGGCAACCCGTCGTCGTTTAACTAGCAGTACTTTTCGGCGGCCATGCAATCGTCCTCTTCTGGTACCAGCCAAGACGTATTTAGATATCAATCAATAACGCAGTGGTATATCAATAACGCATTACAGAAATTAACCCATGAGTGCCAAAGGTTACTCAAACATGAGATTGGTAATGTATGGAAGAAATACACGCAGTGGTATAGCTGCATTGCCCATGCAATTGCCAACACTGGATTTGGGTCGTTTGCATGGCCGAATTAAAGGTAGAGTTTTGTTAAGTCTTTTATGTGAGCTTGGGCTGTATCGTGATATAAATCAAAAGCTAGTTTTCATGGGGAAAACAAAAAAGAACCATAAGATATAAGATTCTAATTGAATTTCACTAGAAATGAAACGTCAAATGTACATGATTCCATCAATCCCTTGGAGCTGCATGTTAATGGCTGGAAAACTGTTTTTTTATACAACTTGTAGTCATTAACTGCTCGACGAAATAAATAATAATTAATTATTGATCATTAATTGCTGAACGGGCAGCTCTTCCTCCATTTCTCCGCCGTCACCTTTCTTCTTTCCCAAGCTATCCGATTTCTCACTTTTCATTGCGCCGGCACATCCTGGTTCGAACGCTTGTATGGTACAGCAATGCTGCAAAACGAACACCGACGTCACATTTCTTCATGAAGAAAAATGACTGCTACAGTGACAGCTATTAATGATTTCAGCCATTAATTAGTATACTGCCAGAATTTTGAATATCTTCCAGAAGATGTCTTGAGAATATGATTTACATACGTTAAAGCTAGCCCAGCTTCTGACAAAAGGACTGAGTTAGACTTTCAAGACAGTGCTCTTTTTTGGTGCGGCGGAACCCATCACAATGCTAAGGATTGGTATCTTTCGGGGGAAGCAGCCAACTCAACAGGTGGTCAGTATTTCTCTGAAAATCCATCTCCCGTGGCTGTTCCGATATTCTATCCCGACGAAGACGCAGTCTATCACGTGTTTGAATGTATTTATAATTTTAAAAGTTAGGTATAATATATTATTATAAAGCATTAACATTTCCTTCAAAATTAAATTCTAATGGAGTAAGGGTTTTGGTCATGAGCTCCCATTCCGTTGTTTATTCTTTCTTCCCAGAAGATCTTTTTACTTCAACCGAACCTTAAAAATTCATGCTAAGTTATGTAGAATTATTTAGGATTCTGATTCCAACATGCAATGTACGTAGGTTCTGAAAGTAAGGAAAATATGCCCACATGGTGCTTTAAACCAAAATCTGCTTCAATATAATAATTTTTAATAATATTTAAAATTACAAATCAAAGTATCCAAAATAAAATACTTGTTGAGTAGCAACTCAAATTAAGATTTAAAATACGCACTAGAACAACAGTGAGATTTCTGCCCCATCAGAATGAGATCTTCATAGACTTTCTGCCCAAAGAAGCACTGCGTGAAAAATGGCTAAAAGAGACACCAAAAGGAACTGCATAGAATCAAGAAAAAAACAAAACCAGAAACTGTAGTCTCTACTGGATTAACGTGAGTTGAAGGCTTTAAGGGTTCTCTTAAAAAGAATCTCGTTAAACATAACACGTCTCTTGCGAGCTTCAGATTCTACAACTAGAAAAGATCTCCATTATTCATGTAGGACAACAATTTGATCGCTGTCAACCCAATCCAACTTTATCCTTAATTCATTAACATAATCTGTAAAACCTTTTAAAAATAATTGTCTTTCAGTTGTTTCTTTTAAGCCTTCTAGAACGTTTTGATCAGTAGCAGGGTAAGTTTTCTCCGTGGGCTCTATGGGTTGAAAGGCAGTAGCATTGGTAAGTGGTGTGTCTTTAGGAATTTCGCATTGCTGCTGCTACCATTGGTAAGTGGTGTGTCTTTAGGAATTTCGCATTAGAGCTCTGTGCAGCAGCGACCTTCTTTCTTTTCTTCCTCTTGAAATCTTTGTTTCTTTCAAGATTTACCTCTTTTGCCTTCGAATTTTATGTAGAAGCAGCAACCTTATTTCTTTTCTTCTCCCTGAAATCTTGATCTCCTTCAAGATTTACCTCATTTGCTTTCCAATTTTCTGTAAAAGCAGAACTTTTAGATTTAGAGCCCTGGGTTTTTTTACCTTTTTGAGGTTTAGAATCCTCCTTCACGGAGTGAACATGGGGAGGATTCTTTTCATCTTTTTTTTCTTTTTCTTCCTTTGTTATCTTCGCTTTCTTCTTGAAGGCTCCTCCATTGTAGCGGAAGCTCTTGCAACAAAACAAAAGATGGACAGAGTCACCAGCGGCGAATGATTGAAGGAAAGGAACAAACGATAATGGAAGCTAAGAAGGCTTACTTACTTGAGAACAGCACAAGAAGAAAACTAAGGAGCACCCAAACGTACGTCCTCGCTGTCTCTGAAAAGCTCGGGCAAGGTCTCTTGAAACAAAAAAAGGTTTAAATGTATTTTTGGGTCATGGAAGAAATATACCTTAAGT
Organism: Casuarina glauca; assembly: GCA_028551395.1. Classification (NCBI taxonomy): domain Eukaryota; kingdom Viridiplantae; phylum Streptophyta; class Magnoliopsida; order Fagales; family Casuarinaceae; genus Casuarina; species Casuarina glauca. The sequence continues at coordinate 10,788,154 of CM052348.1, forward strand.
GTAGTAAAAGCCGAAAGATTTGAAGAAAAGTATGTATTTCTCATTAAGCGGAAAGCAAAAGTGGCAGTCATTTTCTTCCTCTCCACAGACGTAAAGATGGAAGTGGGACAGAAAGGAAGGAAGAAGCGAGGCCCGCCGCATCAGACCCAGAAGAATAAGAAGAGGAGGCCAATAGAACGAGATCGATGAAACTTCCAAAAACTCCTCCTATATAGACCTGAAAAGAAACACACTACAAAACACAAGGGAGAGGGCAGAGCTTCGGGCGGCCAATAGACTTAGAGGACACGGATCGAAGACGTGGAATTTGGATTTTTTTTTTTTTTTTGGAACCCCGCCCTTCAATTCATTGGGATTTAATGATAATTTTGGTCGTGTATATTTTTTGGCGTCTGAAGAGCCAGCAGTGTCCGCAAGGTACTAAATGGTGCTTTCCTATCAGGGCAACGAAGCTTAATTTAAACCTTTGGTAAAGACTGAACTTCCTTAGCTGGACAGGAAATGAACATTTATTAACTTGGAGACGCAGGTGTTTAAAAGCAACATACTGTACTACGTTGGCTTCACAAGAAACCAAACATTTATTACCTTGCAGACGCAGCTGGCATATCTTCAGACACACATGCCACCACTGCAATAGAGTCTATTAATGTCTGAAATAACGATGGAATGGGAGGGGTAGTTTGATAAATGCGTCGAGCCATAATGATATCCTCGGAATCCTATGAAATTTTACCTTGCAGACACGGAAAAAAATATACACAACAAAAATTAAAACTGAGTGAAATAAATTAAAATCCGGGTTTAGGCAGGAATGCGGGCTAGCGTGCGAAAAACACAAAAACGGGTTTATTTAATCATATGCTTAAAGTCTGTGCTACCAAAGGTTTACATTATTCAAGAGATAGTTCAAGAAACCAGAAGGTTTACATTATTCGAAGAAACCAGAAGGTTTCTGCGGGCTAGCGCGCTCAGTCTGAAGATACGTTTTCTACAGAACCAAGACGACAAGGGGGGCAGGCTCGATCAGAAGATTACGTTAGGTGGGTAAGTCCAAAGAAATTAAAGTTAGAGCGGAAAAGCTTTGGACAGCCAATAAAAAGAGAGCACAGGGATCGAGGACGGGGAAAAAATTCCTGCCTAAACCCGGATTTTAATTTATTTCACTCAGTTTTAATTTTGGCTGTGTATATTTTTTTCCGTGTCTGCAAGGTAAAATTTCATAGGATTCCGAAGATATCATTATGGCTCGACGCATTTATCAGACTACCCCTCCCATTCCATCGTTATTTCAGACATTAATAGACTCTATGTCAGTGGCGGCATGTGTGTCTGAAGATATGCCAGCTGCGTCTGCAAGGTAATAAATGTTTGGCTTCTCGTGAAGCCAACGTAGTACAGTATGTTGCTTTTAAACACCTGCGTCTCCAAGTTAATAAATGTTCATTTCCTATCCAGCTAAGGAAATTCAGTTTTTACCAAAGGTATATAGGCTTGGCACGTTGGGACTGCTGAGGTCAGCTTTCTTCGAAATGACAAAACTGTCTATTGTCCCTCTCTTTATTTTCAATTCAGAAACCGTTCCTTTTACGTTACAGGTCTCCGTGAGCTTTGATAGTTCTCTTTCATTGTTCCTATATCCCTCTAGGAGTTTGTAACAGTTGTCTCAACTTTCAAGCCGAGAGTCTCACACCCTTTTTGAGAGCTTGATTCTGGAAGTTTTCTTCTCAGTGTTTATCTGTAACATTTGTTTTGCTTGAAACGCAATAAAACATGTTGATCAAAAAGAGCAAGACAACGTTTCTATTGCCAGAGATGCATACTAACCTTCCTTTTGGAGCCATGGGTTTGGTAAATGCATTGAGCAAAACACACGTAATGATATCTGCAGACGACAATAGAGTCCAGGAAGGGATGCACGAGTAAAAGCCCCTTAAGGAGTGTTTACGGAAAATGACTTCCAAAAGATTTGATAGTTAAGTATAAGGGTGGTTTGGTCATTAAACCTAAAGTAGGCTATGCATAGGCTGTAAAGAGCCGATGGGATGGGAGGGGTGACTTGGTAAATGCGGCGAGCAAAGCCCACAATGATCTCTGCAAATGGCGACCAGAGTCTTGAAGAGATGTCAGGAAAAGCTGAAGAGCGATTCTGAAACGTATCCTCGGAGATTTCTTTCTCTTCAGAGGAAAAGGAAAACCCTCTCCTCCTTTTCGTCTTCTATTCCTTTTTTGGTAGCTTGTTTATTTATTTGGGATTTATCCTCTTTTCCTTTTTCTCTCCTCCCGTCGTCAGCGAAGCTTTGTTTATTATTATAATCGCAGAACACATGCAATTGGTCATTTTTTTCGTGCACTCAACTCTTTTATTTTCGATGCATTAAGGATTCGTTTATAATTTTTTACCTCACTTTTTATTTAATTTAATTTTTTATATAACCTGCACACTTTATTTTCATTTTAATTTTTTTTCCTTTTTTGGTCCAATTAACTTATATGAATAACATAATAGAAGACAATGTAGTCTCCAAAATCCAATATCGTAACTAAATTAGGATTCCGGCACAAAAAGTAATCTTTCATATAACAAAATTTAGATCATTTCATTGAAAAAATGTTTAGGATGTTAAGATTTGTAAATATAATTATTAATGAGCTCAAATATTATTAGGAGTCAAATGAATTGTAATTGAATGACGAGTTTGAAAAATCTTGTAATTGAATGACGAGTGAACTGGGGTCCGGGTTTTGGCGGAACTTCAATAATCTTTTGCCACGTTGTCGATCCGTGTCCCGAAGCTGTCCTCTATAACTCCCTTGTGTTTGTTGCGTGTTTGGCAACCTCCTCCTCCTCCTCTTCTTCTTCTTCTTCCGGGTCTGATACAGCTCTGCTTCGCTTCTTTCTTCCTTTCTGTCTCACTTCCTTTCCCTATTAACATCCATCTTTATGTCTATTGAGGAAGAAAATGATTGCCTCTTTTCATTTCCGGTTTCTCAGATCTGCCTTTTCTTTTTCCTCAAATCTTTATGCTCCTAACACACTTAAACAGTTTATTTCTTCCATGGCCCAAAAATATTGACTTTGTGCAAAAGAAAAAAGAGAAAACTGCTCAAGAAGTTCATCTTTCATTTTTTTTGAGTCACCGAAAAATGACAGCAACAACAACTTCGGCGCCTACAGATTCATGATTATCAGTCTACGTTTTTAATTTTTTCTTACTTTTTTGATATGTAAAGATCAACTGTTTGTATGAACTATAAAAAAAATATTGATTGACTGCAGAAATTAACATTTTTGTTTTTAATTTTTCACAAATGTTCTCTTTATTTTTATTATGACTATTCTTATTGTAACAAGTACGGATGAAGAAGCAAATGGCTACATACAAACTTGCAGCAGAGGTTGTACCGATACGCCCTAGACGCTCTTTTGTAGTATCTGAATATAAAAGTTGTTGTTCTGTATGCATGATGCAGAAAGAACTCGATTGGAGTATACATCACTTTGTTTTCAACTTGTACGGTTTTATATATTTGAAATGCATGTTAATAAAGATACATACAGTCACATCGAGTAATGCACAATCTGATGACATGGGAATTAGCGGTTAATCAGCATGAACTCGTTGCTTTAAAGGTCAATCTTGATTAGGCCCTTGAGCTCTATTGACAATGCAGTAAGCCCTGAATCGGTTACAGGCACTCAAAATCTCCATAAATTTGCTATACAATTTGAGGAACATATATATATATGTCCATGCTCCGTGCAATGATGACACAATCTAATACTCAATCGCACCAGATAGAACTCGATTAGTTGCTTACAGCAACTACAGAGCGAAACCGGCGGAGGGTGTAGAGCGAGGTTAGGGCTCGGCGGAGACGGGGAGAGTACAGCGGCATTGCTGGTGGTGGAAGTCCACTGCCGGTGATTCCTCTGGGCTCAGAGAGAGTGAAAGCAAGCGGCGGCGGGGTATAGCGTTCAAAGGGCTTGGGGAGGTTTCTAGAGAAAGAGAACATTCGAGTTCGCTTTGATCTCTAAAATTAAAATCTTGCCGTTTTAAGCTAGAAAAACTGTAGGAGAAAATGCGAATATACAATAATATATCTTCGCGACCGTTGAAGAAAAGGACTCATGACAGGAACTGTGTTTCACATGATTCTCATTTAATCCTAAATAAGTGAATGTCTTGTCAATGCACTCACCCAGTGGATAGGGAACGAATTAATGAAAATTTATGAGAAATAAATCCTTTTATTATTCATCAGCATCATGCGATAGATTTCGATTCTTGGCTACCTCTCCAGCTATCTAAGAGTCATGTGTACTTTTTCTGTCACGGGGATTTCATGTCATGATATGTTTCTGCGACTCATGAGATTAAATCTTAGCGTGTCATCAATTATGCAGGATCATTGTGGCAATTGTTACGGTTCTTGGTAGGTTTGCCGACTCATTCATATGATGGTATGTCCTACTGAGTCTTACTTCAAACATTCCGAGTCTTTAATTGACTCGAAACTAACTGTCGTTTAGCCGTGTTCTACCGGCAAAACTGTACGGAATTGGGGCAGACGGCGTTCCTCCAGGTGCTGGAGTACGCCGGTGACCAGTTTAGAAGGTTTTGGAGCAGCAGATCTGAGGTGGGTTCACTCTTTTCATCTTGTTCATGACTCCCATCGTTATTTACTTAATCACTACAGCTAATGGATTCTGTGGCTGGATTTGCCAGAGTTTGATGTAGGCATCATCAACTGTGTTCTGATATTTTTGAGCAGGACAGGAAAAATAATTGAGCACGGTATGACAGATGTTTATTCGAATAAATATGAAGAAATGACAACCGAAACTTTCCTCTGTTTAAATAAACTAGACTAGCATATTCATTTACAAAACACAACCTAACTTAGTTTTTTCCTAAGAAACAATCACAGTCATCGCAATTCGGGCCGTACCTGCCGCCACCGACCTCGTCCCACGGTGCAGGCAGGAAGCGAGACAGTCAGTCGGGCAAGAATAAGAAGTGGTCTCTGGCTCCAAGCGCCCCACCGTTTCCCGGTAACATAATCAACCGAATCATGGCGCCGCCGCCCAAGTCCAGCACCGATCTCTCCGAACTAGACGACCAAGTCAAGTGCGTGTACCTCAGGACATGTCGTACTCGGACCTGGACTCACTGGCTTACAGGAAACCAACTGGGAAAAAGAGTGTCAGAATCATCACCAATTCAGGAGCGCCCCAAAGCCAGAGCACTGATCAGGATTGTACAAATAACGAAGAATTCTAAGGATTTGTTAGAAATCATTCATTTCATTCTTTGTATCTTGCTTCATTTAGCACATACATGTTCATATTTAGTGCGGAAGCTTGCAAAATTTGAAAGCTGAAAAATGGAATCTATCATGTGAAATCACATTCGCGCTCACACAGCACAAGAGAAAGAGAGGGTGATCGTTATCTGCTCATGGGGACCCGAAGCGCGTGGAGGATCCGTTGTAGGAGATGAGTGAGATAAGCGAAGCAGGCGGAGAGAGAGTCGGAGAGGCGGAGGCAGAGACGGCGGAGGAAATGGGTTGGGCCGGAAGAGCCAGGGGAAGCAGACATGGGCTGAAGGTAGGCCCAGGCAGCCTGTTTGACCAGACGGTTGCGGATGGAGATCTCGTACCCGGAGTTCGCGGCAGTGGCAGCGGTGGGAGAGGCGATTGCTGCGGCGGAGGAGGGGATGAGGTCTTTGAGCGAGGTGTAGGCCGCAGAGGAGTTAAGGCCGCCAGACACCAGGTTCCAGTCCAGCTGCGGCGGCTCTGCTCCGTTTTGTTGTGGAAGGCCGGTGGAGCCATGAAGGGTTTTGTAGGAGGCCAGGTGGGACAGCTTAGTTGGGATCACCACCGACGTAGCGATCGAGTTCCTGCGGCGGCGAGGCGACGGCGTAGTATTCGTCATAGGTGGCTCCGGTCTTAACGCGGCGGAATCGTCCATGTTAGAGCGCCACAGGGAGAGAGAAAAAGAAAGAAAGAGAAAGAGACAAGGCAAGCGTTTCTAGCGGCGGCTTCCGCTTTTGCTATTATTGGCGGACACCATCTTTTTATCATCTTAGCGTGTTTTCTCATCACTTTTCCTTTTGTTATGCCAAATTGGGTGGATTACACTTAAGATTTCATCTAATTGTTGAATTTTTATAGTTAAAACATATATTCGAAGTAAACAATCTCTGTCACGAGTGAGTAATTTTTTCGAGTCCTTTCATTTGACTCAAGCTAAAGTGATGTGCGTTGGCTGTATTCGCTTTCTGGGTGGCGGACGCCGCTTGCGTTTATTGCTACTTGACCTGGTGCCAACTTTATAAAAAATTGTGACCCACGACGCCGCTGGGGAAAGCCATTTTTGCTTTGCACCCCCCTACCTTTTATCGTCATGGAAAATGAAATCCAGTGACTGTTTGAATTCTTTGCCGTTTTTGAGACGGATGTTGAAGGAAAAAACATTTGTCAAACATCTAGGAAGGAAGTGTGAAAATGCAAAACTGTGCTGGACACGAAAATCTGTTCTGTAAAGAGAAAACTGAACATGAAGATCTGTTCTGTAAACATGTGGGCGGCCACGGATCAATGGGTTTAGTTTAATCAACAAGAAAGTGACTTGCAGAATATTTAAACCAAGTATTCCATACTTATTGGAGGTAGATAGATTTTACTCAACTTAACTTGGTGAAAGAAGTAAATAATAAGAAGGCCAATCGTCTTTGTTTTTCTTGAAAGAGTCCACCAACTATGGTTTAATAGTCAACTCGTGGAAAACCCATCCCTTGGGGTCTTTGTTGCATTTGTGGACGTGATTAAATCGATCGGTTGGAGGTACCCGTGAGTGCTAATCTCTTTGGGAGACCAAGACTTTGGGGCTTATGTGACTTGAAAGCATTCCCCAAATTTCAATAGCATAATTATCATCTAATCGCCTCTATCCACCTTAGATTGGAAATCAAATCAATCAACAGTCCTGGTCATTGAGGTTTCAGCTCAAGTACCAGACTTGTGGACTTCCGTAGTTTCATTACAAGGCTTTAGTTAATATTTCCTTTAGAGATGTATAGTCTTCTTTGATTTTGGTTCTTGTAATTTGGTTTATTCATTTGGGCTTCCTTCTCTTTTATTGTTTTAACAGTTGGGCAAAAGGAAAATAGAAAAATAAACTCGAGAAAAGGAAAGATATAAGTGTTGTTACCATAAAATAAGAAATACCAAGAATTAAATAAAATGGTCATTACCACATCTTCTATTATTGGCTAAATTTGTCTTATTGAAAAACAAAGAAGATAAAGTAAGTATTCTTTAATGTTGTCAAGATCATCATAACACAAATCAAGAGGGAGATGGGGTCTAGTTAAGGGAAGAAAAAGGTTTTAGTATGGATAAGAATAATTTATATTGTTTAGTCAATTAGTTCAATAATAAGAATATATACGGTCATTAAACTTTAACCCAGGTACGAGGAACCAATATTTTTCATGTCAAAAGAATCATCAATATTACATTTTTTGAGGATTTACTTTGGTGATTGCAATTGACATGAGCCCAAGTAGTACTAGAAGCCGAAAAAAAGAAGCAAAAAAAGAGGTACTCTTTAAGAAGCCATATGACAAGGATTGCAATCCAATCATAAAATCCAAAGGTATGAGACACACATGCCTTTTTCCCACTGTTCTGTCACTCTAGTGGATTTGTCATGCCGCATTCGATGCTTCAAAATCGTCCATATTTCATGAAAATGGCTTTTCACGGGCGAACTAGCATCGCAGAGTCGCCGTCAACCAATGGCCCAACAGCCGTTGCAGCCTGGCCATCACTAAATAATACTCAAAACAGGGAATCATGACGTTAGCTGGGTTTTAGTTTTGTGGCTCTTTTTGTATCTGGGGTCTGACGACTAGTGTGTGATCGTGGACGAACGCAGCCCTCACAATGGCACACTCTAGAGTTGTCAACCAGAAATTACTCAATACAACATGAACATTTACAGATTATTAATACAGAAATACTCTTAACCAAACAAGTGAAAGAAAACCGGGAAAAAAAAAAAAAAAAACCTCCCATGTTCAATCACCATAAGAACCTGATATCCGCACCCACATACCTGTAATTCAAGGGCATCATCATCCCTCTTCCCTTGCTTTAAAGCATCTAGTCACCTAATCACTTAGACCAATCACCTAATCACCTAGTCACCTAGTCACCTAATCACCTAAAATTGAAACCAATTGAAAGCAAAGTAACTCAAAAATTCTCATGGAAAATGTATCAAGCCTTAGTTCCATCGAATTCTGTTTTTAAGCTTCTTTTCAATTAGACCAATGCCTTCCAACAGATTTGTTTTGTCATATATCCGCCTCTTCTGCACCTGTGTCACCAAAAGCTGCCAATTAGAATTAACATAAAACAATTCATATAATCAGATATTTAAATCTCCACCTCCAAAGTTCCTGCTGATTTGTTCGGGTCAAGATATTTAAGTCTTTTACTTGCTTGAGCAAATTAATGAACTTTTCTGTCAACAATCCTGTGAATTTCAGGCACAACTCTTAGCCCATACAACATTTCAAAAGTTACAAAATACCTCGTTCTTTCATATGACAAACTCATATAGATGTCAAAACTTTCAGCATCATCTAGGGAACTGTCGTAACGACAGCTGCCAGGAGAAAGAGGAGCAGGGGAACTTGAAATTATAAGAAATTCCATTAGATCTTAATTTTCTGGCAGTGCCGGGAGACTACAGACTGAACCATTTCCAACTTCATTCAGTAGAGTGAGAGGCAAAATTGACTTATACAATTGAGCATAGGTTGTTTCCAAGGACAAGAACTCATCAAAGCTCATGTCAGGCGTCTAAATAAAATATTATAGCTCATGTCACGCGTCTAAATCAACCATTATGCCTTACCAGCATTGGGTACCTGTGTCGAGGCCCAGACCTGTTGCCCTTTAAAGCCTGCGACCTGTTGTAAATCTTTCCCTCTTTCGCTAACACGGGTGTCTTGAGTGGACTGTTAACAGCTCTGTTGTACCCCCTCAGCGGCCTTGGTCTGGAGTGTGAAGCATTCCTTTATTATGACGCTTAAAAAACAAAAGAAGAAATTAAGGTGGAGATGACGAAAGGTGATCCCTTTATTATGGAGTTGCAGAGAGTGGCATTTCTGCCTGCTGCGTATGGAATGCGTTTGGTGACATCAGACATCCTTTTGTGCATCTGACGATTAACTTCTCCCCATTTGTATTTGAACTTCCCTCTCACTATATCTTCCTTTCATAAAGATGCTCAAAGATGTGGGACTTCAGGAGGCTCTATCAGTTACTTCAGCAAAGGATATTCTTCTAAATCTGCAGAGAGCTTGTGGATATCAGCATTTAAATCCCAATGAACTCCGTGCATGGAAATATTGTATTTTATCTGTGAGACCGTTGGGTCTGATGGGTCCATCTGGAAATCAGAAGTAGTGATACCAGATGGTGGTTGTAGACTTGTACATGCAAATTGTTGTGTATACATAGATGCTTATGGCTTCCAATATGTCAAATGCATTGACACTTCCAGATTAAGGTTTGTTCAGCCCCCATCTTCCGGAAAGAATATGCTTAGTCCTGAGGATTTAGATTTTAAGGAGCTTCCACAGGCTTTGGAACACATTGGATCAGTTCCACTTAGAACAATCAGAGAGAAACTTTTCGGCAGATCACTTAGCTTGCTGTACAAACAGTTGTAAATAGTATGTATGGCATGTAACGTTCCTGCAATCAATTATCTAGCTTCAGAGACGGTGAAAAATTCACTAGAATCTGTTGCGACAAAGTTGCAGTTTGTCAAGTGTCTCCATACTCGTCTTCTGCTTCTTCCAAACTCTATAGACATCACTCGTGCAGCTAAGGATTCAACTATTCCAGAGTGAGAGGATGGATCACAACACCGAACTCTTCACTTTTGCTAGCTGGTCAAATGCCTGTTTTTATAATTCGTGTCTTCGGTGTTATTGCGATTGTTGTGAGCCAGGTCCAAGTTTCCCAACTCCATTACCTATTGGGTCTTTATTCTCATGTCTTGAAGGCTATGAGATTGCAATGGTCGATGTTTTGAAGATTTGTATTGAAAAATTAAGAAAATTCAAAGATAGTCCAATAACATAAGAGCCAAAAGATTGTTAAAACATACAGGCATACATAGCGCATGTATGTTCTTTCCAATGAATGGCCATCTTCTTCAATATCGTCCATGTTTCATGAAAATGGCTTCCCAATGGTGAACTAGCATAGCGACAAATGGAAGCCCCATTTCAACTCACACACCAGCAAACAGACCCAAAACTACCCAATGAACCAGAAAAACGTAACCTTTCAAAAGCAATTAGATAATGGAGGAGCTCACAAAAGAGAAAGAGGGAGTTGTGAAAAGGCTTTTCCTTTCCGTTCAATCCATTGCATGAGAGAAATACCAGGAATCCTACACTTTGATGAAAATGGAAACAGAGAGAGCCTGTGAAAGATAGTGCTCAGACAGCCAAGGGTTGTTAATCAGATACTGGATGTAAAACCCGGATCAGAAACTCTAGTCCACAAAATAGCCTCATCACCGCACTCTCCATCCGGAGACAATCAGAAAGAGAGCGTGACAAAGAAGAAATACAAAGCAAGGAGCAGGAACCCTCCACTAATAAAATCTCAGAAACCATAAAGGAGGCAGAACATAAAAAGAGACGAGGAGGATGTTAACCTTTCCTGCCATGGTTGTAGGGAGCGGAAGTTGTTTGGTCCGCATGGAAATCAAGGTTTGAGAGAGTCTTTCGGGTTTGGGTTCAGGTTCTTGCATAGTTGGGTTCAAAGGTGGCTGAGCCTTGAAGGAGATTCATATTGGGCTCGACGATGTCCCCGAAAATCAAAGGGCTGTAAATCTTAACATAAAACCAGTCCATTGAAGCCCAAGTAATCAAATCAAAGTCCTCCACATGTTGCCATGTAAAGGGCAAGAAAGTTGTACAGGTTAGGAACCCTGTCCTCTTCTTCCAATTTTTTTTTTTATATGTTTATTGATTTATGGACATGAAAAACGGTAATCAAACACAGACCCAACAAATTTAGTGAAAAAAAAAAAAAACAAGTTATGGTAAGATGGGTTACAGAAAATTCAAACCTTCCATGCATTGCACGTTTCCCTTGAATGCATACCAACCCCGAAGAATTGAAAATCCTGCAGTCGTTGATTGGGGCAGTGACAACATCAAAGAATCCGAAATAAAAAGGCATGGTTCCCTGAACTTCAGCTTTCAGCGGTTAATCAATCATATCGGATAACATGAACAGCATTAGTTAATGGGTACGACTTCGTTTGGTCCAGATCTGCGGATTTCAGAACTCGAGTTCAACTAACGTGCCATTGTATTCAGCCAAGACCTTAACAGAAAATGTTATTGAGAGCGTGATTAGATCTTGGAATTCGGACTTGTAGTAAAATCATCCACAATTTTCAAACTTTGTACCAAATGTCACCATCTTGTGAGTTTGTCTATGCATACTTACGTTGTTACTTCTTTTATTTGTACATGTTAAGTAGTGGCTATCTTAAAATCTTTCTTTTGAGTTTAGGTATTTGCAACTCTTGACAATTGATTTTGAAGGAAAAAATTAGATCATTTATGATATTATATCAAAATTCTTATTATAAATCAGTCTACCTAATTTCCATTTATAGATTTGTTTTTATTCAAAGTAAATGGACATATATTAAGTATTGGTGGTTTTGTCTTGTTATTGTCTTGATTTAAAATCTTGTGTAAGTTTAGATGTCCTCAATCTGGTATATTAGGTTTTAAAAATAAAAAGTTAAACCATTTTTAATAATATATGTTCGAAGTGCAACATCACGTTAGCCCTAAAAATGAGGTTCATTATTTGTTTCATTTTGAATATGGTGAAAGAACAAGATTATTTTATTTTATTTTAAAAAAAAAGGATTGTTACACCTACAACCAGTATCTTTCGAGAAGATCCATGATAAAAACCAGGGTCAACTCTACAGCTTTCATACACAGTTGTGCTTCAATGCATAGAAGGATTTTTCAATGAAGTGAAGTAATAAACAAGTAGAACAGTCCAAGATTTGATCGAAACTCCACATATATGATTTATTCATAGCAGTTTGTCTCTTGAGTTTGGTTTTATTCCAGGAACAAGTGCCTTCAAAAGACTAAGAAAGGGACAGTAGAAAGAATCACAATGAACCACACAACAGGATGCGAAACAATCACACTAACAAATTGATACGAGGACAACACATACCCAAGAAACTAAACCCACCAAGAAACGGTAAAAGGGAGGAAGAAAAGCACTCTAACTATTCACCACTGCACACTGCTTTCTAATCTCTCCCGTTGATCCTGTCTTAACGTTTATGCGACCCATTTTCTCCATAGACAAGGCAAATTCGCTAAAGAAATTCCGGAGTGGTCCGTGGAGCAGTTGGGTGATGAAAGACTTTGCAACGCTATTGGTGGTTAAAGCAGCATCTGATTGGAAGAGGCCGCGTCGCTTTAGAAGGAGTGAGTAGTAGCTGAGGTCAAACGTCCTGAAGCTGCCGGGATCCATCTCGACGATGGTTTTGGTATCGTTGAGGAATTTGCACTTTCTTGCTTTGAGGTTGGCAGCGTACTCGCTGTCGAGAGCTGGGTCCTGAGTGCCCAAACCAGTGAAATTATACAGGCGGGCGTCGAAGGACGTGCAGTGAGAGACACCAATGGTGTGAGCACCTGCAATAATTAGCCAAGTGTGTTACTGCCGTTCAAACTTGTCTGAGGAGTTTTTCACACCATCCAATCGAGTACGACTCAAGAAAGTGTTAGGAAATGACGATGTTTAGCTTACCGGAGAGCAAAACCAAGTCTGTCACGTTAAGTCCCACGTTGCCAAATAGTGTTTGGAGATTAGTGAAGTTGCTTGTTGGAGGTGGGATGTCGTTCAAGGCTTCTGTGGCATTAGAGACTGTCCCATCTCTTCTGCCTGTTGGAACTCTCCAGAACGGACCTCCCTGAAGCAAAATGTGACATAGAAACGAGTAAATAAAAATTCGTATCTTGATCATGGAAAACGAAGATTAGCAACTAGGTCTGCTTTTGTTGTCCGAGTCCTTACTGTGGCGACGACAGAATCTCTGGCAACTAGAGCAACAATATCTGCACAAGAGACTACGCCGGGACATTCAGCTTCAAGGAGGCTTTTAACTCTGTCGACGAAGTCAAAGCCTTTGAGTGTCAGATTTGGAGGAGCTGCCTTTTCTGCTTGGTTGTTCGATGTTGAGTTTATAAGCACAGATCCGTCACAACCCTGAAAAAAAACAAAACAAAAGTTACATCGCTGACGACAAAACGCCGTGGATGGCTTGGAAATTGTGAGTGATTTAATGGACTGATGTTTGCTTTCAACTAAGAATTCAAAATACCGAAGAAACTCAAAGAGGAAAGGTAAAGTGACAAAATTGACATGGAAAGAGCTGACACTACACTAACCCTGACAAAGCAGTCATGGAAGTGCATTCTCAGTAATGCAGCTGCCAATGTTGGGGCATTATGGATGTGCGCATTAACGTAGTCCTGAACAATCTTCTCGGCCTTTGGGCAGCTCTTGGAGTAGAAACCCAACTGCAGTTGAGCGGCTGTTGAGCCTGCAAATCCTAAAATGCCAAGAACTATAATCGCTAAGCACTGTCTGATCCCCATTATCAAGCTTAAAGCTTCTGTATCGGGGAACAATGCACGGCACTTTCTTCTTTGAAGGAAGCAGAAGCTTTTTACTTCTCAAATGGCCACCTTGAGGGGAAATTTATAGCCGTAACTTCGGGCTCCAGACGAGAAGCCAGATTAAGAAAGTAGATCTACCTAGCCAACCTGTGCTAGTAGATACTACTTTATGCAAACAGCGCAATTAGAAAAATGATTAGTGAGGCCCTCAAAACGACAAGTAAAACAAGTTCCAAAAATGATGGCCTCCTGTTGTCTGTTTCAACAGGCATCTTCCTCATTTCATTACCTAAGTGAACATCTATCCAATTCTCTATGCACGTCGAAGTTGTTGGATCCCGTCGGTGGAGTATATTTTAGCTTTATCTTGTCCTAATTAAAAATATTAAGTGGTCAAAGCCGTTGGATCCAGTATATTTTAGCTTTATCTTGTCTTTATTAAAAATATTAAGTACTTTTATAATTATCTTCAAAAGACACCTCAGGAGAAAAGAAGGAACTACCACTTATAAGACCTAGATTTATATCATTTCCTTTCAATGTGGAATAAATCCAAATATACTCAACACACCCCCAATGCATAGTAAGAATTAATTTCATTGGGATAAATGAAAGATGCGGAGGAATTATAACATAAAGGAGTCTCATGACTTTGATACCATGTTAAGAATATTAAGTAATTTCATAATCATCCCTAAAAAGTATTTTAGAAGGTAAAGGAAAACAACCACTTATAAGACTTTAGTTTATATCATCTCTTTCCAAAGTAAAATAAATCAAAGCATCCTCAACGGTACTTAATAATAGCGACTATTCAACGTACAAGGTAGCTTGATGTCTAAAATTATGGAAAGGAGGCTGATAATTAAGCCGAAAAACCAAAAAAGAACTTAGCGTAATCGCCGTCAACCAATGGCCCAACAGCCGTAGAAGCCTTGCCATCACCAAACTATACGCAAACCAGGGAATCATGACGTCAGCTGCTTTTTTAGTTTTGGGGCTCCTTTCGTATCTGGGGTCCACTGACTAGTGCGTGGTTGCGGACACACCGAGTCCTCCCCTGGCCCACTCTCGAGTTGAGAGCAGGCCTTTCGATAGCAACAAGCGCTCTATAAAGTATGCCGCTTCCTTTACGTAACCATGCAGTAGCTGATGCCAAAAAGAGATTCAACTGACAATAGATAAGCCACGTTTTATAGATTAACTTCTCGGCGGATGTTTCATAACTATCTTAGCACCCAAATTTCTTTCCACTAGAATTTGACATTTTGTTTAATAAAAAGTCACTAAGACTTCAAAACTATCTCATAAATCAAAAAGGAACTGAGGATGGAAGAATACTGCACCTGTGTTCAGTTCAGAGGAATACCATCAACATCAAAATTTCATGCTAAAATGCTTACAACCACAGTATATAGTGAAGATTGGTGCAATTAGACCAATCTGGAGCAGGTCTAGCTCGCTGCTCCCCCATATTATCCAATACATATGCCTTGCAGCAATGTTTATTGCAACCTCTAAATCCTGGTTTGCCTTAAATTTCCAAACAGAAACCAAGGTGCTGCATTGAAGAAATGGATATGCAGGTAAATTCCACCTTTGTCTCTTTCTAGTGTGTGCTCTAACTTTCCAAGATACCAAGAGCAACTATAAGTACTTCGTACTGAATCCACCATCTTAATTCCAAAGTACCGAGTTTATTAATACCACAGAGCCCCTAAACTGTACAGCATAAGTACCTCCAGCTTGGCAGCCGTTAGCTTTGCCTAAAAGCTTCTTCAGCAATCTCTTCTGGCGGCACGTCACTTTGAAACAATGACCTGAAGCCATAAAGGCTGCTAGAGGGAAACAGAAATGAGTCTCTTGATTTAGCAGATTACGCCGACCATTCATCTTTGGGTAGAATTAGCAGCCATAGATGACACTTCAGTGATCCCTGATAGTGGAGTTTGTTGAATTGGAGTACTGATATCAGCTACTCCAAAGTCAGGATGTAGCATATCCATCCCAGTCCATTCAACAACTGCTATTGTTGGAATCAAGGAATTGAGCATTATTGCTTAAGACATAAAATTATGTTAAGAAACTGTTAAAGGGAAAGAAAAGAAATGCATCGAAATGGAATACCATCTGTTTTCCACATATCTGTTATGCTCACTTCAGCATCTGATAGAAGCCAGTAGTCTGCATTATTCTGCAATGACAGACACAAACAAAGGAACTGTCAAGCAAATCATACATATACTCACAAAAGTTTAAGCTTCAGCATCTATCGATTCCTGATAATTAGGGAACAAGTAGCTATAGAACAAATTGCTCAGAGAAACTACACTTACATCCACTTCTGAGGGAACAATCTTCATCATGCTTCCAACGCAATCCTGTGAAGTACTAGCATCGATCATTTGATGACCATACAGTGCCTGAGGTTCAATTTCATTCCCGGTGGTCTTGAGAGGGCCCACTTCTGTGGGTAGGTTCTCATTGGAACCCAAGCTGGGAGCCACTGACAAGCTCACAGGTGGCTCAACTCCATTCATCTCCTCAAATTTTTCCTCAAATTGACTTCAAAACAATCAAATAGACTCAGTAGGGAGAAAGGGGGTAAAAACGTAAGACAAGGAATATTAACAGAAAAATTCCAAAAAGAAAAACATTTAAGGATTTTAAATCAAATGTTATGACGGAGGGGAAGAGGGGTAATAAACCTGCATAAGCAGATATTTCAGCCTCAAAAACTAGACAATAATACCTGACAAGGTAGACATCAATAGGTCCCATTGTGCTTCTGAGGATAATCCTATATCTTCATTGAGGATACTCGACAGCCTGATGTATACAGGTGCAGTCATGCATCAAATCGATGTTAAATCGTAAAAGAGCCATCCTTTGGTTTGTTTGATCTAGACTTACTTCATCTGGATCTGGGACTTCCAGCGTTGTTCCATGAGGAGCTTTAATTGCCAACAGGGTTTGGTTCTGCCAGAGAAACACTTGAAGCAGTTTAAACAAAAGACCTAAGACACCATCGAATACATGTAGGGGGAACACAATTATAACGACACAAAATAAACTAACCTGGAAGCAGGGCAGGCCCCTGATATCCTCTTTGGTTACAAAAAGCCACCTAATTAACAAATATATAGTCACCGACTGCAAACCTTTATAAACCATTTGATTTCTTTTTTCTTTTCACTTCACAAAAAAGAATACAGCAAAAGGATTTTACTCTTGGTTGTTTTCATCTTCACTCAAACCCCTCAATCTCTCCTGCACTTCCCTGCAATAGCTTGAAAGCGTCAGCCTTAACTCAACAATTTCAAGATAGCAACATTTATTGCCTTAAAAGGAAAACAACCATATACCTTATCCGATCGTCCAATCCCTGCTCTCGCACGGAAAGGTTTTCAACTTCTGCCTGCAGGAAAAGGAAGAAGAATTTTCATCCTTTGTAAAAGAAACTATTAAATGCTTTCTTCTTTTCTTCTGCTTGTCCTTTCTTGGAATCATATCATGGTTATCATTCCATATCTATTGGGTGACTAATGGGAAAGGACATCAAACTTTGTAAACCAGAAACTACAGAGCAAAAGATGAATATTTACAGATTATAAACACAGAAATACTCTTAACCAAACAAGTGAAAAACAGACCAAAAAGATTATAAAAAAGAAAAAAAAAAAAGCTCCCACGTTTAATCATCATTACAACCTGATATCCACACACACACACCGTGTAATTCAGAGGCATCATCGTCCCTCTCCCCTTGCTTCAAAGCATCAAGTCCCCTAATCAATTATCCAATCAATATGTAAGTTACCATTTTCTCAAATGGAAAACAGAATCTAAAATTGAAACCAACTAAAGGCAAAGTAACTCAAAAATTCTCATGGCAAATGTATCAAGCCTTACTTCCATCGAATTCTGTTTTTAAGCTTCTTTTTAAATAGACCAATGCCTTCCAACACATTTGTTATGTCATATATCCGCCTCTTCTGCACCTGTGTCACCAAAAGCTGCCAATTAGAATTAACATAAAACAATTCATATAATCAGATATTTAAATCTTCACCCGAAGTTCCTGCTACTTTGTTCAGGTCAAGAATACCGTCTTCTGCTTAGTTGAGCAAATTAATGAACTCTTTTGTCAACAATCCTGTGAATTTCAGGCACAACTCTTAGCCCATACAACATTTCAAAAGTTGCAAAATACCTTGTTCTTTCATATGATAAAATCAAATAGATGAAAAATGCTTTCAGCATTACTTAGGGAACTGTCATAACGACAGCTGCCAGTAGTAAGAAGAGCAGGGGAACCTGAAATAAGAAGTAATTCCATTAGACCTTAATTTTCTGGCAGTGCTGGGAGACTACAGAGTGAACTATTTCCAACTTGATTTAGTAGAGTGAGAAACAAATTTGACTTAT
The DNA here is from genome assembly GCA_028551395.1 of Casuarina glauca. Lineage (NCBI taxonomy): Eukaryota > Viridiplantae > Streptophyta > Magnoliopsida > Fagales > Casuarinaceae > Casuarina > Casuarina glauca. The sequence goes on from CM052348.1 coordinate 10,806,351, forward strand.
ACAATTGAACACATGTTGTTACCAAGGACAAGCACTCATCAACGCTCATGGTGTCTAAATCAAACATTATGCCTCGCCAGCATTGGACACTGGTGTTTGAGGCCCGGACCTGTTGCCCTTTGAAACCTGCGACCTGTTGTAAATTCTCCCCCCTTCCGCAGACACAGGTGTCTTGAGTGGACTGTTAACAGCACTGTTGTATCCAGTCCTGCTCATCCTGTCAATAGACTGAACTTCATTTTCATCTGTCCCATTCTTTCGCTTTAATTGCTGAGAATTAAAAAGGATTCGTGTAATTATATAATAACAGGTAGAAGAATAGTCAACATAGATAATCTCATTTACATATCCTTTTAGCAAGAGATATTACTTGTGCCTAAACTGCTAGTGGATTAATTTCCAGATGGAAACATCTAAAGTTGAGATACATATAGCACGTGAATTCTTTAGTAGGGGATCCTGAACAATGCAACTATAATGAAGAAACCTCAAGTCCCTTCCATTGTGCGATTAAGTATGAGTATACCTAAGCAAATGTATATCCATAACATGGTAGAGGCAGAGAAGCACCAATTAGAATCACGAAAACAATTAACAATTCTATTGTGACTGGAAGCAAAGCAAAATAAGCAACAAAAATTTGAGGAAAAACTGTTAGTATTTATGATAGACTATAGTGTTAGAACCAAGAGCCAATATAAGTTCTCGAGCACTAGTATGGAACCCCAAGCAGGCCATTGGAAGAAGTTGAAATGAAATCCACCATCTCTTCTTTTAATTTAGTTCAAAAGTAAAATTCCACTTATGCAACCTGCTGGATTTGAAAATGTGACTTTATCGGCCACACCTAACCATAAGCTAAGTTGCAACTAAAGACAAATTTCTAAATGATCACTGAAATGTTCACTAGAAGGAACCTAAGTCAGTCACAGTATCACCACCGAAGGGTCTACATCAGAGTGATAATCCAGTTTTGATGTCATTGCCGATGGTAAATCAAAATGGACCAGAAAAACACAAGGACAAAGCCAACAAGCTTCCAAAGAAGCCAAAGCTTCTCTGTGAGAGTCCAATAAAAAGTGGTACTCTTTAAGAGGCCTCGTGACAGGGATTGGGATCCAATTATCAAATCCAAAGGTATAACACTCAGACACCTTTTTCCCACTGTTCTATCACTTTAGTGGATTTGTCATAAAAAAGATAGAGGCAAAGGACGCTAAAAATCTAATAGGAAAGAACAATTGCTAAATCAAGGCAATGCCAAGGGCAGCAAGATTCCAAATTTCCAATTGATCAAATAACAATTTAACCAAGAATGTTATCTTAGATTAATAAGCTACTAGCAAAGCTAGAATTGAAATTATAAAGGAATTTTAAAAAATCCTTGAATAATAACAGATCATGTTCTCCGGCCATAGATCTTTCTTTATAAACTTAGATTGAGCTTCATTTGCCTAGGGATAAAAAGCATCAAGCAAGCCTTTCACAATAGTGTATTTCCCTAAGTTTTTGTCTACTTGTTTAATTTTCGCCCAACTTCAAGAAAAACGAGTGAAGTAGAGGCAACGACAAGGCCCAAGCCTCCAAGTCCACCCCAAACGAAAAAACATAGATATAAATTAATTTAAAAAAATAGACATAAATTAATAAATAAATATACATAAGAGAATTATATGTTTCATCCAAGTTGGATTCAACCATGATTCAACATCTTCAATTACTGAGAGTAATTTATTGATGCTTTAAGCCTCCTAATTACTGGAAGAATTGACTTCTTCTTATTCCGGTCTAACACTTAGAAATAAAGAAAGACTAAAAAGATGCCAACTGGCTAGGAAAGGGCTAAGGAGAAAAGAAAAGGGATGGGCTCTAAGACTCTTCAAGAATGCTTCCATCTGAAAGCAGCTGCTGAATCAAAATGTGTCTGCAGCTGAGGCTTGGGATGATGACCGTGCTGCTTTGGCTGGTCCATCAACGATGTCCCAAGCAACATTCCACCGTGAATTCGGCCCATTCAACAGCTCTTACTTTAACACTTTCACTTTGAAAAAGATGGCGACAATCAGCAATGGTGCCCTTCAGGTAACTCCAGACTCTGGTGGTAATTTCAGCCTTGGGAACCGGGCAGGCCGAGTTATGCTGAATCAAGCATTCAAGCTCTGGGAAAGAGATCCGTCCATCAATAGCACTGGTACGGGTGGAAAGGTGGCTTCTTTCAATACCTCCTTCCTCATCAACATCTTTCGGATCAACATCTCTAACTCGGGAACGGGAGTACCGGGAGAAGGCCTCGCCTTTCTCATAGCCCCTGACCTGGACATACCAGCGGTCAGCGACGGTCAGTACTTGGGTTTGACCAATCGTGACATTGATGGCGACCCCGGCAACCAGCTCCTCGCTATCGAGTTGGATACTTTTAAGCAGGATTTTGATCCTGACAACAACCATGTGGGTCTCGATATCAACGGCGTTGTATCTAAAAAGGCCGTATCCTTGTCGAAGTGGGGAATCGAGCTCGCCCCTGAAGGGAGGCCAGGTTTTACATTGTGTGGATCCAGTACAACGGCAGAGACAAGGTGTTGGACGTGTTCATTGCCGAGCAAGGCCAAGATCAGCAAGGAAAGCCCCCCGCCCTCACCACCGCCAGGCCCACCAAACCTGTGCTGTCTGCGGATCTTGACATTAGAGGCATTCTGAACAAGTCCTCCTACTTCGGGTTCGCAGCCTCCACGGGGAGTGGCATCCAGCTACACTGCGTGCTCAAGTGGAATCTGACGGTGGAGATTCTGCCCGAGGATAAGGACGATCGCGGTCTTAAGATCGGTTTGGGGGTTGGGGTGCCCGGGTTCGTAGTACTGCTGATTGGGGTGGCCGGATTGGTCTATTTTCTACACAGGAAGTGGACTGCGGCTAGGCCTGGCCCAAACATATTCGGCACGCTTAAGAACCTGCCCGGAACGGCCAGGGAGTTCGCGTTCAAGGACCTGAGGAAGGCAACCAACAACTTTGATGCCTCGCAGAGACTGGGTCAAGGCGGTTTTGGTGTGGTCTACAAAGGTGTGCTACCCGAGGAGAACCTAGAAGTGGCTGTCAAGAAGTTCTCCAGGGACAACCTGAAGGGTAAAGACGACTTCTTGGCTGAGCTTACCATTATCAATCGTCTCCGTCACAAGCATTTGGTCCGATTGCTCGGTAAGTTAAGCTCGGTTAACTTTGATTTTATAGCTTTAAATCTGATCTTTCCCATCTTTCTACCCTTTTTTCCAGCTAACATGTAGCCATGTGTTCACTTTCCTCTTTCCATTTCTATGTTTTATCCTATATAGCCTTAAGTTTTTTTTTTTTTTATATATAGCCTTAATGGATTCACTTGCTCTCTTAACTTTGATTTTTAATTTAATTGTTGTTTCTCTGGTTAGTAGCATGGAAGGCTTTCTAAGTATGACTGACTATAAGGTCTTTTGATCCTAAAGCTTGTTTCAAAAAGTAATTTTAATAACTTTTGCGGGTTTTCATCATTCTTAGGTTTCAAAGTTTGTTTTTGGTAGATTTTTAGTATAAAATGGTTTTCATTGAGAAGTGGATTAATCTCTTTCCAAGTTCATGCGTTAAGTTGTTGGTAGAGTTTTGTATGGCCTAGTTTGATTGTTAGGAAGTGTAACTGTAGCGACCGTTCTGGGTATAAAAATTGTTAGATTTGGTTTCTTTTTCATATACTCAATTTATGCACGTTAAGTGTCAAATCTCAAGCTTCATGATTAGAGTTTCTATTAGGTTATTACTGAACTAATTGACTACACAACTTTTCTCAAATTCCAAAGTAGGATCTGGTTTCTTTTGAGGGTAGGATTTGGATTATTCAATGTGAGGTCCAACTGGCAATGCGCAACATCTATGCTTCGGCAATGAACGAATTTAATTTTATCCGTCTTGCCTATGATGCTATATTTGACCTTATAGGATTAAGCGGTACTAGAAGATATTTAGCCTAGTAATAGATATCGGAGTGTTAGATTAACATAGCATCTCCAGAGGCATGACAAGTTTAAGATATCATAGAAGGTATAACTTGGTTATGGGTTCCTTTTTTAGGCACCTGAGAGATTCTAACCAGATTTTAAGAGCAACAAATGCATCTTCAAAGTGTTCTTTATATTTTTCCGTTACTTTCTCAATGTTTTTTCAATTTCATGCGGAATGAGAAAAAAGATTTTTTGTACTACAGGCCATCTTTGAATTTTCTCAACTGGACACGCGCTATGTATGGCCTTTTTAAGTAAATTCCGTTTGGTTTTACTCGCATTTGTTATGCTATTAGCTATTTTATGCTAAAAATATTTTAATGGATACAGAATTGAGTGCTAACATAGCTATACCCTGACGTGCACACAGGATGGTGCCACAAGAATGGGGTACCACTTTTGGTGTACGATTACATGCCCAACGGCAGCTTGGACAATCACCTATTTTGTAAGTCGCAGAGCAACAAGACACTGGAGTGGAACCTGAGATACAAGATCATATCAGGAGTTGCATCCGCGCTGCATTCTCCATAATGAATACGATCAGAGAGTGGTGCACCGGGACCTCAAGGCGAACAACATCATGCTTGACGCCAACTTTAATGCTCGGCTGGGCGACTTTGGGCTAGCACGAGCGCTGGACAATGAAAAGACCTCTTATGCTGAGATGGAGGGCGTGCAGGGGACCATGGGCTACATTGCCCCCGAGTGCTTCCATACTGGCAAGGCCACCTGCGAGTCAGACATATATGGCCTTGGGGCGGTCTTGCTCGAGGTAGTATGCGGTCAGCGTCCTTGGACCAAGATCTCAGGCTTTCAATTACTGGTGGATTGGGTTTGGTGGCTGCATCGCGACGGACGTATATTGGAGGCTGTGGACGAGAGATTGGGAAATGACTACGTGGCAGAGGAAGCCAAGAGGATTCTACTCCTTGGACTGGCCTGCTCTCATCCGATAGCCGGTGAGAGGCCCAAAATGCAATCTGTTGTCCAGATCATATCAGGAGCAATGGCAGTGCCCAATGTCCCGCCATTCAAACCTTCTTTTGTGTGGCCTTCTTCAATCCCAGGTGGCAGTGGCATGATGGCTGGTACTACTACTAGACATTCATCCTTGGTCGACGCTGTCACATGCCCAATCCACGTTGGCTTTCTAAATAGAAACCAGTCAAACTCTCAGACCAAGACTCAGCACACAGCAGAGGATGCCGAGCAGAGCCTCACTGCAAACCAGGTTAAACAAAACTAGACATGGATCTCTAGTCATGTCTAACTTGGCTTATTTTCACCATTCTGCTCAAGAAGTTCTTTGAACAGAGCACTGAATTCAGTGCGACCTCAAGCATAGTGTCTTGGCCAAACCAACTACTGTCTAGACATCATCACTGATGGGCTTACTCTTGAGCGCACGTCTAAAACAAAGGATGCTGCTCACCTTATTCCTCTGTCTTGGCTCTTATTAATTGTTGTCTTGTAGCGTTTAAAGCAATCTGTTTCTCCTTCTTTTGTAAGAGGTATGTAACTGTTACAGGTTTAGGCTTATGGGTTTAGCCCAAAATTAGTTAAGTTGATTTGCTTTAAGATTTTTTAAGATAAGTTTAGTTAGTTTAGGATTTTAAAGGATTTTTTAAAATAAGATAAAATTTTCTTGGATAAGTTGAATTTGTTTAGAATTCTATATCTTCTATTTATAAAAAGACATGATCCATGTAATAAAAAAAAAATACTGAATTGCTAGTTTTAGTTATTTGTTTATCTTTATAATATAGTTACTTTATCTTTTTTTTTTTTGTTTGGATGTTTCAATTCGAGTCTCGTTTATCCTTTTATTGGTTTGGTGTTCTCATCTGAGCCCATTAATGATTTGGGTGTTCTCATTTGAGAACCAATTTATCCTTTGTGAGAGAAGATTCCACCATTCCTCACAAGCAATAATAACATCCCATACAAAATGGTTAGTGGTATTGGAGAATTCCAATCCACAGTTGGAAGGGAGGGTCACGCACATGGAATTGGAGCTACAATCCCTTAAAGATTTTATGGTTGTCCTGCTCTTCAAGGTTGACCTCCTCTCCACCCAGATGTCTAAGGTCGATGCACTCTCAACCTAGATGTCTAAGGTAGACACACTGTTACACGGGTAGAGGCATTATTTTTTGCTTCAGGCCATTTGAAGGAATCTGGTTCTAGCCAGGAAGACATTACAGGTCCAGGAGTGCACGAGAGTTCTAGCATGGGCACATGCAAGGGCGTGTGGAATTTTCTGGGAATGACGAAAGGTGATTCCTTTATTATGGAGTCGCAGAGAATGGCGTCTCTGCCTGCTGCAAATGGAATGCATTTGGTGACATCAGACACCCTTTTTGTGCATCTGACAATTAACTGGTCCCCATTTGCATTTGAACTTCCCTCACTATATCCTTCTTTCATAAAGATTCTTAAAGATTTGGGACTTCAGGAGGCTCTATCAGTTAATTCCGAAAAGGATATTCTTCTAATCTTCAGAAAGCTTGTGGATGTCAGCATTTAAATCCCAATGAACTCCGTGCTGTGATGGATATTTTGTTTTTTATCTTGTGAGACTGTTGGTTCTGATGGGTCCATCTGGAAATCAGAAGCGGTGGTAGCAGATGGTGGTTGTGGACTTGTACATACAAATTCTTGCGTATATATATGCTTGCGGCTCCCAATAAGTCATTGACACTTCCAGATTAAGATTTGTTCACCCCCATCTTCCGGAAAGAATATGCTTAGTCCTGGGTGTCAGAAAGCTATCTGATGCAGTGACCGATGACTTAGATTTTAAGGAGCTTCTACAGGCTTTGGAACACACTGAATCAGTTCCACTTAGAGCAATCAGAGAGAAACTTTTCAGCAGATCACTTCAGCTTGCTGTACAAACTGTTGTAAGTAGTATGTATGGCATGTAACGTTCCTGCAATCAATTATCTAGCTTGAGAGACGGTAAAAAAATTCACTAGAATCTGTTGCGGCAAAGATGCAGTTTGTCAAGTGTCTCCGTACTCGTCTTCTGCTTCTTCCAAACTCTATAGACATCACTCGTGCAGCTAAGGATCCTACTATTCCAGAGTGAGAGGATGGATCCCAACACCGAACTCTTTACTTTGTTAGCTGGTCAAGTGCCTGTTTTATAATTCCTGCTGCAATTGTCGATGTTTTGAAGATTTTGTTCTGAAAAAATTGAGAAAATTCAAAGATGGCCCGCGGTACATAGCGAATGGTCCAATAAGGTCGAGGCAAAAGATTGTTAAAACAAACGGGCATACGCAGCGCATGTATGTTCTTTCCTATGAATGGCAGTCTTATTCAATATCGTCCATGTTTCATGAAAATGGCTTCTCGATGGTGAACTAGCATACCGTAATCGCCGTCAACCAATGGCCCACAGCCGTTGACCAGAGAATCATGACGTCAGCTGCTTCTTAGTTTTGTGGCTCTTTTCCTATCTAGGGTCCGATGGCTAGTGTGTGGTCGTGGACACGCCGGGTCCTCCCATGGCCCACTCTCGAGTTGAGAGAAGGCCATTGTGTAGCCATAAGCGCTCTATAAATTATGCGGCTTCCTTTATGTAACCATGCTGTAGCTGATGCCAAAAATAGATTCAACTGACAATAGATAAGCCATGATTTATAGATTAAGATGTTTCATAACTATCTTACTACCTCAATTTCTTTTCACTAGAATTTTACATTTTGTTTAATAAAAAGCCACTAAGACTTCAAAACTATCTCATAAATCAAAAAGGAACTGAGGATGGAAGAATACTGCACCTGTGTTCAGTTCAGAGGAATACCATCAACATCAAAATTTCATGCTAAAATGCTTACAACAACAGTATATAGTGAAGATTGGGATCACAAGCGGTGCAATTAGACCAATCTGGAGCAGGTCTAGCTCGCTGCTCCCCCATATTATCCAATACATATGCCTTGCAGCAATGTTTATTGCAACCTCTAAATCCTGGTTTGCCTTAAATTTCCAAACAGAAACCAAGGTGCTGCATTGAAGAAATGGATATGCGGGTAAATTCTACCTTTGTTTCTTTCTACTGTGTGCCCTAACTTTCCAAGATACCATGCTAAGAGCAACTATAAGTACTTCGTACTGAATCCACCATCTTAATTCCAAAGGACCGAGTTTATTAATACCACAGAGCCCCTAAACTGTACAGCATAAGTACCTCCAGCTAGGCAGCCGTTAGCTTTGCCTAAAAGCTTCTTCAGCAGTCTCTTCTGGCGGCACTTCGCCACTCTGAAACAATGACCTGAAGCCATAAAGGCTGCTAGAGGGAAACAGAAATGAGTCTCTTGATTTAGCAGATTACGCCGACCATTCATCTTTGGGTAGAATTAGCAGCCATAGATGACACTTCAGTGATCCCCGATAGTGGAGTTTGTTGAATTGGAGCACTGATATCAGCTACTCCAAAGTCAGGATGTAGCATATCCATCCCAGTCCATTCAACACCTGCTTTTGTTGGAACCAAGGAATTGAGCTTTATTGCTTAAGAAATAAAATTATGTTAAGAAACTGTTAAAAAAGGGAAAGAAAAGAAATGCATCGAAATGGAATACCATCTGTTTTCCACATATCTGTTATGCTCACTTCAGCATCTGATAGAAGCCAGTAGTCTGCATCATTCTGGAATGACAGACACAAACAAAGGAACTGTCAAGCAAATCATACATATACTTACAAAAGTTTAAGATTCAGCATCTACCGATTCCTGATAATTAAAAAACAAGAAGCTATAGAACAAATTGCTCAGAAAAACTACACTTACATCCACTTCTGAGGGAACAATCTTCATCATGCCTCCAACGCAATCCTGTGAAGTACTAGCATCGATCATTTGATGACCATACACTGCCTGAGGTTCAATTTCATTCCCGGTGGTCCTGAGAGGGGCCGCATCTGTGGGTAGGTTCTCAGTTGAACCCGAGCTGGAAGCCACTGGCAAGCTCACAGGTGGCTCAACACCATTCATCTCCTCAAATTTCTCCTCAAATTGACTGCAAAACAATCAAAGACACAAAGTGGGGAGAAAGAGAGTAAAAACGTAAGACTAGGAATATTAACAGAAAAGTTCCAAAAAGAAAACATTTAAGGATCAAAGATCAACTGTTATGACAGGGAAGATGGGTAATAAACCTGCATAAGCAGATATTTCAGCCTCAAAAACTAGACAATAATACCTGACAAGGTAGACATCAATAGGTCCCATTGAGCTTCTGAGGATAATCCTATATCTCCTTTGAGGATACTCAACAGCCTGATGTATACAGATGCAGTAATGCGTCAAATTGATGTTAAACATAAAAGAACCATGCTTTGATTTGTTTGATCTAGACTTACTTCATCTGGATCTGGGACTTCCAGCGTTGTTCCATGAGGAGCTTTAATTGCCAACAGGGTTTGGTTCTGCCAGAGAAACACTTGAAGCAGTTTAACCAAAAGATCCAAGACACAATTTAATACATGTAGGTGGAACACAATTATAATAACACAAAATAAACTAACCTGGAAGCAGGGCAGGCCCTTGATATCTTCTTTGGTTACAAAAAGCCATCTAATTAACAAATATAAAGTCACCAGCTGCAAACCTTTATAAACCATTTGATTTCTTTTTTATTTTCACATTAAAAAAAATAATGAAGCAAAAGGATTTTACTTTTGGTTGTTCTCATCTTCACTCAAACCCCTCAATCTCTCCTGCACTTCCCTGCAACACCTTGAAAGCGTCAGCCTTAACAATTTCATGGTAGCAACATTTATTGCATTGAAAGGAAAGCGACCATATACCTTATCCGATCGTCCAATCCCTGCTCTTGCATGGAAAGGTTTTCAACTTCTGCCTGCAGGAAAAAGGAAGAAGAATTTTCATCCTTTACAAAAGAAAATATTAAATGATTTCTTCTTTTCCTTCTGCTTGTCCTTTCTTGGTATCATATCATGGTTGTCATTCCATATTTAGTGGGTCACTAATGGGGAAGGGACATCAAATGTTGTGAACCAGAAAATACTGAGAAAACATGAGCATTTACAGATTATAAACACAGATATACTCTTAATCAAACGAGTGTAAAACAGACCAAAAAAGAAAAAAAGCTCCCCTCTTTAATCATGATTACAACCTGATATCCACACCCACGTACCTGTAATTCAGAGGCATCATCGTCCCTCTCCCCTTGCTTTAAAGCATCAAGTCCCCTAATCAGTTATCCAATCAATATGTAATTTACCATTTTCTCAAATGCAAAAGAGAATCTAAAATTGAAACGAACTAAAGACAAAGTAACTCAAAAATTATCATGGCAAATGTATCAAGCCTTACTTCCATCGAATTCTGTTTTTAAGCTTCTTTTCAATTAGACCGATGCCTTCCAACACATTTGTTATGTCGTATATCCGCCTCTTCTGCACCTGTATCATCAAAAGCTGCCAATTAGAATTAACTTAAAACAATTCATACAATCAGATATCTAAATCTTTACCTCCAAAGTTCCTGCTGCTTTGTTCAGGTCAAGAATACCGTCCTCTGCTTGCTTGAGCAAATTAATGAACTTTTTTGTCAACAATCCTGTGAATTTCAGGCACAACTCTTAGCCCATAAAACATTTTCAAAAAGTTGCAAAATACCTTGTTATTTCAAATGATAAACTCAAATAGATATCAATGCTTTCAACCTTACCTAGGGAACTGTCATAACGACAGCTGCCAGGAGTAAGAGGAGCAGGGGAACCTGAAATAAGAAGAAACTCCATTAGATCTTAATTTTCTGGCAGTGCTGGAAGACAATAGACTGAGCTGTTTCCAACTTGGTTTAGTAGGTTGAGAAGCAAATTTGACTTGTGCAATTGAAAATAGGTTTTTCCCAAGGACAAGCACTTATCAAAGCTCATGTCAGGTGTCTAAATCAAACGTTATGCCTCACCAGCATTGGATACAGGTGTCTGTGGCCCAGATCTGTTGCCCTTTGAAGCCTGCGACCTGTTGTAAATCCTTCCCCCTTTTGCAGACACTGGTGTCTTGAGTGGACTGTTAACAGCACTGTTGTACCCAGTACTGCTCATCCAGTCAATCGACTGAACTTCATTTTCACCTGTCCCATTCTTCCGCTTTAATTGCTGAGAATTACGAAAGGTCAGTGTAATTATATGAATGACAGGTAGAAGAATAGTCAACATAGATAATCTCTTTTACATATCCTTTTAGCAAGTGATACATATAGCACTTGAATTCTTTGGTAGGGGATCCTGAACAATGCAACTACAATGAAGAAACTGCAATTCCCTTCCATTGTGCAACTAAGTATGAGCACACCTAAGTAAATGTATATCAATAACGTGGTACAAGCAGAGAAGCTTCAATTAGAATCCGGCAAACAACTAACAATTCTATGTGACAGGAAGCGAAGCAAAGCAAAGTAAGCAACAAAAATTTGAGGAAAAATGTTAGTATTTAGGATAGACTACGGTGTCAGAATCAAGAGTCAATATAAGTTCTCAAACACTAGTATAGAACCCCAAGCAGGCCACTGGAAGTAATTGAAATGAAATCCACCATCTCTTTCTTTTAATTTAGTTCAAAGGTAAATTCCACTCACACAACCTGCTGGACTTGAACATGCGACTTTATCAGCTTCACAACCATAAGCGAAGTGCCAACTTAAGACAGATGTCCAAATGATCACTAAAATGTTCACTAGAAGGAACTTAAGGTCAGACACAATATTACCACCAAAGCGTCGACATCAAAGTGGTAATCCACTTTTGATGTCATTGCTTATGGTAAATCAAAATGGACCAAAAAAACGCAAGGGCAAAGCCAACAAGCTCCCTAAGATGCCTAAGCTTCTCTTCACGTTCAGCATACAATAGGAATAACACAGGAACTACGTACTGTACATAGTCAACCACATTGTATATATCCAAACTTTATCAATATTTGAGCTTTCTTCAGCTTATTAATGGAAGTACATCCAAAAAAATCAGCAAATATGTCTAGAAATCTAGCAACTTGTGAAACAACTGAAGATATACATAAGGAGGCATAAGTGTTCTTAAATGTTTGAGAACATAGTAGTACAGTAACCCTCAGCCAACCCAAATGGAGAACAATAAGAACCAGGCCATACTTTAAGATGCAATACATATCAAAGTGAGCTTGTAGTTGTAGTGCGCTGATATATGATTACAAAATTTTAGCCATTCAAGTTTTATTTGTCAACCTAGCTAACAAACATACAGTTAGATAGCACCATGCGACCTTCCCAACAAAAAGGACTCAATCACCAAAGTCAAACTGAAAAAACCTGTACCTGTAAGAATAAACATGCTCAGAAGAAATTAAGATCATTGAGTGCATGACAAAGCCAACCTTAACACAAGAGAGGTTAATGCTTCAAGATAGCGTGCATTTCTCTTCAAATAAAAGAATTTCCCTCTTTAAAGGGAAAAAAGTATAGTTACCATCCATGGGAACATAAAGACTAGAAAGCAAGCGTAAGCATTCAAATATGCACCTTCAGGCCCATGCCATATCATCAAAAAAGTAACACCTTTTCCTATGTATCAACTCTATCAAAGAATTCTTTTTCAGCTTCACTTTGTCTTACATACTAAAACAAAATCTTTAACATAGTCATAGTAATCTTAGGCTGTTCATACCAAACAAGAGAGCTTCATGTTCCCTTCACAAAGAACCAACAAATGACAATTCTTAAAGCAGTAATTTTTACAAGTAATGGTAAACTAAATCGATCTTGACATCTTGGACAATAGTTCAATTGAGTAGGGTAATCTGAATAGTAAACGGGAAAAAGAACAATAAGAAAATTAGTATCAAACTGGTACTTCCGAATTATAAGTTTTGACCACCCTCCACAAGCTAAATTGACTTATACGAATCCTCTCCAAAGAGGCGATAGTCCAGATAAATACAAAAAGATCTAATTTTCATATCGAATAACATATAATTCTGCAAAGTTGCCGGTATGCACATAGATCCTCAGTATGAGCAAACAGTTTGAGCATCAGTTCATAACTCAACAGGGCGTCGTAAAGTGATAAACGCCTCCAACAAGCTTACATTTCCTTCCAGTTACCAGCATTTCATTAAAAACAAATTAACTCAATAGTAATTCAACCATCTCTCTCCAAAAGATTATCCACAAATCACGCATCAGTCACACTTAAGGCCAAGTGAACCGCTCGTCTAAACGCAAAATCAACAAAAATGGACAAAACAAGAACGAACTTACAGGCGATCGAACGACGATTGATTCAGCCTCACGATCGGTGGCTTGGCCTGAATCGGTGGCGGAGGAGAACCGGTGGTAGTCTGCGGGAGGGACAAAAGGTGGCTTCGTTGACGCAAGAGCAGCAAGGTTCCGCCTAGGAGGAGGTGGCGGGATCTGCACCACCCCTGCCTTCTGCGCCGCCGGGCGGGTCGGACCCCGGGCGCCGCCGGACATCTATGATCCCTTGACTGATTCCGGTGGAAGATCTCTGAGAGGTTCCGATAATTGGACCAAAAACCTCAGAAGACGTCACTGATAGAATCCGCGCGCTTGTATAGTTGTACGTGCGCGTGTAAGAGAGAAAGAGGGTTTAGACAGAGAAGGGGTTTGGAGGAAAGAATGTGAGAGAGGACGCAGCAGAAAACGAGGGAAGGAGGGAAGTTTTGGTTTGGGATAGATGTGGAGGGAAGCACAGCGCAAAATATAATTTTATTTCTTTTTGCACTTTTGCCCTCCATGTTTAACACTATTCTATGTTAACCCGCCGTAATCCTCATCACTTGCCAGTCTTCAAAAGTGAAATAAAAGTCCCCCGGAAGCACACTAACATGGACTATTTGGTCCAAAGAATATGATTTTCACCGATCCATTTTCTTGCCAAATGGATGGTCGTAATTCAACCATATCTGCTCGATACACTTTATATGATTTGACTAGAGGTATTTCGAGCTGTGGCTTTTGCTTATAGAGAAAAGGAAGTACCTTCCTATATCCTAACATGTTGATGTGTGTTGTGGGCAGGATTAAGCATTTTTTTTATTGGTTTAATACTAGTTATTCTTAAGCCCCATATGGAAAAAGAAGAAAATTTTAAAATAGCTAATAAATAGATAAGATAATCTACTTAATACTTTAAGGTTTCAAATTAAATGTGAATTATTTTTCATAATATTTAATAGAATCTTCTTTTATGAATGTGTAAAATTTAAAAGTCACTTTACTAAAAAGTTCATTGAGAATTTTAAGTTAAATAATCTCTTCATTTATTTATGAAAACACATTTTTGTAGAAAGTGTTGCTCTACACTTAGGTTGAAAGTGTGTGTTAAGCATCACATATACAAATAAGAAATTGAAAAGGTAACTTAATAAGAGATAAATTCTTTTACTTAATGTTTTAAGATTTTCAATTAGATATAATTTATTCTTTATAAAATTTACTAGTTATCTCATTTTATGTATATATATATATATATCGAGACATTTATATGAGAAAAAAAAAAACATCAAGCCCTTCTACCATATGTCATACCTATTGCTCTTTTATGAATAAAAAAGAAGAAGATAACTTTAAGCATTAAAACCTTTCACGACGTGAGTACGTTGCTTGTAATGGTTATAGACTCTTGCCTTTATCAGTAATGGAAGAAAATTTGAATATACAGAAATGAAATGTAAAGCTCAGTTTACTGCTTCCTTTGGTAGGGGCAAGGATGAACTATATCCAGAGTTATCCAGCCTACAACGCAAAAAACGATATTCAAGGGTCTAATTTGAAGTTAGAGATACATTTGGGGCGGTAGTCTAAAACGATGATAACTAAGAAAAGCAGAAGAAGACAAAAACTAGAAATTAAAAAAAGAGTCGGGGAGAGATACGCGCCTTTATTTGCCTAATCATCTAAACGGCTCTCCGTTGCTATTTTGGCACTCTTTTTTCACCATCCCTGTTGCCCTACCCAGGAGACTTTAACCCACCTCGTAAGTTCGTGCAACTTCTATTTACTTTTTACTAGTTGACTGTGACACCTTCGATTTTATTGGGAGAGCCAAGAAAATCTAACACCACTAGTTTCGACTAGGATTGCCTTTTCCCGTAAGAAATGATTCAAAAAGCAATGTTCATCGCTGTGCCTTTTGACTTTCGCTTCTGTTTTGGTTCTGCAATTAGCCACTGCCCTGCCGCTCTTGATGATCCAAAAGACCACTGTCGTCTTTACTGCTTGATCAAAAAGGCTAATCCGCGATTTTGGTCATCAATGCAAGATTCTTGTCTATTGATGGTGAAAGCTCAACCATAGCCAGGTGGGTGACACCCTAGGCTTCGCATTTTCTTTAATCTCTTGAAACGAATCGTACTATTTTTTATCTTATACAACTTTACATAATGTATTGTAGAAGAGTAAATGAAAACCAATAGATTTTAAAAATGACCCTGAACCAACAATAGGACGCAACATCAAAGTACATGAAACTCGTGGATTAAGAACTGGATTCTGAATCCCTTTCGTGGCAGTCTTTTTCTTCCTGGTGTAAACAGAACCATTAACATTATATCAGAATACTTGTACAAGGGTATGTAAATTTACATGTTGCAATAAGTCAATTAAGTTCCCACCCAGGTTAGAGCGAAAAATATCTTCAATCTACACACTATACGATTGAATGGATACGGGATTTTGTACACCAGAAAGGAGAAGTTCTCATCGGTATGGAAGAATTACAACATACCTGCAATCTATCCAGGAATCTCGGCTCACTCGTCTTTAACAACAAGGGGAGAGGAAAGCACACGCCCTTCTCTACACAACATTGGTGCCTAGGCTTGATCCTATTCTCTAAGCTAAACGAAAAGTATTGCGGAAACAACTTCAGCTCCTTCAAATCTCTCCCCATTTCCACCACGAAGTAATTTAATTTCGGGTCGAAATTTTCAGTGATACTGTAATTGAAGAGCTGCGGGAATCGACGAAACATCGACATGGTGTCTCGGCGCGAGAATCCGATATTCTCGAAGTATTCGACTCTGGGTATGAGCTTGTCTTCGACGCTGGAGGAGAGCAGGGAGGTGTGCTTGTCCACCTCGGAGATGCCGATGCTCTGGAGGAAGTACAGGGTGGGGCGGAGGCGGTACTTGACGCTGCAGGCGAGCAATCTAGGGCGTCGGTTGATGACGCGCTTGAGATCAGAGCCGTTGACGCGGGCCTCCCGGAGGAGAAAGGTGAAGACAGGGACGATGTCGGCGACGCGGGAGGCGAGGAATTCGGGGCACATACCGGCGATTCGGCGGAGTTCGATGGCAGTGAAGCCAAGAGAGGTCAGGTAATCAACGGTGGACTTGATGTCGGCGAGTGAGGCGGAGAGGAGCGGAGGGTGGTCGCTGATGAGGGAGAGGAAGTCGAGGCCGATGGAGTCGAGGTAGAGCATCTTCTCCGGGAACTGGGTATCCGGCAGCGGCCGAGGAGGGGGGGAGACGGAGGGGATTTCTGGGGTCTTGGGGGGTTTGGGAGGGAAAGAGATGGTTGATTTGAGGGCGGACATGGGAGGAAAGTGGGAGTTCCTGGAGCGAGAAAGAGAAGTGAAATCATAGTGAGGTTTTGGATGGAAGAAAGAGGAAGTGAAGGAGGAATTGGCTGTGGTGGCGGAGAGGAAGTGGAGTGTTTCTTGGTGCATTGTTGGGTGCTACATGGCTGATGGCGAGGGGAAGTTCTTTTCTCTGGTGGGGGCGGAAGAGAGGATAAGGCTCCAAACTACGCCATTTGCAGATTGCGTGCGAGGGCTATCTGAAATCAATCCAAGACGGGTTCAAGAACCGAAGATGGACTGAGCCGACGAGGGGGACAAGAAGAAGCCCAGTGGGCCGAAGCCGAAGTAAAGCTAAAGCGAATTATAGGTCAAAGACCACCTACACTTCCCGGTTTCCGGTACATGACGCCCACCAACCCCGCACGTCTGCTTTATCTTCCCCCCCACTTTCTCCACCGTAGACTTTTCGAGGATACTGAGCAAGTGCGCGAGTGAGTGAGCTCTGTACGTGCACTCCTGCAATCCCAAAAAATGGCTTGCTCAGCTACCTCCACCGCTCTCCTTTCCTCCAACCCTAGGGCTTTCTGTGCCAAAGCCGCTGTTCCGATGGCCTCGATCTCTCAGCCAATCGCTCAAAACCTAACCATCCCCAGGTCCTTCAATGGCCTCCGCGGACCCGTTCAATCCCGCAAACCTAGAGCCCTTTCGCTTTCTCGTGGTTCCCATTCTCAAAGGAGCTTCGTCGTCCGAGCCTCTGTAAGTAATTTTATTTTTTATCTCTTATTGTAGCATCTCGATGTTCTGTTCGTTGGTATTCCATAACGCTCTATTTTCTAGTTAAAATGTGGTTTCTGTTCAAGAGAGTACAATGCTGTGGTCCAGGATTCTTGGGAGGATGTTGAATGGATGTGTTTTTGAATTTATAAGGAGAGTTAATTGATTCTTCCTGCCGAGATAGCTAGCGGAAAGGTGGTGGTAGTGTTGTATTGGATGATTGATTGGTTACGAATGCTCTGTCAGGATTCATGAAGTGTCAATATATTATGGCTTAGGATTAGAAATTAATGGGTAGACTCTTGCGTTTCACTATCTTAAGTTTTTGATAGAATTGTTATTAGAAGGGTTTTTTTAGTTATTTTCTCATGCCATTGTTGATAGCAACGGTAACATTCTAGAGAAGATAAATTTATTTCTTATTTATTTTTCTGTTACGAACTCTAATTCATGTTTTTGGCTTAATTGCTCTTTGTGTGCAGAATGAACTTCCATTGGTTGGAAATGTAGCACCAGATTTTGAGGCAGAGGCTGTCTTTGATCAGGAGTTCATCAAGGTAGTTTCCCGACAATAAAGTTGTGGATTCGCAGTAATGCCTATGGTTGTTTCTTGCTGAATCCAAACTACATGGGTGTATTTGAGTTATAGAGTTGGTCGAATTTTGATCAGTTGTCATTTGGGTCCAGTGGGTTTACAGGTACGGATTTTTAATTAGGTTTTTATTAACGAATGCACCTCCATGCAGGTTAAACTCTCCGAATATATTGGGAAGAAATATGTGATTCTCTTTTTTTACCCATTGGACTTCACATTTGTTTGCCCCACAGGTTTGTTTGACACTAATCGGATGGAAATTGATGTTTTTGTATTTAGTTGGTGCTAAGCTCATGATTTTCTCTTTTTGCTTCTACTTTATTTGCAGAGATCACTGCTTTCAGTGACCGCCATGCAGAATTTGAGAAGCTAAATACTGAAATACTGGGTGTTTCAGTAGACAGTGTGGTAAGCTGCTTTCCCCATTTAATTTGAAAGAACTTAGGCAATGGTTGACCCCCTTCCATATTTTTTCTTAATTGATATATTTGGATTTGATGATTTAGGTTCTGCTTCAGTTACGAAATATTGTACCCACCAAGTTTTTTGTTATGGTAGAGTTTAGATTGTAGAACCAAATTAATCTGTCTGCTTATGTTTCAAAACTTTTTTGACAGATGGTTGGTGCCATTTGTTTCTGCATGCTGTGTCACTGTTTATGTTTTCATCGTACAACTTTTATTTGTTTCATCAGTTCACTGCTCTGGCCTAAATTTGAAATTGCTCGCTTGTCTTGATGGCCTTATGTTGTCCTTGTTGTAGTTCTCGCACCTTGCATGGGTCCAAACAGACAGGAAGTCAGGTGGGCTTGGTGATCTGAAGTATCCTTTGATTTCTGATGTCACCAAAACAATCTCAAAATCCTATGGCGTGCTAATTCCGGATCAGGTATGAGTAATTTCTGTTGGCTAGCATCTCATCCTAATAGAACATTTATTGTACGAACATGTGTTGTGTTATGAAGCCAACACATGATACGATTAGCCTCGCCATTTTTTTCTGTATTGAGTTGAATAATACGATTATGACATTCTACCTCTTGTTGTGAATATAAAGCCTAAGCTAGTTTTACGTTGACTTTCTAGAACTTTTTCGTGACATATGAAGTGGTACAATCTAATTAAATGTCACAACTCCTTGCACTAAATTTAACTAGATTAAATGTCTCTCACACACACAGATACATAATATGCATAGGCACACACATATCAGAGTAAAAATTCCTAGTTGTTGTGTTAAAGCTTACATATGTTACTGTCTTCATACTGGTTCTAACTAGACCCTGGTACTTCTGACTCTTAGAATTGCCTTGTCTTGCATTAGTATTTGTTCTACTGACCTGACATTCTTCATAGGAGTTGTGTTTCTCTTTTTTTAAATTTGAATTCATCTATCATCCAATGTCAGAGAAGGTTCAACGTAAGAGTCTTTCTGGTTGGTTTGATTTTTATTCCCTTTTTTTTCTTTCTTTTTTGTGTGTTGACTAGATTCAAACTTATCAGCTGCAAGGAGCCATGCACACAAAAGAAGATAAATGAAGCAACCAACCATAAAAAATTCTCTGAATATTTACAATATTCCATCTTGATAAATGCTCATATGCATTGAACTAATCTCGAATTTGTTTTTAAAGGGCACATCAGTTAATTAGCTGTCTAAAATTACAAAGTCACTACCCAACTATATTCGAAATTGGAGGAGAGCAAATGAAAAAGGGGTCTTGACTTTCGTATAAAAGAAATGTTAAGAAAGTAACAAAAATGTTTATTCATTGAGTTCTTTAAGTAGACAATAAATACAATAGTGTAAAGACAACGTGGGATGGACTTAGTAGAATTCAGGTGCATGTTAAATGTTGGGAGGATGCTTTGTTATATTAATGACAGTTTTTCTCCAATAGCTGCAGTTTTCTTTGCATTTTATCATAAGAAGTTCTGTTTCAATTGCAGGGAATCGCATTAAGAGGACTTTTCATCATTGACAAGGAAGGAGTTATTCAACACTCCACCATTAACAATCTTGCCATTGGTAGGAGTGTCGATGAGACAAAGAGAACACTCCAGGTAATCATACTACAAATGGATAAGACAATGACTAGGCGGATTGTAATTTTGAAGATTCTTCATTTCAATTGTTTTTAAGGATAGTTTTACTTTCCTATTTCTTTGTCGCCTTCTAAATTGGTCATTTGTTGCTTCTTGTCCTGCAGGCTTTGCAGTATGTACAGGAGAACCCAGATGAAGTTTGCCCTGCTGGATGGAAGCCTGGAGAGAAGTCCATGAAGCCAGACCCTAAGCTCAGCAAGGAGTACTTCGCAGCAATATAGAGTGGAACTACCTTTTATGGCTGCTGTTGCCTGTTTATTTCAGTTAGTGTGGTGTAAACAAGTTTTGTATTTGTGTAATATCTTTGAATTTCGAGCTGCAGATGTGGTAATAAATGTGGGACTTTGCCCTGTTTTTTGTAATGAACTGAGTGTAGCCAACTGGAATTGAAGCATTAATGCCTTCGACGGGTCTACTTAATTGGGTTTTAATCGAAAAGAAATTGAATATACGAGCCCATTAACGAACTGGCCTCTCTGAATTCCAAAATCACACTCCCGTCTGTTCTTAGACCTGGTCGGAACTTCCTCGTGGATTCCGAGCAGTAATAGTACGAGTAAAACATGCCATAAAACGGATTGGCGAAATGATTTTAGACTTGCGGAGGCTATATTATCTATGCTATCCAATGAAGACGACCCCACTACTCTATCCACTTCCCCTGAATGCCTCTTCATTAGGCCAGAAAGAAAGAGGGTTCGAAGTGAAGAAGGATGGCGCTGGAGGGGTGTCTCCACCGTTACCATCACCACCCCATGATGTCCGTGATGACATCGTCAGTCCTATCCTGTAATTCATTGCCCATCTCGAACATCCGAAACCTCGTAGAAAGGCCAAGGCTGGGGAAGAGAATGCGAGCGGTTTCACAACCGCTGGCATCATCAACAGGTCGTACGAGATTACCGGCTTTAGCAGCAGCTTTGTCATTCCCACCACCGCTCGATCTCACGGAAGACAATGTTAAACAGGTTCTGGTTGAAGCCCGTGCGGAGCTGGCGCAGATCTTCGACTCTTCTGTTGGCATAACAGGTCGGTACTTCTATGCTCGAACATTTCAGTTCTTCTATTTGAACACTTGAATCGTTCGACTTTGTTACCTCAAAATGGGGGGAAAAAATTGAATGATGTTTTCAGGAGTAGTTGAACTGGCTGAACTGGATGGACCTTTTGTGAAGATTAGTCTGAAAGGACGGTTTTGGCACAAACGTAGCGATGTTCTGGCCCGAGTCGGTAATTATTTGAAACAGAGGATCCCCGTGAGTCATTTCTCTTTTTGTTTTAGAACTAATAATCATAGCTGCAAGGAATGCCCTGTTCTTTTTTGTGGTAATCTGGTTTGCTGCTTCTCAGGAAATCTTGGAGGTGGATATAGAAGATGAGAAACAGTTGGATGACAGTCCTGAAAACTTTTGAGGTAAATGCGTGACTACACTTGAATTTTGCATACAGTTTGATTTTTGTGAAAATAGAATCTCGAGGTTTAAGTAGTCGTTCGTCCACTCCATGTATTACAACGCAAAATCTGATTAGTGAAGAGCTATTGCATTCGAACAGCCAACAAGGGCAGTGATTTTCAGACCAAAAAAACAAAAAAAAAAGACATACCTGCTAATAATCATTTGGTAAAGAACTGATTATTTCTACTGACAGAGTTGCAAGAAAGTATCACAGACTCTTGTAAAATTTTAAGCGTACAAAACATTACAAATCAGTGTAATGCAAGAGTCAAGATTGGAAAGAAAATTGGTGTCAGGGCGCTTTACTGATATCTTCTGAATTGGCTTAAATTTGAGTGAATCTTTTACCTAAGTAGAGAGAAAGAAGGTAACTAATTGCTATACGATAGAAATAACTTTATTTGCTAAGAAAAGAGTTATAAATTGTGGGCTAAACACTATAGACATAGGTTAATGATATGAAAAGGCTTTGGAGAATACGGTCTGTATGCAATGTATAAAGGAGCTTTATGATGATCCTGCAGCCAAATCTGTATGTCCTACCCAGATCTGCTGCCCAAAAAGGCTTCGTTGAATCAGAGACTCAGCTAGCTACCTTTAGATCTTCAACTCACAAGGCTGTAAATAGGTCTCTGTTCCTAGGTGGGAATTGTTTATTTTCTCTAGAAATGTTACATCCTCCTGCAAAAGTTTCAGGATGTCTCTTCTTGTGTGTTCTGCCAATTGTTGCACAAATCATTAGCCCTAAGTTAATTGTATTGGTTGGCCATGTTTCCATCTTATGAACAACTATTCATTTCTAGCAGAGGAGAAACCTAGGAGAAATAGAACTTCCTTAGTTGCATGGCTACCTTGATTCTCTAATGCGCTATAAGGTTGTTGCTTATGGCTGCCTTGTTAATAGCTAGATGACTGCCTCAGATTTGAGGAATTGTCTTCATCAAGCAAGATGTTTGCATGTTTTATGCATCCTACAAGATTGGAAGAATGTCTCAGTGCAACTTCTTTTGACCCTGTGAAACCCAGGAATTCCTTCATAGGATTAGATTGGCAGCAGAAAGCTTTACGAAAGAGTCTCTGTCCGAAAGAGTTCAAAACTGTGTCTTCATCAGATTTTTCGTGTATCCCATGCAGTGTACTTCATTTGCTCAAACTCTCTGCATCCTCTTCTTACATTCTGCATTTCAAATTTGCAATCTTCATGAGGCAGACTCTAAGACCTTACCTCTCTCGGTTCTTTGCAATCTGCATCATTATTTCCGGCCACAAATTATTGTCTAACCGTTGCTTTCTTTATTTATTTATTTTTCCATCTTTATCTGTGTTATCTACTCATTGGTTTTAGCATTCTGGATACTTGTCATTGCCTTTGGATTTTCATTCCAAATGGCATTGCCGTTCCATCCAGTCTCCTCTTCTCACTCCCGTTATTTATGCCTTAAATGGACCAAGAACCAAGCTTCATAGTATTCTTACACTTGGCACAAATTCCATCTAAATACCAACTAAAAGTCTCAGATGTGTGCTTGCCAAAACAAAAGGTGAGTAGGTAAAGGTGAAGAAAAAGAAGGAAAGAAAAACGCAGAGAAAATATATACAGTGGATTCCAATACCAATTCTTTCCGTTCAATATCTTAGTCCTCTTGAAGTCTGTTCATGCCACATACAGAAAGGATAGATTGTCTCGTCTACAACAAATGGCGGATGAATAACATAGGTAATTTGATTCAATACAAAGGCAGGTAGGCTGAGAAATATTGTTTCTATCCTATATTTTTTTGTCTAGTATTCCAATTTATGTAAGCTGTATTATCAATTATTAAATTTCTCTAAGTTGATTAGAGTAATTATGTAAACTGATAAATTTTTCTTTCGAAGATATTGCATTAATGATGTTCCTTTCTGAAGGAAAAAAGAAAATTGATCTTCCAAGGCAGACTGATAAGTTGGGATGGGAATTTATTCATTTATATTCAAACAAAAGCGTACTGCACACTGTCTGCTTTGGATGAAATCAAGAATTCAGCCCATTTTTTTGGTTCTGGAAACTCCCGCTACAAATAAGCAACGGCTTCTGGGCTGCAAGTCCCTTTGTTGACGATCACTGACAGTGCAGAGACCGTGACTATTTACAGTTAACTCTTTTTTCTTTTTTCGGCTGTAATCTTAATTGTTTCTTATTATGATCTATAACGCAAAATACATATGCTTTCCAGAAAAGGATGAGACAACTCATGTTCGTCAGTTATACGGCTTCTTTACTAAAGTAGGGTAGAAGATTAGTAGTACAAACCAAAAAACAATGTGGCGTTTGTTTAAAACAAAG
This sequence comes from Casuarina glauca, assembly GCA_028551395.1. Taxonomy (NCBI): domain Eukaryota; kingdom Viridiplantae; phylum Streptophyta; class Magnoliopsida; order Fagales; family Casuarinaceae; genus Casuarina; species Casuarina glauca. The sequence continues at coordinate 10,830,196 of CM052348.1, forward strand.
ATGTACCTTCTCGATCTCATCACACACATCTAGCTTTTAGTGCTTAATATAGTGGAGAAGATAGCTGTTCTGAGGTTCTAGAATTGCATATAGTTCTTGGATTCCCATATCTTTGGTAAGAAGGCCTTACATTTATTATAGATACATCCCATCAGCAGCAACAAGATCTTTTACATATGCCGATCTCATCCAGGTCACCCTCTTACTATTAAAACTAAATTAGAAGAAAGGATTAGGTGGGATGAAAGGTTGAGAGCTGAAGATACTTTGATTTCTCAGATTCTTTTGGTAAGAAGATCTTATATTAAAATGCCATGAGCATATCACATAGATATAATAACGTACATGATCTAGTAGCTTACAGCAGCATACCTAAAACCAGTTAGTTGTTGGACTGTCTCCTCTTTTATATTCCCTAACCTACAAAAACCCAAGAGACTGAGATTTATTACAGCATATCTCCTATGGATTGCATCAGACGTATGCAATCAAATGGAAATGGGCATTAACAACCTGTCATGTGCCTCACATGTCTACCCCACCATATGACAGTTGACTCATAGCTCATGGGGGGATAAAGCAATCGCTCTCCACAAAGATTGGATATCAACCCAAATTTTTTATTGACAATCATGATGATCTTATTGGTTATTAAAACAAGAGGAACATGCTTGGGGTGCTGGAGAAAGTATAGAAGCGTTGCACAATAATTTTGCAATCACATTGATACCTTAAAACTCCATAATAGATATTGTTTCATATTTTTCTTTTGTAGAAATAGAATGGTTGAGGTGCAATACTTGTTCCTGAATTGCGGACAAAAGGCCTTAAAGTGTGCAACTTTACAGGACGGCATAGGAAAGAGACCCAGTACAAGAATTTCCTCTTCCTCCCGGAAGCTTCTCTGCCATTGACTTCCTATCAGATTGTATGCTGGCCTATCATGCTTCAGAGGTGAAAATCTCCTTTGTGCTCGCATTGTCTGGATACGGATCGTGGTTTAGGATTCTGGGATGTCACTTGTTGAAATTTCTAGTTGTCGGCAGTTGTGTAGATGATTGTGGCTGATTCACGAAATTACGGAACCTGAATGCAATACTTCTCTTCCATCATGTTCATGTTCATGTTCATGTTCATTAAATTTTACCACATTATTTGAATTTCTATACAACTGGTTTTCTGATGGAGAGTTTCACTTCAAAGTCGGTGAAGAGAGAAGAAGATGAAAACAAAAGGAGAACAGGATCTTTTTCACTTGTTGAATCTCAAACAGCAATGTTGAATTCAAGTCCCACAAATAATTCAACCGTGGTACACAATTGTCACACATCACTATCGATTTAGGGGTACCCTACAGTAGTAGTCCCACCGATCCTTAGAGCCTAAGAACACGTGACAGACTAGTACCCGCTAGAAGACAAACACTACCCAGAACAAAGTCTTGGGTTGGAACAAGAAAACCCTGTTTCAGAAAAGGAATGGAAACAAGGAAATATATCTGATCAAAACGCGGTCGCACCGAACTGCACAGATTGCGGGTTGCAGACAAACCAGTCCGACATAAGGTGAGGAAACCATAATATATTGTTATCTTAGTCTAACACCGTTTTGCCCCCTAAGAAATTTTGTTCATCACTAATTATGAAGCCATAGAAGTCTTTCTCTAGGATTTCTAGCTTGAGTTGAAGAAGTTGCATTGACTTGAAGCTTTTCTACAGCAAGTTTTCACCCTTCTGCTCTCTTTGAATATTGAATATGAAGGCCAAACAATCATGACGATACGAGGAATAGCGGGTCTAATCTTGAGTAAATACATTCTTGATTTAATGTAATTGGAGGACAGCTACAAGTGAAGGATAATAGCTAGACTCTCTCGAACACCTAGATGTGCAGTTTAGGGACTATTATATTAATTTTTTAACTAGCCATTTTTAAATTTTTACTTGTAGTACGCAAGGAAAACATATAATCATATAATATATCATTTTGTGTGCCACCATCATACATAAACATCACGAGTAATTTTTTATTCCTCAGTGTTAGAACAGGCTATGACCGGACCAACCGTCATGGGTGATATCACATGCCTTCCATTGAACGAGAACCTTAATTAATTTCTTAATTTCAGAGTGCCAGACCAGGCTATACCTCTACTGGCTGTACAATTTTTCTTGAAGATCGCAATCTTTACTAGCAAGAATGCCTCCCAATACGATTGGTTCTGTTTCAGAAGCATTTTCTTTGTTCTTTTGAGTGTTCTTTGATCCATCCAAGAACTGGAATATTCGTGTTGTTTTCATTATGGGCTCCCGAGTATTAAAAGAACAGAATCCGGAATAGAAATTAGAAATTAAAACGAGGAAGTGCACGAAAATTACAGGCTATATACGATGAGATAGAACACAACAAGGCTTAATCCTGATTCTTCCATAAAGGAGAGGGACAATGCTTTTCTTTTCCCTTTCAGACACGTATATATGACAAAGCAACACAGACGGTGTTGACCCAGTTCCAAAAAGAAGAAAGCCCACAAGTTCTATGCTCAAGATGTACGGTTGAACACCGTATAAACTATATACTACCACTGCAATCTCAAAAGCAATGTATAATTCATACAACCCATCACGTTGCCACCCCCGATTCAGGTACGTAATTTAGTCTGTCTACCTCTTCCCAGACCAATTTTGATGTTATCTCGTCATACTCCGGGACATATTCCTGGTACATAAGGAAAAAGATCAGAAACCCAAGTAGGAACAGAAACTGCAGAGAATTTGTGATTTATGCGATACATATTAGACTTGTTCAACGTTCGGATTAAGAACTGTTTTGTCTTAAATTATTGATCATATTGGTCTTATTGTATAATACACAAGATGAAAGTGAAAGCAGATACCTCCAGTTGCCTGACCAATTGCTTGGCGGTTGGTGCAGACACAATAATGCGACGTGCGATTGGTGAAATGAAGCCTTCATCAACAGCCTTATCAATGAAGGACAATAAGGAATTATAAAACCCATCTACGTTCAGGAGCCCCACCTGCAATATTTTGATTTCATCAGTGAGCAGATTATAATATCAAAGTTGAAACATCTAAAAAGTAACACAATTTGTTCCGTGCCAAAAACATATACAGGCAAGCAACATCTTTTGACCAACAACTCCATTATTCTTGGCGTTCATGTCTCTGGAAACCTTTCTCCCATTCAAACGGAGATCCCCCCCACAATAGAACTCCTAATCATGTACCATAATTATGATTAAATGGAAAATCTTACGCTATCTCGCCATGTGAATCCAAATTAAGTGCCACATGCATTGATTCTATTCGTAGGCTAGCTTTTGTCATGAACCAATCGCACTCAACAAGGTCAATAGGCCATTATCCCCGTCAACTTTTCCCACTAAAGATATGGCCTCCAGACAAACAGCCGTGTCACTCAAGAAAGATGACAAATCACATCGAATAATAGGGCTTAACGTGGGACAAGCAAGGACAATTCTGATGAGAATTCTTTCTGCAAGCCATTCTGCTGTTTCTTTAATCAGAACATTAATTAGAGTTCCAAGACGAAAAGCATGTTATCATGTGGAGGAAGGAGCAGAAACTGTCATAATCCTTTAAAGCAAACTGTTCGATATATTTTAAATAAAAGACCTATTTGGATTCAGTTCCTTAGGGAGCTATCAACTGCTAAAACATGTACGGTTTTTTAATAATACTACACTCAAAATCTTATTATATCCATCTTATGATGAAATTTTATCTTTCAAAGCTGTTTTGGATCAAAAGGAGAAGACTTCTTACTGGTTTTCGGTGAATACGAAGCTGAGCCCACGTAATGACTTCCAGCAGTTCTTCCAGAGTGCCGTAGCCACCTGAAATTATTAAGCAGTTGAATATACAAACATCCGAAAACGCGTGTATATCCATAAGTTCGTAATAGGTCGATTCATACCAGGAAGGGCAATGAAGGCATCAGCTTGCCGAGCCATCTCAGCTTTCCTCTGATGCATATCAGATACCGCTCTAACTTCTCCGACAGTTTCGCCGGTTATCTGTCATGAACCATCATACGATCAACTTCAAGTGATTTGAATAAGTACTAACAAACAGATGAATGCCATTAAATAATCCTGCTGCTTAGAATGGTGTGAAAATGGAAAAGCATCCACAGTAATTAATACGATGTCACAACACGCCATATGTCCGATTAATATTAGTTGCCGTAGATCACCAAGCTTTACGCTGTCAAAACAATAAGTAATTGCACGTGTACTTAGAAAAGTACCTCTCTGGGCATTAGACTCCTTGGTATAACCCTGCACACAAACCGAATACAAACATTAGTTTTCAAACACAGTTAAAGATTGTCGCCTAAGCAAATAGACTTTCTCAAACTACTTCTACCATATGTTTGAAAACATGTTAGCTTTAGATACTGTTATGGAAGAAAAAAAAAACTCAAAAGACTGACTAATTGAGCGTCCATTAAGAAGAAAGAAGACTAAGTTATCTGATACCCTGGCACGGGTCCGGAGGGACTTAGAAAATAAGTTGCCAAAAGGAAGTTCTCTTTCTCTTAAAAAGCGAAAAGCTGGTTCTCAAATTAGTGTCCAAAAGCTTTCATACTTTCTGCCACACTTTTTAATCTCTTTCCCTCTTAACTGGAAGTATCAGTGTGAACTGACATAGCGAGGACCAAGAGAAATAAAACTTGGATTTTAATTTCTTAATCATTCTTTTTCCCGAGTAACGACAATTATCTCCTACTGTTAGCTCAAAGGACCTCCCAGGCATTAGTAAAACACTGTTGGAGTCAACCGGAGACCAGACAAACTAGAGCTCGGAACATCAGAAGCTGTGGCTTCTAATCGGTTGAAGAATGTTAAGCACCTTGACAATCAACTTTGGTATGAGCTTTTTGTTCAAAGGCTCAGAAACATATGAGCTTTATGTTCAAAGGCTAAAAACCGGGGGAAAGCGAAAAAAATGCGTATTCCTTTTTATGCTTCCCGGCATTTGATCCCATGATGTCTGAATTTGAGCAGTTTGAGAAGCCAGTTCGTACAAATTTGGGAAAACATGCATGGTTTAGGAGTTCGAAAAAAACGCAAGCCATTCAAAGAAAACCGGCAGAGGTAATGATGGGGAGACAAGTGAGAGAGAGAGAGCGACAAACCCTAGAACATGGCGCCCACCATCATGAACTGCCTGAGAAACAAGACCCATCAATCCCACGCTCCCACCTCCATAGACTAAATCAATCCTTCTCTCGACCTGCAAAACACATCGAAAACCAGACCCATTAAAACAAGGTACAGAACCCATCATTAAAACAAACATTTATTTTATACTGAAAACAGATGATGACGATGATGATGGTAATAAGCCTAGTTTTGGCAGAAAAGCCCCGAAGAGCGCAGTGAGTGAAATAAATATATGTAGAACCCCCATAATCAAAAATCATGGAGCTTTGGTCATGGAAGCTTGTGGAGGTGCCCAATGTTGGAACACGCTTGAAAGAGCAATGATACCAAGGGAGCACGTTTGGTTCCCCAGGAAAAAGCAGGAGATTATTATTTTAACGAAGTTCAGAAAACCAAAACAGAGAGAGATCATGCAAGAAGGCTGCTCAACTGACAGGCAGGTTACAGCTAGCAGTCTCTCTCTCTCTTCCCACCCCCGCCTCTCTCTCTCTCTCTCTCTCTCATGCCGAAGAAAAACCCTAAACCTTCCCCTAACTCCTCAACAATCATAAGCCCACGTTGGCAGCTTGTTTGTTACAACACCACCACGGCCAATTCGGAGGAAAGATGGATGAAAGATAGACAATAATCAGGAAGGACCCATTGAGAAGAACACTAAATTGGATGGCGGTTCAGATTGCACCAACTTGATGAACACTTTTTCGTTCTCACAGAGAGAATGCACCTCAAAGATAGACATTTCAATGTAAACAAGGATACAAGAGAAAGACGAGAGAGCGAGAGAGCGATAGAGACAGAAAGAAGCCCAGAATGGCATTGGGCACCGGTGTTTGACAGGCATCTGACACACAAAATGACTAAGGAAAACTACTAATTGGGAATGTGGTGAAAATACCTATAGACGTACACAACCCCGAAAGACCCTTCTCAGAGAACCCCCCGTACATGATGAAACAAGGGAAAATGTAAGAAAGGACACGTTAACGTTACCAGTTCCTTCCCGAGTTCAACGGCAGCTTCTTGGTAACTAGCTTTCTTTCCTGAACTGCTCCCGCAGAACACACAAATCCGCTTGAATCTGGACTTTGTCCCTTCCATCTTTCTCTCTCTGTGTCTCCGTTTCTCTCTCTCTCTCTCGGAATAATGGTCTGTCAAGAGCGAAGAGGTTGAGAATGAGAAGAAAGTGCGTATTCTGCCAATATATATAATAGCACCCACCCACTTTAAGCCCTTTTCTTTTTTTTCTTTTTTTTTCTGTGCACATCAGTTTAGTTAGCCCCTTGGCGGAGTAAACTTAATAGGAACGCGACACTTAGAAGAAACAAACTTACTACATGCCCACAAAGAAAAGAAGATTACCTCTATTATTTTTTTCTTTAGATTATGGGAGGTGGAAAACATGATGCCCTATGTATTGGGCATATGATGGGAACTCCTTTTACAAAATTATATAATCGTGTTCCCACTTCTCCAATCTTTCATTAAATTATGCTTTCTGCTATAAATTATATGATTGAGCACAGATATCCTGCTTCGCGTGTTAGATTGGATATAAATTCGATCAGAATTTATATGCTTATATATGGTGTTTCATGGCTGTCCAATTGCAAATTTGTTGTCACGGGATGACAACCGATCCTTAAACCAATTACTGTATATCGTACCTAAATATAACTATCTAAATATGTGGATATGCTTAGTCCTAAATCAACGGCTTCCGTGACATGATGGTTCCTAAAACCTTCCTTCCTGGGAAACAGATCGGTTCCAGGCTTGAAATGTGTCAGTCAAAGGAATGGTGGTTTTATTTGACCTATTAACAAAACCCACCTCTAATTGTGCTTTGAGGTGAGACTTCAAATACAACGTTGATTATGGATGAGAGTACATGGATAACGAGAATAGAACGAAGCATTGTATCCTTTCTGAGTGGTCACTTCTTTATATTTAGAGGTAACGTCTGTCATTAAGAAACTGGTATAAAATATGAATTCTTTATATTTGGCTAATGGCTTTTAATAGTGATTTTGTCTTCTATATAGGGCATGCAATATCACGTGTAAACCCCCTGCTCCGGCGCCAGCGACTTCAGACCTTGCCAACGAAATGGGTGCTTGCTGCCAACTAGAGATATGAAAATTCACCTGCTGCTACGCTAATTATAATTTTCCAAGATAGAATTATTCTTCTTCCTCGTTTTCTCCTGTACTTTCTGTTCTATTTCTTGTACTTGCGAGATCCACATGGTTGGTACATACAGTTTTTACAACGTAAGAAGGTGTGGTGGGGGCATTTAAGGAGAGATGTTCTTGTAGGATTATAGGTTGTCTTTAGACAGAAAGCTATTTTTTAGTAAGTGTATTAACATTTTATTGGATTTAAAAAGGTTTTTTTAATTCCAAAACCTAAAAGAGAAGTCTCTCCCTAGGCCAACGATAGAGCTGTCGCTTTCAACAATGTAGGACTCGTCTGAAGGTCCATTGGCTATTTGCATCGGAACTCATAAATGCTTTTTCTTTGTAAACTTTTGTTCTTTTCCAGTTTAACTTGTAAATTCTCTTGTAGAAAAATAATATATTCACTCAAGGAGAGAAACGTGAGGATCTTTTGAAAAGTAAAAGTGACTCCTATAGAATTTCTAGAATGCAACATACATTAAAATTTGATATGCATAAAACATAAGCCAAAATTAAATATTCTCAAAAATCTTATGAGATTGGAAGTTGTTTCCATTTGTAAATTTAATCACATTCTTGATAATGTAATTATTTAATTTTTTTTTTGGTTTTTTTGTGAGACTAAGAGAGAGATCTCAATCGGACGGCTGAGCTAGACAGTTGCTGTCAAATTTAATTTTTCTTGTATTTTCGACTGCCGGTTGATGTGGTCGTAGGCTATTCGCCACACTTGGTTTGGCGACTACCATTTAGCGTTCACATTAGTATTTCAATCATTACATGGCTCTTAAATTGCTGTCAGCTATCACATAGTCGTCACGCCAGGTTTTACGGCAATCGTATGGCTGTCAAAACAATTGCAGCGATCGAGGTCGTATCCACCGGCAAGTCTCCGTCTGATCACTTGTCTTCTTTCTACGTATTCCTTTCTTCGGTTTCATCGACCCAAAGCCACCATTCGAATTCCCATTTGTTTATTTTGGTAAACTTCGGTCTAAAGTCCATTACGCATATCCTACTCCACTTTTGAGCAATATCTTTAGCAATAATATACGGATTTCGGACGCCTTAATGCATTAGAAAACATGTTCATTTAATTCGGTCAAGAAAAACCAAGCAATGGGCATGCAGAGTTCAAAAAAGGCAACATGGTGCATCAAGGATAGCAGATTTGAAGGATTGAGATCCCGTGCAAGACAGAGAAAAAGAGCCTGGACTTTACGTCTTGGAAAGGGGAATACCCTTTAGGGGTTTGATCCGGGTTTTGCAGTCTTCCCTGACTAGTAATCATTATGTTTTTGCTTGAATTATGCACCTCCACTGTTTGTTGCCAGGAAAATTAAAAGGCAACGACTATTTTATTCTATCCTTTACCTTGAGATGGGATTGCATCACTCACTGGAAGCATGACGGCAGAAATTCGCTGGCGTATTACAGTCCACGGCTACAGGAAGTACGTACAGCACCCACGCGATCCGTGTGGGAGTTACCGTAGATTTTACTTAGTTTTTGGTTTTTGCTTGAAGAGCTTTTCTGGGAAGAAGATGATCTGCGCAGGCTGCCTAATTTGGCTACGCCATTGAAGACCTAAGCAGTAGGGATTATATGATGCGATAACGAAAAGATGTAGGACAAGACCCTTACACGTGCACTAACACATGCGGTATTTGGTGGACTCTGGTTCTGTCATGTCACGTAGATCTCCTCATGCCAAGAGAAATCCCCTTTCCCTCTTGCTTCTTTTTCCTGTATTCTGGTTATCTTGTCTTCTTTCTTGTTTTTAAATTATGTCTTTCAGAGACCAAAAACTTGATTAAGAACCGGGAGAATCTCCTCTGCAGTCCATATCCATTAACTGGAGAAGAAGGTACGGGCAAGAGCAATCCGAACTATAGGGAGAGGCTAGCAGATTCAGTAGGATTATCAGATAAAGACACAGCCTATATTGTTTTTTGTCCGTTTGTGTATCAGTCCTCCGAGGGGCCGGAACTTGCCGACCTTGTTCCTCCCACTCGCCACGTATGGCTTTCCTGAGATGGTGGTTGGGAGTGTTCTTCTCCAGCGTGCGAGCATTTAAGGGAAACGGCGAAAAAGGCTGGCTCTCTGCAGTGGACACACGTGCGACAAGCCGCCGGCAAAGAGCCGACTGTGAATGATCAGGGAGGGACAGGCAGTTATGTTTGATGTTAAACTTCGCACGGGCGTGGGGGGGAGTTTCAATACAAACTTAGGCATATGCGTCCAGTTCCTTATTCGCCGTCAGTGTCTTAGTGCACGGTCGGTTACCTACCCAATGGATGTTAGATTAACATGATGGGTAGCAAATTTTCATTGTTTACTCGACCATGTTGTCAGTACCAAGAATTCCAACTATTCTTTTCCTCGGAAAATGTTATGATTATATTGGCATTACAATTTAACCACCTCGTTTTTTACGTGATTGCAGATTCCTAAACCATAAAAAAAATCCATCACAGTATAATCTATTCGCTAATATAATTAGCAACAAATTTATGGACTAGTTCCGGTTATACGAACAATACAGGTTTCTTTAGCGTATATACTTATGTTAAGTCATTCAGGTCGTACTAGATTTGCTTCATTTGAGACATAAGATCTGTTGAACTTTTTAATAAACATAATACAGGCTTAGTTGTAAGACAGTTACTATTGGTCATTCTTTTGCATAAAAAAAGACCTAAAGAACTACTGTATGTGGAAAGCAATGGCAATTAATACTAACAATGTGAGTATTTCCTGTGATCTTAGACGAATGTTCGAAAAGTTTTCTTAATAACAAAAAATGTTTGTAACGGGTATGCTGAATTTCAACGCGAAGGAGACAAAAATGGTCTGGAAATCTGTAAATGATATCCTCAGAGAATATCATCAAAAAAAGGTGTCGATGATAACTTGATAAGATCCTGAAGAAACAGAAGACGTGGAATACCAAGCCGTAGGCTAGATACTCGAGATATCTTTCGAAGCAGAATCAAATCATGTCTTGTAATCTAATTCAAAGATACGGCGAGCATGTGGGATATACTCGCAGCTGCTCAAAACCTGAGTTGTCGCTTACTTGTACGTTTACGTTGCTGCAAATTAACAATGCAGGTTCTGGCACCTCTTCCGTGGGTTTGGTGGCTGCTACTCCTCCAAGACGAAGAAGATTCTCAACAATCGTGGAGATGGGGCAGAAGAAAGCACAGCCAATTCATGGATCCGATTTCTTTGGAAGCTATTTTACTACAAATAGGATTGATTAATTATTGTCAAACTTGGTGTGGAAATTTTTCTGCTAATTAATTGGTGGTTCAACAATCGTGGAGATGGAGCAAAAGAAAACACTAAAAAGTTCATCTGGGCGTTGACATACCTTCGTCGATCCGATTAAGTTGGAAGCTGTACAACTAGGACGGGTTAACTATTAATGCAGTCGGTGTACAAATTTTGCTGCTAGTTAAGTACAAATACTAGGTCCTCTTCGTAGGGTTGGTGGGTGCTTCCACCTCCAAGACAAAAGGTTCAAGATTCGTGGAGGGGAAGCAGAAGAAAGCGATGCAAGTTCGTTCTGAGCATTAGAATACGCAAGTAAGATCCGATTGGAAGGTATTTTAATCAAGTTGGATAAGTTTACGGGGCACTAGCGGACAAAACCAACGAGGATTGTCTAAAAATATTGTCCCATTTGACCAAACACATATTTAAAGAAGTAATGGATAATAAAGATTTTGTCAAATAAATATGGACTTTTTTAGAAAAGATTCACATTGACTCTTTCTCGCCACGAATTTTATTGGAGGAAAAATTAGGTAGGAAGGGCACTTCTGTTTTCAATTTTTTGAAAAGATGTGATGGAGTCAGCAGAACCTTCGTATTCGTTGCTATGAATTTCTTTCTCACTGCCAATGGCTTGTCCGTGATCCACCGCTGTTTACGTTTTTTGCGTTGTTGAGGTTGTTCACCACCCGTTCTGTTTCTCTGCAGGGTTTAGTTTATATAGTTTGAAATTTTGCTAAATTACGAAAGACATGCTATACCAAGTCAAACAATTCTGCTGTTTTACTAGATGCCATGAAAATGACCAAAATAATTTTTGGAAGTTTGAGTAATTTCCTAAGAATAATATGTACATCTTATCCTGGATTATATCCATATGATAATGGTATAAGCATTTTTAGATTTTTGACGAGAAAGGAAATTTTGTATGCACAATTAAAAATAAAACTTTACTGTTTACTACTAGGACAAACTATCATGTACGTGCAGCATGCCTCAGCTAGTTCTGAGACCAAACACTATCAATTTTGCAATAAAACTATTAAAATTGAGGTTCAAATTGAATAATTAATGTAACACAAAGACATTAAAAAGAAACTAACTTTTAAATGCTGACTTTTTGATATCGCAATTTAACATGAAGACTTCTAAGAAACTCAAGTATGGATAAAATAGAAAGAATATTTTGAGTTTATTTTTTTTTAGATAAAAAATAATATAGAGAGTGCTGCATGTTACTTATTATTATTTTTTAAAGATGAAATATATGTCTTGTTTCAAAAATTGATTTTTTTTTTTAAACATACTATCAAAACTTAGATTTAAGACATAACATCATGCACAAAAATGAAGCCCACACAATAAAGCCTAGAACCTAGATTGTTTATGAGAAAACATGTTAAAGAATAGTGTAAAGAGTGTCTAAGTCCTACTTGAGAGTTGATTATAAAATAAAATTATCTTTTTAATAAGCCAATCTTAAACTTTCTTTCTACTTTTCCATCAAGAAATGATGGCAGGGGAGGTTTTTAAAAACGCCCTTACTGGATGTATAACCTTCTTAAAAGAATTTTGTGTTTAGAGATAGAGACTTAATAGAGTGGGTGAGAGAAGTTAGACTATACCTTTTTTTTATAGGAGTTGTTTAAAAATTACTTTTACATAACAAGACAAAAGACATTTTACCAAAACTTTGAAGGTATATGCCCATTCATGTGCCACAACCAGCTCCTTTACTAGAAACTTCGCTTACACACATCATATGAGTTTATAGTCCCATGTGAAGCTTTATCATTATTATCAACAAACCTTGTCTTACATGATATGTATCCCAAGGTTCTGCCCAGCAATCAATTATCTTCCTTGTGATAGGAACCCAAGTAATTTTCTTCCTCATTGTATAAGTTAGGATGCTCTTCATCATTATCTACCATAGGTAAGTTGAGGTCAATCATTTTCTTATCATGTGATGTTGAGCTAGAGCTTAGGCTTTAGCAACCTGTATGGTCCACAAGATTTTATGTCAAGAAGTGGAGTGAGAATCCTTAACTAGGTCTTGAGATGACATGGATCCAGAGTTTGGTCAGGCTTCAATAACACTTCCTTTCAAACTTAGAATGGTAAGGCCAAGTTTGCAATGCAAACCCCTCAAAGTTGGCTTTAGGTAGTGGTTTAATAAAGATATTAGCTACATGGAGTGTAGGAGGTACATGTTTTGTGATAATGGTTCCTTAAGCCACCTTTTGGCGAACAAAATGATAGTTTATCACAAGGTGTTTTGAGTGACTATAGAGTATTGACTTTGTAGTTAGGTGTAAGGGAGACAAGTTGTCACAATAGAGATATACATGAAAAGAGAGAAATAGTTAATACCCAAATGATAGTCTATCATAAGGTATTTTGAATGATTGTAGAGTATTGACTTTGTAGTTAGGCGTAGGGTTGACAAGTTGCCATAGTAGAGACATATAAGAGAAGTAGTTAATACTCAAATGGCGTAGAAGGTTAAGTATCCATAATGCTTCTACAATGCTAGCTTGGCTTAGGCTAAGAAGTGAGAGATGGTTGGTTGTTGTTTTGAGCTTCATAAGATGCAATTAGTGCCAAGAAAAATATAGTATTTGCTAGTGGATTGTTATTAATCATGACAACCAACCTAGTCTACGTTAGTGAATCCATAAAGATTTACTATGCCTTTTGTTTTTTTGTAAATTTGTATGTTAAAGTCAAGTATGTTAAGTATATAGTGAAGCACTGATTTAAGGTCATGAAAATCCTAGATGGTTAATCAAGAAGACCACTTAGCCAAAGCCAAAGCCAAAGCCAAATATGGCCTTGTTAAAGTAATGTATTGGAAGGCTCTAATGATAATGTGAAAGAATATAGGTTTAGCATATGGCTGATTGCTGTTGGGAATAAGGTAAAATTTGATTCGTATTGGTTTCTCCAAGGGGTAGCAATGAGGCATTTCTACCTTGTATAGAATATCTAACTTATATTGCTACTAAGTGAGGAAAAGCCTTTGTTCATTATGTTGGACTTGAATTTTTATTAAAAAAAAAAAAGCAAAGAAATCCTAGGTCCTTGATGGGAAAAAAGAAGTAAAGTTTTGTAACAAACTCGTTTAAATGAGTTGTGGAGTTCCCAATTAGGATGAGATCATCCACATTAATAAAGAGCCAAATTAAAATATTTTTTTGGTAATACAAAAATAAAGATGGATCAAATGGAGGACAAATGAACCCATAATTTATGAGAAAAGTTTAAAAAAAGATCAAATTAGAGCTGCATAACCTATTTGAAGCCATATAACACATGGTGCAAAACACACATGTGGGTTAGGCATTTTGGAACCTTGAAGTCTGAAGGCTACTCCATGAAAATCAATCTTAAAGAATACCATGTAAAATTGCATTGTTAGTATCATACTGTCATAACTCTTTGCCAAAAATTATTACCAAAGTTAGTATTATCATATGATGGTTTTTGGTTGTACTACTGAACTATAAGTCCTCAAAATGTCAACTTTAGACTCCTAATGGAAGCCTTTGGACACTAGTTCAATTTTAAGCCCATCAATTTTATTGTTATATGCAAGTTTGGGCTTAAAGGCCCACATGCATCTAATGACATTCAAAGTTATTTTAGTCTCCATTGCACATTGCCACCCATAGTCTTGTAAGGCTCTAGTTACTAATATGAGAATGAGTGAGATTGGTGGTGCATGTAGGGCATAGTTGGGATTTGGGCAAACAATATTTGGTTGACTTCTATTGGCCATGGAATGGGTCTTACAGAGTTGGCCAATAACTAGGAAATTATGAGGCTAAAGTATTGGAGAAAGTTGGTATTTTATATTATGATATTAATGGTAAAGGAGTTAAAAAAGAGTGAGGTTGAATGAAAGGTGTCGTGGGATCATTATAAGTTTTTAAAATTTAAATTTCTTGTAATGACCTTCAACTTAATCCAATTTGCAAATGACAATGTCCTAAAGTTTTCCTTTTGAATACTTGTTAGATTGATTTGAGTTGGAGAGTAGTTCTTGAGACCTAGCTGGACATTTAAAGTTTGCCATGTTGTTGATGTCATAGACTTTCTTTTATCTTTTAGTATTTGATGTGTAGGTCATGACTACCTGACTAGTGTGAGGAGATTGTATATCCACGCTTTGATAGGTCAAGAGTGGCCATAATAACATCATGTTAGGGCACGATTTCAATCACACAATCATTGTGTTGCTACGACTAAAGCTCAAAAGTTGTTAGGTGATTTTTATGGCTATTCTTCATGTGTCCATTGTGTTTCAACATTGGAGAGTCATTGATTCTAATTGATCATCACCATAGAATCTTTTATGGACCTATTCCAAGCTTTTATCTTATGCCAATTGTGGAAAGTGATTAATAAGGTTGCATGTGTCTGTCTAGATTTCTTCGGCATGTTTCATGTTTCCCTGTATTTCTTCTATGGACAAGAATGATAACTTTGTTGATCATGTCTATCAAGGGGAGTTGGATTTTTTGGCTAATAACATGCCTCTTTATGTTTTTTCTATGGACAAGAGTAATAACTTTGTTGATCATGTCCATTAAGGGAAGTTAGACTTTTTGGCTAATGACTTTGCAAAGTATAAAGTTTACAGTCATGATAGAAATTGGTTGTTAGATGCATTATTGAATCGATCCTTGTTTGATTAATCTCCTTGTGACATTGTGTATCATGACCATCCATGGCATCTTGAGAATGAGTTAAGGACTTGTTTAGGTGCAATAAAATAGGATTGACTTGGCATGGGATTTAAGCTTTTTTTATGGGATTTAAGATTTCTTTAACTATCATAAAATCTCCTATAGCATGTAGGCAACAATCATTTCTCTTATGTAGGTGTGCATCACATGCAAACTTGTTGATGTTGGTGGGTAAGCATAGGCCTAAGTTTCTAGGCTACCTTATGTTATTGGCTGATTGCTAATATGACATGTATAATAATAAAGACTTTGTCTAATTATAGATGTCGACAATAGTAATCTTCATGGCTTTGTATTGTATTTCATAAAAACACATGACATAAATCTTGTTATTAGTTTATCTATTAAAGTAGTCTATAAACATGGAAAGTACTGTGTTTCAAAAACTCTAAGAAAGCTATAGCCTAGAGTGCGCTTATATAATTTTTTTTTTTAAAAAAAAAGGCTTATTATCTAAGGCTCTACTTGGGAGTCTATTTATGAGAAACATTGTTGTTAAAAAAAGCTTTAACCTAGTATTTGGTAGAAATGTTTACTTGCAACATCATGGAGTGACCTAGTTCAATTATATGTTAATATTTTATTTATGCTAATCCATTTTATTGAATTTTATTTAGGTAAGAAAATTACTTAATGAACTCTCTAAATTCATTTCTTGTATATTCGCCTCTATTATTAGGTTTCAAAATTTTAATTTTGCAAATCAATTTGTTTCTTAATCATGGTCTTGAACTCAACAAAGATTTTGTAGACTTTAAAATTTTTCTTTAAGGAAAGCACCTAGGTGAAGTGAGTACATTTATCCACAAATGTTACATAATATTCAAATTTCTGATAAAATAAAATAGAGCATGTCCCTAGACATCACTATGAACTTTCTCAAGTAGCATAGTAGATTTCTTGGAAGAGTAAGAAAAAGAAAAAATATGACTTTTACTTGCCATTTAAATACAACATGTGGATGTTAGCTTGCCTTTTATTTTAATATAGAGTTTGTAGCATACACAAATTTTAAGATATGAAATTTAGATGTTCCAATTATTTATGCCACGTGCCACCATATGTTGTTTGTTAATGGAAAGAAAAATAAACTTGAATCTTTCGATCTAGCATCACGTAGATTTTTCCTTTCTTAAATTTCTCTAAAAGGGCTTCCTATGTTATTAGATCCTTCACAATAAAGGGATGTCAATCAAATAAAAGCAAATAAGGATAATCATTTGTAAGCTTAGATATTGACAATAAATTTAGCTTAATTTATGGATCTACTAAGACTAATTTAAGCTTTAGACTCCTATTTTGAAGGCATGTTGTTCCTATATATGTTATTGATATAGATTCACCATTACCTACCAATAAGTAATCAAGTCCATTATAAGGTGTTGACATAAAAAGCTTACAAGTTAAGTTAACAATGTGTGAGAACACGCCAAAGTCAATTACCCATTCATCACTAGTTATTTTCTATGACTTGTGGCATTATGAGCACTTTAAGGATATCTATTGCATGAAAAGTATAGTCAAAATGCCTTTATCATTTTAGTGGAAGATGATCCTGTTTTCTACATATCTAGTAGACAATATTTTTATGGCTTCCTAAATTAGGTGAGTTAATTGAAGGCATAGCTTGTTGATTTTGGGTTGTGTCAAGTTACTTTTGAGGTGGTTGTCTTCATTCATTTGTAGTTGGAGGGCTAAAACCATAACCCTATGAAGTGAAATTAGAGGGAGATCCTTCTATCTTATGTGGTTAATTCCTCCCATTGCTTGAATTTGTTTGTGTCGAAAGGTACTATAGTTTCATTTTTGGTTGATGAGTTCAGATAGCATAATTATTATGCTTCATAGGCTTGTAGTTAGGAGACAACTTTGTTAAATACTGGAATGGGTGGTTTGAACATGGTTGTTTGAAGAGTCATATTCTTGGCCCAAGCATTGTAGAAGACCAAAAGTCTTTGTAGAGTTAGTTATGAGCCTTTTATTCAAGCTAAGTTGATTGATAATGCTCTTGTACTTTGTGAGAAAAGTTGTGAGAGTTTTTCCTTCATTTTACAAATTATGAATTTGTAACAATAGTTCTAATTCTTAGATTTTTTTTTTTAAGCAAAGTGATTTGCTAGAGCATCCCTAACTTGTGTAGATGTCTCAAGTTAAAAAAAGTGACCAAATGCTTCCTTGAGAAGGGTGCTATTTATTTAGGACTTAATCCTTGCATCACTTGGCCTTCATGCTTCATGATCATGGTTTAATTCTTCCAAGTCATCAACAATGATTATTGTTCAAGCGGAGGTCATGTTGCTAGTGAGAAAACCATGCAACTTTTGTGTTTCATAAATGAGTTGATTTGTGTTATTGATGAGAGGTAATTTCTTCCGCTAAGTTTTTAAGTTATTGACATTGATAGAAGTAGGGAAGGGTAGGTGGTTTTGGTTGACATGATAAATTTGGAAGGTGGTAGACCAAAAAATGCTATGATATAAAATAAAAAAATAAAAGAATTTGTGTTTAGGGATAAGAATGTAAAAAAGTGGGTGAGAGAAACTAGTCTTTTTATTAGTTTTTTTATATCCTAAGGCCGACTACACCTTCTTTGATAAGATTTGCTTTAAGATAGCTTACATAACAAGATAAGAGTTATCAAAATTTTGGACACATATGCCCATTCATGTGCCACACAACCATACATGTTTTATGGGTTTACACTCCCATGTGGAACTTTTTCATCATCATCGTCAATGAACCTTAGTCTCACATGGTATGTATCCTGAGGTTGTGCTCAGTAGTGGATAATCTTTCTGATGATAGGACCCCAAGTACTTCTATTCCTCATTGTGCAAGTTAGGATGCTTTTCTTCATTATCTACCACAAGTAGGTTGGGGTTGATCATTTTCTTCATCATGTGATGTTGGGCTCGGCTTTAGGCTTTGGCAGCCCACATGAAGCCCTCATTTAGGTCTTGAGATAACAGCAACTTAGAGTTTAGTTGGGGTTTCTAACATTCTTAAGCATTGGACTTATGTTGATGTTCCAATGCTCATTATTTCCAACTGATGTTAGCTCAATAGTCTAGCATACAACAAGAAACAATGATCTTTTTTGAAAATGACCAAATCTTTATTTTTAAACTTGACCTATCATACGTAGCAAGAGCGAAAGAGACAAAGGGGGGCATTTGAAGCCCTCCAAAACCAACTGTTCTCTTAGCATGGGGTACATCATCGTTTCCCAAATGCCATACATAGGCTGGGCAAGGTTAGCCTATTTGTGGAATGCAGATGAGTCTGATCAATAAGCCCATGTTCGATTTGCAACTCATTCAACACTTGTCTAACCGATTGTTGGAATTCTTCAACCCCTACCTTTATGCAAATGAAAAATAATATTTTTCAACCTAATAGCGATTGGATCAATTTACTTTTGCTATGAGCGCA
Source organism: Casuarina glauca (assembly GCA_028551395.1). Classification (NCBI taxonomy): domain Eukaryota; kingdom Viridiplantae; phylum Streptophyta; class Magnoliopsida; order Fagales; family Casuarinaceae; genus Casuarina; species Casuarina glauca. Next base: position 10,849,047 of record CM052348.1, read on the forward strand.
TTTCAGTATTTCTTCGGTGTCGTAACTAATATCTATGGATATATTCTCAAAAGATATACGTATTCTCGTACACCTTTAGACAAATGTTTGTCTTTGTTGCAAGCATATTTCAGCTCCCTTTCATTGTTGTTACTCCTAAATCATTTTCAGCCTAAAATAATGACTTTTTAGCCTCTTTCTAGTTGTAGTTAAGTATGTTGAATGCCGTGCCCCAATCCCCCCTTCAAGAAAAGTCAAGGTTACAAGTGCCTTCGCCTAGTTAGAAAATAATCTTGGAAACTCTTGGGAACAAGACAGAGTTTGTGGTACAAAAACCATTATGATGAATCGTCAACTTGCTATTAGCTTTTGCCTTACTTTATTCGTTCATATACTAGGAGGTAATTAAGTGTGGTCCTTTTGTCGCCCTGAGAAGGAGCCGATCCTTTGATCACCATTTTTATGTCTTCTTAAGAATGCCAAAGGTTTTTTCGACTAATACTTGAATTTATAATATCTTAAATGATCGCTAATTGTCTTTTAATTATGAAAAGATTTTAACTAGTCTTTTCCGTGTCTCTTGGCTTCATGTGTGGTTCGTGTTTCTAATGGCCGCCTACCTATAAATCAACAATCAAGCCTTTTGTCTTCTAGAAATGAGATTTCAGAAACGGCAAAAGTGAATGCCTTTTGGTCTTCCCCACTCATGCATGGCAGCTCCCAGCCTTCTCATACTGCTGTCTTTCTTGACCATAACTTGTTTATCTTTATCAACCAAGTCCAATGCCATCGATGCCGCAAATATCTCATTGTTTTGGGAGGATGATCCGTGGCTAGGTGTGCCCAATCCACCAACCGCTGCAACTCGAACCAGAACGCGCCATCTCAACTTCCTAGGCTCCTCCTTTTTCCACAAAATCGAGCCCAAATTTCTACAGAAATTGTTCAGGGGACAAAAGCCCCCCAAAGTTCCTTTGACGAAAGGTAATACCTCGCCATTAAACATCCAAAAGGGCAAGGGAAACAAACCCGGAGAACTGGAAAACAAACCTGAAAAACCAGAAAACCACAATGAAAAACCAGAAAACAAATCTTCTCCCATTAAAATCCCTCTGTTGCCTCGTGGCTTTGGATCCTACTCCATGTCTCTACGCTTTGGAACTCCTCCACAAACCATTCCCCTTACTTTTGACACCGGTAGTAGCTTTGTCTGGTTCCCCTGCACCCACAGCTATAGCTGCTCCGACTGTTCCTTCCCAAAGATAGGCCCCACGAAAATCCAGACCTTCAAACCAGATCTTTCAACTTCTTCGTCAAAAATGGCAGACTGCGGAAGTAAATATTGCTCTTGGATTCATGGCCTTGATGTTAACTCCAAATGCGAACGTTCCCGCCTTTGTCCGAACTACGAACGTTTGTATGGTACTTGGTCCAAGGATGGGATTTCGCTAGGCTCAACAACCGGACACTTACTGTTAGAGATTCTGGAAAAAAACGTGACTAATTTCCTTGTTGGCTGCTCAAGTTCCTCCACCCATCATCCTCTGGGAGGTGCTGGGTTTGGTGATGGCCCCGAGTCATTGCCTTCCCAAATGGGTCTCGCCAAATTCTCCTACTGTCTACTATCTCACCACTACGACGACACACAGAAGAGCACTGACCTTATTCTGGACCCTCACGGTGAGTTAAAAGCTAATGGCCTTACCTACACACCGTTGATCAAGGGCCCAGCTGTCTCCTCAGGTTCTCATTTTTACGGATATCGTTATGTAAATCTTCAAGCAATCATCATTGGCGACGTGCACGTCAAGATTCCGGAGAAGCTGCGTTCTTATGGACGTGATGGAAATGGTGGGACAATATTGGACACAGGCTCGCCCTACACATACATGCAGAGATCCATTTACCAATCGGTGACCGAAGAGTTCGTGAAAAAGATGACTCGTTATACCAGGGTGCCTGATATAGGAGTCCTCGGGCCATGTTTCAAACTAATTCCCGGCGAGCATTTTGTGCACTATCCAGCACTAGCTTTGGTATTTGAAGGTGGTGCCAAAATGGAATTGTCGTCGATTAATTATTTGCTGTTGGACTACCGTTCAAATTCTGTGTGCCTGTCATTTGTCACAGATGTAGTCGGCGGTGTTGGTATGAATATTGAGTTGAGCGGTGGCCCGTCGATAATCTTGGGAAATCATCTTCAGCAGTCCTTTTTTATGGAGTTTGATTTGAAAGGTTCAAGGCTCGGATTTCGCAAACAAGCTTGTTAATGAGATCAATGCACCAATAAGTTCGAGGTGCATACGTTGAAATTATTGGAGGTGATTGCAGCTGTTTCTACAACGAGAGCATATGCACTTTATTTGTGACAAACTACACTTCATCTTGTATTTATAATCATATTTTTTGGAATTTCAAAGTATAGTGAGAGGAAAAAACAGTGCCAACGTTTCGCTCCAATGCATTCCCGACAATCCATAGACCAAACAAACGCCTCGAATTGAAACTTGCTTTTTGATGAACCTGGGGTTTCCATAGAAAACCGTGACTGCCTGCAGTTTCCAGAGAAAAAAAAAAAACTCTTTGGTCCGTCAGCCTGGTGGAGTTGCTGGGTTCAGTCCTGGGCCCAAGTCGTTGCCTTAGCAGAAGGGTTTTAAGAAATCTTCCAATTGTTTACCGTGTCAACTGTCCAACGACATGGAAGGCCTTAGCCACAGGCCATCATGCAAGGACCCAAATGCTCTTCAATGGAATGATCGTTGGAGACGAGCCCGTCAAGTTTCCAAGAAAAACTTTTTGGTCCCTGATTCCGAGGGAGACGGTGGAACCACAGGGGACTCTGGTACAGCTTTTACACTCATGGAAAGTTCCATTCTCGAAGTTTGTTGTAATTTTATGGAGAAGTGGGGTATTAGATTAGAAAAGTTCCCTTTGTGTGCATTTATTACGTTGGACTTAGTCATTTCCCTTAAGCTTTATACTCGCATCTATCTACTGTATTATCCTTCTTTTGTTTCTTTTGAGGTCAAACCTAAGAGAATATGAAGAAGCTGTGAAACTGTTCTAGTATTTTCATTAGTGAGATAAAAATTTGAATAAAATCGTAGAATGAAAGTATTTTTATTCTTTTTTAGCATGTCTTTATTATATATAGTAGACATTTTTAAAATAAGATTATTGATATACTAATTTTGTTGACTATAATCATGAAGGTAGTTTGTAGAAGAGCATCTTTATTTAAGAAAATTAAATTCTCTCATGTGAATGTTTTATTGTGTCGTGGTAAGAGAATTATAAATTTTATTTTCTCTTAGATGAATTGTAATGCTAGAGTATATCTCTAAATTTTTGTATTTTCTTATTCTTTGATAAATAAACTCAAATATTCATAAAAAAAATTGAAACAAAATCCATAAAAAGAAAAAAATACTTATTTTGTTACAAGATCAAAACTTTATATTTATAAAATGTAATACCTAATTTATTTAAAAAAGATAATACATACACAATTACTATAATATACTAAACTTTATTCTAAGACCAAATATGACAATATAACAAGTGTGATTAATAGTTTTTCAATCTTCAACGTCAATCTTCAACATTTTCAAAGTAACTTTGCTTTTAAATAATTTTTATTTATGCAAGAAACTACATAAAAATACATCTTAAAAGGAAATTTACTTTATATAGCGGATAATTTATCTTTTTTTCTCTCTCGTAAATAATCTTTTGTCATTAAAAAACTCTTGTGACTTTTTAAAAGTGTCTTCCTTAAGAATTAAATATAAGGCTGACCTGACTTGCCGCTCATAATGAGCAACGACCGCAGTTCGTGCATTACAGCTCCCTAGGTGGCGTACCTTTCGGGTTGACGCAACATGTCAAGAAACGATCTTTCATACCCACAAACGACCATAATTCCATGCCCCGATCGAAACCTCATTCTCGTTTCCGCTGAAAAGTGTGCCATGGCAGATGCTGCACGCCATAGGTTGAAGAGGATAAAGCATGGACGTTCTTCAGTCGACGCATGTTTGGCCTGTTGTCGGTTGCGACTTGTAACGCTTTCACCTCGGGACTCGTGTCTCGCGAGGGAGACATTGACTAGAACCCACCAGGCCCCCACATTCACATGCCTCACATCTCCAACCAGAGAACCTAGCGCACGGAGGCATCGTGACCACCGAACTTTGTATTTAGCCCATCATCGTTTGAGATTTACTACGTATAGAAGGGGAAATAAGGGGAAATAAGGGGAAATTTCTTTGCCTGCCTGTGGGCGCTGTAATAAGAGATGAGAGCTTCCTAGCTGGAGCCAGAGAGGGCTTTCCCCGTTTAACCGACCACCACATGCTTCTGTCGCATCCAAACAAAGCTACGAGGATAAGAAAGACTTGGAGAACTACAAACCATTTTATCGAGGACGTCTTGTACACTGTCGGTACCTTTCGAACCTCATAAGGTTCTCCCACTAGGCTCTCCGGAAAACGAGAGGATTTTCTCCCAATAGTGCGAAGCTTGTAGAAGCGTGCTCAAAGAGTTTTACCATTCCTTCAAGCAAAGAGTCTCTGCTTGGAACTTGATAAACTTACATGTGATTGATAGGCTACATAAATATCTAACTTTATTCATATATAACGTTTGAATTATTACAATAAAAAATTTGTTAAGATTCATGAAACAATTAGGTAAAAAAATTCATAAATTGAGAAGTATTAAGTGGGTCCTGTGGTATTTTTGCAAATGGTATTCCTCCAAAAGTGCTAATGAGAGGGAAGAGATGTACCAATTCATATAAAACTTTAAGAATAAAACTCTGCTTTTGGTGTGAGACAAGTCTCAATGAGAGGAATTAAGAAAAATCTAGTAGGTAAGCCGTTTTAGTAAGAGAGCTTGGCTAGCTAGTTGTTTGAGAGTTTCACTTTAATGTATTCTAAATAATGAGAAAATTTTATGAACTATTTCTCATTTGGTAAAAAGGAAAGTAAAAGAAAATTTATAAAAAAAGACTACAAAGGACATAATATATTTCGTTGATTTAACCTTACTTAAATTTACTATAATTGGATATGTGTGTGCTTATAATTTCATCTTATGATTGAATATTCAATCCATATATCGCTGATGCCATTTAATGAATTTCGCATGAGGTTCTTGATTCAATTTCTTTTGCAACTTTTTGGCATTAAAAAAATGTCTAGATACTATTCTTTCATATGAGATTGTAGAAAGATAGTTGAGATATTTGATACTACTTTAATTAATGAAAATGCCTATATCAAGAATTTCCAAGTTGGAACTACCACATGTCGTCACTATAATATTCGAGCATCATTGAATGATAAGTAATTCCTTTTAGTCTCTGACAAGAAATAATAGTCTTTTAAAAGTATTATACGATCGACGAAGTTATATGTTGTTCTCTTATAGTAAACAAAGAAATTAAAAGATAGTCGTATTTTCCAAAAGGATCTTTCCACAAAGGATAAAGTGTAGCGCTAATGATGTAAAAAAGCAGAGCAGAGCAGGTAGAGAAAAGAAAAAGAACAAAGCGGTAAAGGTTTCTTTTCGGGGATGTAACTTTTATTTTATTTTATTTTTCCTGGGATGGATTATGGCATGTTTGGTTCCTTCAACTTGAATGGCAGTTATTCGCCAAATCGAACTCGATTCTTCCGCGGACCGTTGCTTCTGGTCTTTTCCGTCCCCGGAAGTCTCCGCAGTTTAACGACACCACAACAGTTTGCTTTTGAGCATAAAAGCCCATGCTAGGTCCTCCCCACACCTTCACTCTGACACAACCCAGCGAGTGAAGGAGAAAAATCCATCCATCCATCAATGGCGGCTTTGTCGATTCTTTTTTTCGTCTCTGTCTTTTGCCTCTCAGCTTCATCTTCTTCAGCAGCTGTTGCCCTCGATCCCAAAACAACCACTATCACCATTCCACTGTCACCCTTCTTCACCGAACAACCATCCTCAGATCCAATCAAGACCCTCAATTCCCTCGCCTTTGCTTCTCTAACCAGAGCTCACCACCTCAAGCACCCCAAACACAGCTCTCCCAACACGAAAACCCAAGTCTTCTCTCACAGCTATGGAGGCTACTCCATCTCCCTCAGCTTCGGCACGCCCCCACAAACAATACCTTTCCTTCTGGATACTGGCAGTAGCCTTGTCTGGTTCCCCTGCACTTCTCGCTACCTCTGCTCCAATTGCGATTTTCCCACCGTTGACCCCGAGAAAATCCCGTCTTTCATCCCGAAATTATCATCTTCTTCAAAGGTTCTGGGCTGCAAAAACCCCAAATGTTCCTGGATTTTTGGTCCAAATGTGCTTTCTCGTTGCTCTGGTGACTGTAGCTCATCTTCCCAGAACTGCTCCGCGAGTTGCCCTCCGTACTTACTTCAATACGGTTCTGGGTCAACCGCCGGGTTGTTACTTTCCGAGACACTCGATTTACATCGGAAAACTGTACCCAATTTTCTAGTTGGATGCTCCATTTTCTCCATCCGCCAACCCTCTGGCATTGCCGGATTCGGACGCGGACCTGAATCGCTGCCCGCACAGCTGGGTCTCAGCAGATTCTCCTACTGTTTAATTTCTCGCCACTTTGACGACACCACGAAGAGCAGTGATCTCGTCTTGTTCCGGGAGCGCGGTTCCGCCAAGACGCCAGGCCTGAGCTACACTCCGTTCCGCAAAAACCCGGTCACCAATAACTCCGCTTTCCGAGAATACTACTACGTAACCCTTCGCAAAGTCATCGTAGGCGATAAGGTCGTCAAACTCCCCTATAAATTTTTGGTCCCGGGGCCCGACGGTAACGGGGGGACCGTGGTGGACTCGGGTTCGACCTTCACCTTCATGGAAGGTCCGGTCTTCGAACCCTTGGCACGGGAGTTCGGGACCCAGATGGCTAACTATTCTAGAGCTCGTGATGTCGAGGCCAGATCCGGTTTGCGGCCTTGTTTCAATTTTGCGGCTGAGAAGACGGTGAAAATCCCGGATTTGACATTCAAATTCAAAGGCGGTGCGAAGCTGGCATTACCCTTTGTGAATTATTTTGCGCTCGCCGGTAACACGAGCGTCGTGTGCCTGACCATTGTGACGGACGGTGTGATCAGTCCTCAGCAGGCCGGCGGGCCGGCAGTCATCTTTGGTAATTTTCAGCAGCAGAATTTTTATGTAGAGTATGATTTGGAAAACGAGAGGCTTGGCTTCCGGCCACAGAGCTGCAAGAAGTGAGCTGGCGTAACGGTTGGGAAAATAATGGGTGCCTGCTAGGGCCATGATGGGTTGGCTTCGATTGGGATGGGCACGTTCCACATGCGAGCAAAGCTAGGTAGAGGTGGTGGCATTAGGTTGAAGCGTCCAAGCTCGTGGCAGCCGCCGTGCTATGGTTAACGTTGGACGGCGGTGCAATCTAGAATTACCCATTTGTTTTCTTACAATGATTGTCCAAGTAGTGAAGGAATTAAATAATGTTAAAAGTAATTGTCTATTTACATATTTAATGTTGCAACTTAGTTTGAAAATAACATGCCAATGTCACTACTAGCCGTTACGTTCAACGTCTACGGTCGCTGATGATGACTTTGACATTTCCTTTTTCATGATCTTCTATTACAACGTGTCTTCCTTTTTTCTTTATCTTCTAAGGCAAGCTTCTCAATGCCTTTCTTCCTTTAGTACTTCTTCAAATCATGAATGTTGGTGTCACATAATGATGGTACAGTTCTTTGGAATCCCTTTGTCACCGATCTCTCTTGCATGCCCATGACTGCACGAGTACCTTTAATTTTCTGTGGGGGACAGGACATGGGTGCAATTCATTTCATTTATTCTAATAACTTACAAAGGACATAAACCACAGAGGAAGAAGAAGAAGAAAACAAAGAATTGAGATTTTTTTATATGTTTATTTGTAAGATTTTACAACATTTAAATCTGATTGAAAGACTTCTTACTCTTGACTCTGAGAGCATGTTCATGGTTTTGGCTGTACTGCACTACTAAAGCTTTGAGTGGGTTAGAAACTGGTGTCGGAGGACACTTAGTTTTGAAGAAAGGGAAGTGAGTAGGACCACTTCCTTGATAAGGTTAGGAGAATAGGCTCGTCATCCACAGACTAAGCATCCATTTAAAACATTTTTTCTAAGAAACATAAACTAAGAACTGTGAACAAAGGAGGTAACTTAAAAAAGAGGGTTTGGTTAGTGATGACAAAATACGGACATAGGATGATGGGATTGAAGCCATGGCTGAATAAGAACAAAAGAAGCTGGTGAGGAAATGAGTCAGCACATGCCTGTGATTTGGAAACTAAAGCGTTTTCCATTGCATCTGGAATCTTTACTCACCGCCATTATTAAACTTAGAAAGGAGAAAGGAGTGGTTGCAAAGTGCTGCCCTTGCTTTCAAACTTCCAACAGGCGGCGTTTGGCGGCCTTGTTTCTCGTCAGCTTTCATAGTGCTCATTGCTTTTGCTACTTGACTGATCTGAGGTCTACCAAGTTATGCCTAAAAACATATTGTACTTTACATTTTGATACAGTTTAATGCCTTTTTATTTACGGTGGTCTTGTCAGGCCATCATAGATGACATCAAGTGAAGAGATCGTCGGGAGTAACATTAATGGTACTCATCCACATTTCGATCATACGAATGTGTGTTGGGAACTTATTGGCTGGAAGGTTAGACTTTTATTCCGAGCTTAGCAACCAGAAACTCAAACCTAGATGCTCAATTTACAATAATGTGAGCAAGATTTTAACGTATTTGTTGACCTTCCAGGAGCCGACTTGAGAGGTCACAATCACGGTAAAATTTTCGAAGCTTATCCTCTAAATAACTCTTGATATTTATAGCTTTTGGTAGAGCCCTAACACGAGGCTGGCACTTTGAAAAGCAAGTCTGTCTTTGGTTCTTTACTATCGAGCTATGTTCACTTTTGGGCTGTAACTTCATTCACCATGTTTGCTTTCATGTTGTTGCTGTAAAGAAATAAAAAGCTCTACATATTTTGAATAAGAGGTCAATTTCCTTTTTCTTTTTTCGATTTCAACTAGGCGTTTGTCAAATTTTTGCATAATTATTTAATGAAATGTTATGTCAGATCAGTCAATTAAAATATATAGGAATTTTTTTAAGAGAGATAGTCAACCACTTTAATTAGCAATAGGACTATTTCACGGTATGAGATGGTGACCCATGGTGCATTGAGGAAGGTTGTTGCTCATAGTTATTGGGTGAGAGAGACATCTATTTATAAGAGAGTAGTTGATCATCTTTTCTTAGTTATTGTTATTTAAACATATTTGTATCCAAAATAATTATTTCATGTCTTATTATGTCTCTAAGGAAGGTAATATACAGTAAATTGCCTTATTTCAAAACAAAAGTAAATAAATTGAAATTACATGAAATATTTACGAATTCAATTCAATTTATCCTAACTTTTAGTGCCTACGGCCTTGGCCTGCCCAAAAGCTGAGAGAATCAGTTTAAAATGAAGGAAGAAAGAAAGCTAGTGCCTTTTGTACTATCCAACAGCGAGAGGCTCTCTCTCCCTGTCAAAGCGATTGGACAGTACAAGAATCGGTTCTCCTCTTTTTGCATCCTTTTCTCTTTAAAGCTTAGGCATCTTTAAACCATGCTCCCCATATTTTTGCAACTCAAATGCACTTTTCCCTTGATGCCATGTTCCGTGATTCTTCTTTCACTGCACTGCAAGAAACTTCCAACAAATTCTTTCCAGAAATTGACTAAGTGGCGTGTATCTACCAGCCCATAGATTCTATAAGTTTGAGCAACTTGATCGTTACAATGATTACTTCCTTTTGTAAAATTTATTTGTACGAAAATTGGATACTTTTGTATGTAAGAAGTACAGCATATTACTATCTTGATAATGTGAGATAATACACTTTTTTTTCCTACAAAAACCCATTCAAATTCATGAACATAGAAGTATCTCATTTAAAAACTAAAATTTAATACTATGTCAAGAGCTTACTTTCTCACTTATAATTAACATATAAAATAGATAAATATCCTTATTTATAAAGAATACAACATTAGATTTCAAGGCTATTAGATTATTGACCTCAACAATTAATGGTCCTTGTATATACCAAAATCTTAAAAATTAGTTGGTGGCTTGATGTAAAAGGAAGATTTAAAGATGCATAAAGATTAGATGGAATGCATGTTTAAAAGTATAACTTTGATACCAAGTCAAAAGTAAGAAAAAAAAGTATCATGCATAACTTTGATTCACATGTAAAATTCCACATAGGAATTTGGTTATCATTTTTAGATACAAAATTGAAGAAAATAGTAATTTAAAAAACATATGAAACTTGAACCTTAAAATCATCATTTCAGAAACCTATATAGTAAAACTAGGAACTTTAAAACTTAAATTATGCCTAAGTCATTGATGCTAGAAACACAATAAGAGTTATATGACATGTTTTATAATGACCGTTGTTTCATTTATCATATAGTATTTTATAACATTTTAACATTTCAAGAGCCTAACACGCTGTAACACATGGGTGTAGCGTCTACTAGGGGCTCAGGCTTTGGCAGAGTTGGGCTGAGCTGGATAGCAAACCCAACCTGATTGGGTTTCATATTCAAAAATAAACCAAGCTCTACCAGAAGATTCAGGTGGGACCGGGGGCTCGGACCAGTCCATGGTTCCAATGGGCTGGCTCGGAGTAGTCCAGCCAATTGACAACCATTAACTTGTAATTAACGCCGTCTCGTTGGGAACACGTTGAAAGTTGGTTCCGAGGTTCAACTTCTGGAACAACCACCAAACGGCCAAACCAAAAATCCCCAGCGCGCGGACCAGTTTCCGAAGCAACGCGCAGAACTCCTACGATCTTTCCCGCATTGTCACAGCTTCTTCATCTTTGGCTAGCCTGAGGTTCGTGTGATCTTGTTTTCGGACTCCTTTCATCGGAACGGTGACTATGTGGCGCTCCTTCTGGCGGTCCCTTGACCGCTTTTCGCTCCAGCACTTCAAGTAAGTTCCCTCTGACTTATCATCACTAGCTGGGTTTGGTGTTCCCACGCCTTTGTGCCCTGATTCACATGCTTTCTGATTTCAATTTCAAGAAATTCTTATGCTTGCAATGTGTGTGGAGCTTTTCTGATCCAATGGTTAATGTAGATATGTAATTGATGAGCTGCGAAGGATCAATGTTGTGGATTTTCGGAACAGGGTAATTTGAACTTAGATTATGATATAATCGATGAGCCTTGTCCGTTTTCTATTTGCTCATCCTCGCTTTGATCCGTTCCTTCCAGGATTTGGTTATAGATCTACTGCAGTCTATAGTGGAGATAGTTACCTATGGCGACAGACAAGATCCAATGATATTTGAGTATGAATTCACCTTCTCATAATGTTATTTCCGTGAAGTCTATGTTTCTCGTTTCTAGATGACATTTTAATGACAACTCATAAATTATGGCAGATGTTTCATGGAATACCAAGTTCTAGCAGAGTTTGTTCGTGTACTAAAAATCAGCAGAAATTCGAGGATCGAGGCGCCGTTACTGCAGTATCTCAGTATAATGATTCAGAATATGGACAGGGAACAGGCAATTTGTAAGCTTCGATTGTCATTAGTGTACATGCAGAAACTTAAATAGAATTATTATGTTCTTTGTTTCTCTATCATTCTTTGCCTATCTGCAACGTGCATTTTGGTTTGGGGAGGAGAAGTATCCAAAGCTATGATGACATGGGAAGATGGACTTTCGTTTTCATAAGTAACAAGTCTTAACCTTTTATTCTGCGTATAGACCAATGCTTGGACGATTTTGTGATGCATTTGATGCTTTTGTGATGCAGACTATTGTTTTAGCAATGATTATGTTAACAGCATCATCACACATCCGTACAATTTTGATGTGGGAGATCTAGCTCCATATTACGTATCCTTTCTAAGGTTTTGGTCTCCCTCTGGCTCTCATTGTCAATCTCTCTGATTTTCTATCTTTGTTTGGGTGAAATACCTGAGCTATTTGGCTTTTTTCCTGTTTCGTCATCGGGTTGCTTGTTTGAAGTGTTCTTCCCTTCTCCCCCTTCTCCCAACTTACTGGCCTTATTTGGTTCTTTTTTCGAATCAGGGCAGTGAGCAGCAAAGTAAACAAAGACACACTTTGTCTTCTCGTAAAGGTTCATGGGGTGAGTTAAAGCATACGCTTCTCAGATATGATGTCATTATGATGGTGCATCATTTACTTACTTGGTTGTGATGTGAATGGTTGCTTAAAAGCTTATCCTGTATATAGTTTGGTGATGTATGAGAGAAAGCAACTACCTTGTACAGAGTATCTGGAGTAGCACTTTTTAAGGATAGAAAAAATGATGTCTTCGGTTTAATGATGAAGTTTGTCATGCTAGAACCAACCTTTTTGGTGTGCCTTGAGTTCCCTGATTTTCTTTCTTTGTTCTGTGAGTGGTTGGTTCATGTTCAGCTATTGTGTGTTTGCGTTAATTCAGCTACAGACGTGCATATCCTCGCTTTCCTTGCAATCATGCAATGGCGTTCATGGCTTACTGGCACAATATCCCTTATGTTCATCATCTGTGCCAGGTTAACGTTTCTTATTAGGGGATGCTGACAACCAACAATGTTCAAATGATTGATCAGTATGTTCTGATAGACCTTGGTCTCTATGTTGAATTAACTTATGGGAACTGAAACATATAGTAGTTTAAAATTATTTCTTCATGTTTTTGCATTCATGCTTCCAGAACGTTTTCTTTGTTGTATTTATTTGGTTGAGATTCAGTGATTACTGCTATTTTTATCGATATTCTTCTCATATTTTATGGAATCATGTCTCCTGATTGCAGGATTCTGCTGTTTCATTTCCTCTGTACAATGAGGCTCTTAAATTTGCCCAGCATGGGGAGAAGATGATTCAGACTGCTATACGTGCATTAACTCTCAACATATACAATGGTATCGTGCTGTTATCTTTTTTAATCTTTTGCAAGTAGAAGATAATTGTTAAATATTAGATGTAAAGTACATTTTGGGTATCTTGCAACAGTATCCTTTTGGTTATGCAGTGTGTGATGATATGGTCTATCAATTTATTACAACTCCTCCAGTCTCAAACTACTTCTCAGACTTGGTTTGTCAATTAAGACACCAATGCTTTCATCTAGACAACCTTCTCCATGCTAAAGAGTATGTTTCTTGATTTTAAGGAGAATTTTTTCATTTCTTAAATTGTACTTTGGCTCAGTTATAAGAAACTATTTGAGGCAAAAAAGTGTTTGCCATATATGCAGGGGAACATCCACTGGTGAGAAGAGAGATGAACTAATTCTAGAAACTGATAAAATTTTGGACGATCTATACTACTTGAAAGACATTCTAAGTGTCGGCGAGTTTCGTTTGATTAGATTAATCACGCAAAATCTTTTCAGCTTACTTGTCTTTCCCATGTTGCTTCCTTTTCTAAAGTTAAGGCAGATTGATGTGAGTTTTTCTCCTCCTCTCTTTATTCACTCACTGTTCTTCTATACAATGTGTTGATTCAGCATTCTTTTTCATATTTTCTCCAGGTCTCAAATATATCAGCAGTCACTTCTCTGTACATTGTTTCTCGTCTTCTTCAAGTTATAGGTGGAAAGAGCATGATAAATGCTGTGGCTGGTGTTGTTTTATATCCTTATATGACATCAAGTCTCAGAGATGCTTCTGTTGGAGATACAGTTGATGGCAGTTGTAATGTTAAGTCTTTTATTGACCATTTGAATCATATGGAAAAAATGGTATGTTCTGGTCCAGAGTCTGAAGGAGCAGAAAACATTGAGAGCAGCTATTTGTTTGGACACTTGGCAGAACACATATCATCCACTTCACAATTCGTTAGTGACTCCCAGAATGATATCTGTACACAAAGGTGGGTCTTTGATGATAATCAATCTTCGGCATTCAATTTAGTGACTCCATATCCTATGGAAATCTTCAAATTGAACAGCCTTCTTTCTCTTTTCTGATCATTGCTTTTTCTCCTCCTCTTTCCTTTGTTCTTCTTGTGATATTCCTTGATTAATAAAAGAGTCGTTATTACTCGTGGAAATAAAAACAGGTGTAATTAGTTGGTTTTTCTCAAGATTTGATCAATGTTTCTGACATGCAAGTTTACGTTACTGCTTGAAACCTGAATGTTAGCTATAATTTTTTAGAGGTCAGAATAATAGGCTGCCTTCCGTTTCTATTTATATGTTGATTTTCTTTCCAAAATAAAGAACGTGAGAGTGATGGTGAAGACACCTAGAGGGCATTGCACAGATATTTGGCTTATTATTTCCTAAGATTGTGGTCTCCTGAGTGCCGTGCAATATCAACGGTTGAGCATGAAAGTTAATTAATTATGATCATTTAAATCGCTAATTTTATTGTAACACTGAATATGGAATTTGAAGCAATGTATTAATAGCATTCATAGCTTGTATTATTATAAATAGCATTCGTAGAATTCCTAGTAATGTGAGAATCACAATATACGTTTACAGTTATAATGAAAGTTTCTAATAGTGCAGGAGTGGAATACTTGCATGTGTTTTTCCTGAGAATGATCAGAGTCTGCTGCTAGCATCTCTGTTTTTACTGCTTATTTTAGCAGAAAGTAACGGTATTGTTTTCTGACTTTGGAATGTACCAGTCTCTCTGGCTATTGCTGTTTCTACCTCTTCTTTTGGTGTATGGGTGTTGTTCATTTTTTTCATTTGTTTCATTTGTTGGTGTCTGCAGATCTTGATCATTTCCTAGCTTCATTGATTGGATTAAGTGGAACACAGGATACGATGGTAAATATCGTTACAATATCCTGGATCAATTTTATTCTTTATCTAAGCATGTGCTTGCAATCAGTGTTTCTTTGTCATGACTGCTGATGGAATTTGCTACTTCCGTTATCATCTTCCACTGTACTGTTTCTTCCCCTATAACACTATGAAGAGCAAATAATACCTCTCCTTGTGAAGAATATGAATTTTGACTAACCTGTTCCTTTAAATGCTTACATTAACTGGATGTAGAATTCGCTGCATGCAAAATTTTATTTATTTGTTTATTACTATTATTAATTTTTATTTTTGTATGGATGATAAGATGCTTATGGGATGATTTAGATCCTTTATCCTTTGATTCGTCTGACACTTTGCATAAAAATCTTGCTGGTTAGTTTTGCCTTTATTTTTAAAAGCATTGTGAAGATTGATCACCAGGTCATCCGCCTCCTATCTTAAGCTTAACACACAAGCTTCTACTTTTATTTGCATTTTAAAACATATACTCAATACCTTCTTTGTTTTTTTTTTTCTTTTTTCCTTTCTTGTTATGGAAAATATAATTGATTTCTTATGAGTTTAATTTAACATGGTTGTGCTTTCAGTCGCAGGTTCATGACTTATCAGCTTCACAGTTAGTGGATGGAAGTATCTTCACGAAATTTATGCCACAGGTATATCAATAATGTGAAAGTTACTCTGTTAATTTTAAAATTTTGGATTAGAAACGTAATCCCCTTCATTAGTTTTTAGATTGTCAACTAGAAGATGTTAATTAAACTCTAAAAAATTGTCACCTCGAGTGTCCTGGTTAAGCATGTCTTTCAATCAATTGATCTTTCTCAATTCCAATTTTTTTTTTTTTTTCCCTCTTTTCCTGCAGATCTTTAATGCACTGTTGACCATTTTAGCAAGCCAACCACCGTTATCTTCGCTGGTACAATGGCATGCAGGGTGGTTCTTGCATAAGCTACTGAATTATCAAGAGAACAGTCTCAATGATCTGAATTTTCACCTATTCAACGTAAGAATTCTACTGAGCTGGTATGCATTATGTGGATAACACGTTTACTTCTCACTGACAGCATGACCAAAGTTTCTTCTGGTTCTGATATTTGAAGAAGTGTTGCTTTTGAAGCTTGAACATAGAGTGAAGTGGACTATCATTTGTGCATTAGAATTTTGTGTCATTGGGATCTATGGATCTCTTCCTATCTTCAGAATTTCCTAGTCTGTTCACTATAGTTGCATATTCCTTTCACAGCTGTACTTTAAGCATTCTTACTGCAAAATGATCAGCTAGGAATCACAGTAGGTCCTCTTCCCTTGGTGTCAATCACAGGAATTAGTCATATCTGAAGGAGAAACCAAACCATTTACCCAATATTGAGAATTCATTTAAGAAATGTCATTTTTGTTCCCCCAAACTTTCTAGATTTCTATATTTTCTAGTTTCCATTGACAGTTCTATATTTTCTAGTTTCCATTGACAGACTTCATATGAGCAGTCCCGTGAACACCTTCGGAAAGAACTTGACGGATGCTGGTTTGATTATATCCCAGATACTTTTAGAAGTGAATGGCCAAGATGTAAAGCAGGTACATGACTTTATTTTTTCCTGGTTGTAACTAAATTACTTAAGAGGTTTCAAGGCATAAAGCTTAAGAGAATGAGCAAATATACTGCGTTAGGAAATTCTGGTAGTTAACCCTTCTGCTTGGTACACCCAAAATTCAAGTCTAATGAAAAATAGTAAGAAATAGTTTTATTGGATAAACAGTTTATGTGCAATTAATTTCATCTATATCAATGTTGCATACAGCTCTTATGGAAACATCTCAAAATAAAGATCCCTTTTTTGTATTGGAGCTTGCTGCCTGCCAACAAAAGACTAATGGTATGTATTTCTCATATTAATGAAGTTTTGAGATTTTGTTAATTGGATTAGATTATTTCCCTTAGAACAGTTTTTTTCTTTCTTGGAGGCTAAACAAGTATTATTTGTAATTTACAGCTGACAACAATACTCTTTCAGCTTGGCAAAGGATGGTAGAAGCTGTGAAGGTTTTTATACTGAACTCTTATTAAGCTTTATTCGGTTGAATATTACTTATTATTGTTGATCACAGATAAACATGAATATGGTTTGCATCCCGGGGCAGCTGCAGTCTGAATCATATTTTGATTTTGAGTTCATTATTGCCTTGTTATTTAAATACTTTAGGCGTATGTGAGACACAGAGAGTGATAATCCTAGTACCAAAGAGATCTTTTGGGCTAACTAAAAGGATACAACTAGAGTGTAAGAGACCCTCTTGATTTGTAATCTCTGACATCTTACATATGATAATGAACCTTTTTTACCCTCTTTATTTAAGTTTCTGGAGGCTTAATCACTTAGATTCTGTGGTGCTATGTGTTGCTTGTTTTTTGGTTAGTTTATCTATTTGCAAATCAAATTTTGTGTCCTGCTGTGCATTTCACTTTCAATGTTGCTTCCTCGAAGGTTTGTAACCTGGCAAGAAATGTTGAACTTTGAGTGTCCACAGCGTTCAGGCGATTTGTTGATGCAAGAGACCATGGAAAATGCCGACCAAATATTTTGATTTTCTTTCGCTCAATGCTCCCCAAGGACATTGTCTGTTGCTTTTTTTATGATCCCATAGATTTATACAACTCCATCAAACGCCATGGTAGACTTTGTATTAGGTTACATGTTCCATGCAATATCTTTGTTATTTCCTCCCTGCATATTTCAAATGATTTGAACTTGTAAGTGATTTAGCATGCTTCAGTCTGTGCTCATGTTACCCGTTCTTTTTTTATGATCTGACGTTCTATCTCATATTTATTGGCTACCATATTTTGAGTTTCTCATGTTAAATTCAATTTTTCGTCTTTCATGAATCCATTTCTGTTGTTTATTACCCATCATTCCTTATTTAAGTTTGCTGGGGTGTGGAAGATCTCATAGCAATTATTTTGTTAGGTATTCATTCTCCATTTTCAGCTTAAGGTAGTAATTGCCAAAGGAGATTTGCCTGAAAACCCCCTGCTGAACATAGCTAGTGCAACTGCTGAATCTGGAAAAAGTCATGCCTCGGATATCTCATCTGCAAGCTTTGGGTCTGATGTTTCTTTAGGTTCGATAACATTCCAGAAAACTTCAGTTGCTGTCTAAAATGTTATGGAACATTGTGTTTTCTTTTCTCTAATTCTCTTCTGGTTTTGCAGGCTCTGGAATCCCTTGCAATATAGCATTTTCCAATGCGGGAATCAGGGATATCTACCTGATCCCAGTGGCAAGGGGAATGACTGGAAAATTGCTTCTCACCGAAAAACATCCCTTCCGCAGTCAAAGAGGAGTTGTTATTGCTATTGCTCCATTGGTCGGCTTGAGTGTAAGTAGCAGTTTTCATAGAATTAGGTCAACATTCAAAACATATCTTGATGATGGTGTGACAAGTCGATGAAATTTCAACATGAAAGACGGAAGAAAAAAAAAAAGAAAAAAAAAAGAAGGGAAAATCGGGGATTATAACTTGGACCTTTCTTGGCCTGCTTTTGGAGATAAACCGTTATCAAAGAGATTTATAATTGGAGCTCTTGATTGTCTTGCAATGTGCAATGCCTGTGTTCAATTTTTAGTAAACATAAAATTTACATAGTTTACAGCCAGGTAATTGTCTTTGGAAGAAAGAACAATAGTCTGTACTCTATTCGCACCAGTTACAAAAACTCCTAGTCTAAAGTTGTAGTTGAAAAGGAAAATGATTAGACCTAGGGCAAGACTCTCAAATTTCTGCCAGTATGAAGATAGTGATTCAGGTAGTGAAATGAGAATGTATGGTGATAGAAGTGCAAAGAATGTACTATATTTTGATGCATTTTATCTTTTAATTTATCAATTATGGCGGAAGTTTGCGTGGGGAATCTTACTGAAGATGTCAGGGGGCTACTTTAAGTCTTTTGATTCTCTTATATATGTAGATCTGTGAGTTTTGATAATGCATCGCTAAGGTAACACTTCCTCACTTAATACAGCCAAAGATAGACAAGGACCATCCCTCATGGTTGCATCTTCGGATAAGAGAGTTTGACCCAAGATTTGACAGGAGTAAAGCTAGAGGCAACCACTCGCAGATATCCAGTAACGTTACAGATGGAAGATGGACTGTTGGTTTTCCAAGTGCGAGAGCTTGTGAGGTGGCTCGGTTATTAATACTTGAGGAAACTTGTAAACAGAGATCCTTTGTTGAAAGCATAATTGCTCCGCTAGTCCAGGACACTTATCTTGGGAATTTATCAGATAATTAAGCTGAGCGAAGCTTTGGTACAAGGTGTTTGGAGGTTAGCTTGCGACTTACCGATATGGTTCTATCTTTTCTCTGTCTCTCACAAATTTTGTTATTGTAACATAGCTAGGGTGTCTCTGCATGGTAGTGTTTATAATAGATCCCCAAAGTGGACTTGTATCTCCGTGGGCCTACTTCCATTGTATTGTATCATATTTGTAAGCAAATTGTAGTCAATGTCAATGCAATAATAGACTTAACAGTATTGTGCCCAAGTAAATTTCTTGGGAATAAGAAAGTGGAACACATTTTGTTTCCTGCATGAAACCTCGTGGCTTGGACTGCTGTGAATTGATTCCGGAAATTGATAACTTCTGTCTATAGTTCCTCGGGGACATTTGGCCACTGCTAATGCCTCTTTTTCTGTGATTAAATTTTCTCTCCTTCCTCCTAATATTGCCTTCTATTTTTCTGTTGTTTGGTTTCTTCTTTCATACTTCGTGCTCGCAGAGGAGGTCAAACTGATCATCTCTCGAGTATCGTCAGTGAAAAGAGTATCATAGGAAGTCATTTCTCTTACAGATGAGTGATAGAAAAACCATACACTCTCGTAGGATAGGAAGCTAATGATAATAACCAATTCGTACATGTAAACATTTTGGATTTTGGGATAGGAATTTAGATATGGTGTTAGAATGAATACGTTGCTGTAACATTACAGAAGCACCCTGTTTGAACTTGTCCGGAGGATGCATACACGATTTTGTGTCGGAAGGGAAATTCTTGAACAGTTCACTCATCATCAAGGTAGAACAGCCGAGAGCTAGCAACCTGGTCAAGAATGTTGGTAGGATTCCAATCTTAAAACCAGTGCTTTTTTCCGAATATAGATGCCCAAAACCAGCGAACCCATGTGTCCGTGCTGCAATGATAGCCTGAGAGGCTCCTTTCTAGGCAGTAAGTAGACAGCAGCATTCCTTTTCCATCAAGTGTTCTAGCTAAGCCAACCACGGAAAGCACGGAGACAAAACACTCGCAATTTGCTGTGAAGAATACTAGCTAAGAATTTCCCTCATCATCACATGATGCCGGCCGCCAGGCCTAAAACAAAACTAGTTTGTTTGGTTCATAGTGGATAGTGAACATAAAATAGTGAAAACTTTTAGGAAAAGGGATGTGGTACTGGTACGTAATTCCATAACCTTTTCATTTACAAGGCTGTCATGTCAAAATTAGAGCTACTTTTTCCTCCCATTGTAAACTTTAAAGTCTGGCAGGCCAGCACAATGCTGTTAAGTCTCTCTCTCTCTCTCTCTCGTGTAAGTTTTGTTCCCTCTCTTGAAGATTGCTTTCACCCACATGGCCACGTATAGGCAAAGATGCTTATTTGAAGCTTAAAAGCATAAAAATGAGCAGCCCTTTTGAGTAGATAATGCCATATTTTACTTTTAATATCACTTTATGAGAGAGTGCTTTACTTTAAGCAAAAGCTATTGAGATATAATTTAATAAGACTCAGTTATTGCTACGCCTTTATTTCACGTCATCTTAATTAGTAATCAGGTATAATTGGCCATTTTTTTTTGACTGATTTTATATTTGAGTCTGACTAATAAAAATACTTGGGATTTACCAATACATTTACTACAGTATATTGTTGTAATTAGCTATTCTTATAGCTAATTATATATATCTTATTTAACTTCAGCAAAAAATGAATAATATCAATGGGAGATGTCCCCATACGTTTTCCATACCAAGTTGTTCGAGCTCAAACTCTAATGCCGTATGTTTCCGTGAAAAACAAAGGTTCTGATACTGAAACGAGAAAAGGAGAACTCTTTTACTTTGGTACAAATTTAGCAGCAGCAAACAGGGATCGCTTTTGCCATCGATATCTTTATCTGGACGTAGTTGATTAACCGTTATTGGTGATCAGAGAGAGAGAGAGAGAGAGAGAGAGAGAGAGAGAAAGGAATGGGCTGGGGTGTATCCGAAGCAAGTGCACCATAAATATTCCTCTCCTTCATTCAGAAACTCCTTTTTCCTGCAGCGCTGAGTGCTTTGTGTTCAAATTATATGGTGCCCTTTAATATGTCTTTTTAGGCCAACAAAAGATAGAAGAAGCTTTTTGACTGGAAGACCCGACTAGAATGCCCACCGATAAAGAATAAACAGTTGCAGATTTTGGATTTATAACAACTGTAGAACGTATAATTTAATCGGAACCTTTCTTTCGCGTGCTGCTCACGCTCTACTCCATAACCATGCACTATGCACCCCTGCACTGCACCAACGTGAATGAATAATAGCAAGGGTTGGAAACACCTAACGCGAAACCTAGAAACGGGCAAGCTTTGCTTCCATGGAGTTCGAAACCTTAAACCCTCGACCCCCTGCTGGAGATAAAGGCAGTAGAAACTGAATCCTATCACGTCATTGTCTCACTTCTGAACCCTGATGCGTGGCTTAGCGCATGGGTGGCCATGAACTGGTTTTCTATCACTGGCTTTATTCTATGATTGCTAGATCATTCTCTTTTCTCTTTTTTTATTTGCCAATCATCTTCTTTTCCGGTGAACTACTTTACTGTGGAGGGCATACTGAGCCTGAAAGTATAACCACTGAAAATTGTTTTCTGGCGGAGTGTGACTTACTGTCTAAACAAGTAAAAGTAAAAGATGATTTGAGGAATGAAAGGAGATCTCTCGTTTGTTGTGTTTAGAAAATATGTTTCCATTTGTTTTTCTTATTTCATAGCTTTTTTGTTTGAAGACCTAGAGGTGATTTAAATACTATGTATTGTAGCTCTTCTTTCTATGCAAAGGCACGCTGAGGAATAGGACCTGTAACCTAAAATAGGCCACAAGCGTTTACCCAGAAATATACCCTAGTGGCAGAGCTAGGAGAGGAAATTAGTTTTCTTGGGTTTTGATACAAATCAATATGCAGATCACATTTATTTCAGTCCATATTACTGAAACAGGGCGAAGTCATGGTCCCCAGAAATTTGCTTCACAATCTCCTGCTACCCGACCCAGTTCTAGTTGATTTATGTAATTTTCTAGAAGGCTACTACCTTTAGTCTCAATTATCTCTTTGTACCTTTTGGTTGATTTATGTCTTTACATTGTTTCGCAAGATGTGATAATCTTTTCGGAAGACTTAAAATAATCAGAACAATATGTAGTGGAGCAATCTAAAGAATATCTTCTTCATCATGGTATGAATATTTTCTTACATACTACGGACGGTTGAGGAACTTAGGGTCGTGGTCCTTCTCTTCCAACTATTAATTGGTCAAACCAACTAGAAAATACAAGTAAAAAAAAGCTTGAACTATGGCATGTGAAATAGATTATGCCAAAAGTCATCTTAATACAGATCTTTGCAGCGTCCTTCTCTTAAAAAACAGTGAAAGTCTTATGGTGTCAGTGTTGAATTATGCATTTATGCACGGATCAGTTGCAGTCCATCAAGCAAACAACTGCCGCAACGACTATGAGATTACGGACAACTTTCCATGTCATCATCAAATAAACATCATGGATTGATGGTGCTCCGCGACACCCAAGTTGTAGATGATGCTACTAAGGCTTGAGACTTCTGTCAACACATCATTTTTGTCTAACTTTGGTTCTCTCTCTCTCTCTCTCTCTCTCTCTCTCTCTCTTTCTATCAGCAAAATATCCGTCCTCCGGGATCAAAGACAGAGCTAGAAGGGGTTGCTTCAATGTCCCTCCTAGTCTAACATTGATGCAACAGCAAAATTCACGATTCTTCATTTTTAACCGGTCAAACGTCAGACCTTTACTTTTGAAAGGAAAAGTATGATCCATCACGATGACTACTAGTTAAGTACCTGATTTCTTAGACCAGTTTTCTGATCGACCATAATGGCTATTTGTGAAATACCTTATTTGGTGGACTGAAATGGAAACTGTCATCTTTAGTCATCTTGATTACTTGGCCCTAGATATGTGACTTCTGTTTTCTTTCAGTTATGCTTTCTGAGTTTCGCAAGTGTTCATTAAAATAAAGACATTTTGATAGCAAGAGGATTTTAAAAAATTGCTTAAGAATCGATCTAAGCAGTCCATGACAAGATGAACAATTATTTCTCGTTGAGCAAAATAAGAATGAATCAAACAGGAGTTAATAGTTAAGTGGCAGAGCTATTATTGGTTTCAAATCTCTTCACCCCATTACATATATATATATAAAGAAGGAAGAATTAATCCCATATTGTTGGGTGTGGCACAGTGCATGGGACTTTCTGCATAAAGGATTTGTTATTATGACCCTTGAGCTTCTTGAATGCAGTAGGAAACATATGCTGGTATTTATTAATCGATTTGATGCTGCCTTCAAGTAAAATCTTTGCCATACCTTTGTCCAGAGGGTTTCAAAAGCTCTTACGTCAACGAGGGCACATCTCAATAAGGACTATTTGCTGCACTTAAAAAAGGAAAAGTCAGTGCAGATCTTATTATTCCCATTTTTAGTTACTGTTTTACTATTGTAATTATTTCCATAAATATCACCAATAATTTCAAAAGGAAAAATTATCAAAACGGTACTATGTTTTGGTACAATGAATGCAGAGGCCGTATGCTTTGACACCATGTGCCATCGAAGACCATATTTTTACAGTAAAGAGCATCTGGAGAAAGAACCGAGCCCATCTCAAAGGTGTATTGGATTTTTATAACCATTTTGTATTCTCACTTGGTGGTTTGTGTGCTCATCTTCTGAATGAATCGGGTGGAAAAGCGCCGACTTCATGAAACAACGAGAAAGAGAAGTCTTGCGAGCTAGGGGAATGTTTGTTTGTTGGTCTTAATCCCCATGCAATATGCATTCAAAGCATCCATTTAGTTTTGTGACTTTGTTGTCCATAAAGGATGGATGAATGCGAACGCTTTATTCCTTTGTCTTTGCGTCCGGAAGAAAATCGTACACAGTTCCCGATTCCTTCAGACACATAGTCCCCATTCTCTTTTCAGGTCCTCGGTTTTGGCGGACGTGAACGAACACTTCATTCTCTCTTTCTTCTCTCATGGGGAGGCGCCACCATGGTTTGGCGGATGAAAATTCAAGATTGCCCTCTGTTGAGATAGTGCAGGACATTTTAGGGTATGGAAGGATTCTATTTGATTGAACTTGATGATGTTCTTGAAAAGACTTGCTGGATATCATTAAGCTAAAGAAGAAAGCTAATACCATGGTTATACTTGAAAGGATTGGAGACGTATTGTTTTTCAGATTAGTACCTCAATGTATATAATACTTTGCATAAAAGAGAGAGACCCACTACTGTATCTTTATCAAATTTTATGTAGAGAGAGAGAGAGAGAGAGAGAGAGGGCAAAGCTGAGTTGCCTTTGATACTGGTGCATTCGTCCTGCTTGTCAGCACATGCATTCCACTTTCCACTACAAAATCGACTTTGGACCCCAAATTTTACCTCACCCACAAGAAAAGCATAGCCCACCCCCCATAAATTTCAAACCTTCTCTCTCCAGCTCTCGCCAGCACAACTCAATCAAAATCCAGACAAGCTAGGGAACAAACTAGCTTTCATGGAACTACTCTGCATAGCATCGACAAGCTATTGGTGATTGATACCTACCCTCAAACCGATCACTAAGGCGGTTCCGCTTCCTCTCTCACCCTGAAGTTTCCAAAACCTCTCTCTTTCTCCTTGTTTCCCTACCATAAACACATACCTGTTTCATATCTCGCTTTAAATTCAGGTAAACCCATGACAAAATGTTTAGAAGTTCTTCCTTGATGCCCTTTTAAGCTTCTTGTCGCTGCTATTGTAGAGAGCGTTGAAGAAGATGAGATCAGGAGGTTACACTCTTCAACAAACTCTAACTGCTGAGGCAGCAAGAGTAGTAAACCAAGCCATAACACTCGCTAAGCGTCGCGGCCATGCTCAAGTGACTCCCCTCCATGTGGCAAACACCATGCTTGCTGCTTCCACTGGCCTCTTGAGGACGGCTTGCCTTCAATCCCACTCCCACCCGCTCCAGTGCAAAGCCCTAGAACTCTGCTTCAATGTTGCGCTTAACCGCCTCCCAGCCTCCAATTCCAGCCCCATGTTGGGCGCTCACTCCCAACATCCTTCCATCTCCAACGCCTTGGTTGCTGCTTTTAAGCGCGCTCAGGCTCATCAACGTCGTGGGTCTATCGAGAATCAGCAGCAACCCCTCTTAGCCGTGAAAATAGAGTTAGAGCAACTCATAATATCCATCTTAGATGATCCTAGTGTTAGTAGAGTCATGAGGGAGGCTGGCTTCTCTAGTACCCAAGTGAAAAGCAATGTCGAGCAAGCTGTATCCTTAGAATTATGCTCTCAAGCTCCTTCTCTCAGTAGTAAGTCTAAGGAAAGTAATCAATTAGCCCACTGCCAATCTCAATCTGTCGGTCAAAGTGGAACAAAAGTAGGCAAATCAATGTTATCTGATCCAGTCAGGAGTGAGGACGTTAGAAGTGTCATCGATGACTTGATGAACAAAAGGAGTATTGTTATTGTAGGAGAGTATCTTCCTAGTCTTGAGGAGACGGCCAGAGAAGTGATGGATCGGATTGAGAAAGGAGATGTTCCTGAAACCTTGAGAGAGGTAAAAACTGCATCCCTCTCTCTTTCCTCTGTTGGGCATCTCCCTAGAGAAGGTGTCGAACAGAAGCTTGGAGACCTTAAAAGACTTGTGAAAAGCGGTATGAACAGAGGAGTTATTTTGTATTTGGGAGATCTTAAATGGGCTACTGATTATAGGGAGGAAGGGAGGCTTTATTACTGTCCTGTGGAGTATATGATCATGGAGCTTGGAAAATTGGTTTGTGGGATTGAAGAGACAGGGAAGTTTTGGCTGATGGGAATTTCCACTTTCCAAACTTACATGAGATGTAAATCATCAACTCATCCATCACTGGAGACCGTTTGGGGTCTTCATCCTATTACAATCCCTGCAGGCAGCTTGCGCTTGAGTCTCATCACTGACAGGTAAAACAGTTGGTAAAGTAGGACATAATGAATGACTTTATTTCATACTCTATATTCGCTTTCTAAGACAATTTGGTTTTCTTCTAAATCACATTAATGAAATATAGTCTTAAGGAAGAAAAGTACGTGATGAATAAATCAAACGAATTGTTAAGAAAAGAGAGAGAGAGAGAGAGAGAGAGAGAGAGAGAGCGAGAGTTCCCTTTTCCCCTTTGTTTCTGAACTAATATCTGTATAATACGCAAAAACTTGATTTTGATTATTTCGATTTTTTCTGGCTTATTCTCTTTCCCTTCAAATCATAGCCGGTACGAACTCATGGACTTATAAGTCGTGAAACATGTCTATTCACCGGGTGAATGAATGTTATTTCTCATAAACTCGATGTCATCTTCTCTTCAGTGACCTACAGTCTCAGTCCACAAGCAAGAAAGCTGAAAATGGAACTAGCTGGCTATCGCTTGAGGGTGGCGAGGAGGAGGAGCAGCAGCAGCAGCTTCTTTGCTGCACCGAGTGCTCGGCAAAGTTTGAAATGGAAGTTCGAAACTTGCGAAGCAGCACTTGTAACAGCGACTCCACTACTTCAACCCTTCCTGCATGGCTCCAACAGTGCAAAAATGAGAGCAAAGGACTTAACTCTAAGGATCCGGTTTGATTCACATCTCAAGCTTCTAACTTTGTGAAGTTCAAGATTTGTTCATTTGTAAAAGTTGAAAACTAACTTTTGCTTTTGCAATTATCATGTTCTCTTTCTACCAGAACTGTGTCCCAGTCAGAGAACTTTGCAAAAAGTGGAACTCATTTTGCAGTTCAATCCACAAACAACCATACTCTTCAGAAAAGACCCTCACATTCTCCTCTTTATCACCTTCTTCGTCTACTACTGGCTTTTCACATGAACAGCCGTACGCTGGTATGCACCACACGCCCTGCCAGTGGCCGGCAGCTGAACCCAAACACTCATGGAGGTACCAGCATTTCTGGATTTCTGAAAAGCCTGACATGATCCCCGAACCAAGGTTGAGAATGTACATTCCAGAGGAAATGGACCCTAAACAACCGTTTTCATCAATTCCTGAATCTAACCCAAACTCGGCTTCCTCCAGTGATTTGATGGAAACGGAGTACTCCAACAGGTTTAAGGAGCATAACGAAGAAAACCTGAAATCCCTGTGCAGTGCAATGGAGAAAAAGGTACCCTGGCAGAAGGATATAATTCCTGAAATTGCGGACACGATCTTAAAGTGCAGGTCCGGCATGGTAAGAAGAAAAGGGAAGGCCAGAAGCAACGATGTCAAAGAAGAAACCTGGTTGTTCTTTCAAGGTGTTGATGGAGAAGCTAAAGAAAAAATTGCTAGAGAATTGGCCAAGCTTGTTTTTGGCTCTCAAAACAGCCTTATTTCCATTTCCCTGAGCAGCTTTTCATCCACAAGAGCAGATTCAACTGAGGATTCTAGAAATAAAAGATCCAGAAACGAGCACAGTGGCAGTTATCTCGCGAGGTTCGCCGAGGCAGTGTCCATTAATCCTCGTAGGTTGTTTTTTGTAGACGACGTGGAGCAAGCAGATTATTGCTCTCAAATGGGATTTAAAAGAGCTATTGAAAGAGGAAGTATTACTAATTCTGACGGTGAAGAAGTTCATCTTAGCGATGCTATCATCATTTTGAGTTGTGAAAGTTTTAGCTCCAGATCCAGAGCCTGCTCTCCTCCCAGCAGGCAAAAATCCGAAGAAGAAAAGAGTGCAGCAATGGAAGACACAAGTCCAAGTGTGTCTTTGGATTTGAATATTTGCATTAATGATGAGGATAGCGCCGATGATAAGTCAATCGATGACATTGGGCTTCTTGATTGTGTCGATAAACGGATTATTTTCAAGATTCAGGAACTATGAAAGAAGAACAAAAGGAAAACTTTAGGAAGAACATGTCATCAGTGCTTTCGCTTCTTCTAATTTTTATTCTTTTGGATTTTCTTTGTTCACCATGTTAGATTCTCAACCGATATGTTCCCAGCGTTGGAAATTATGGGAAATTAGCTACTTGTACATTATAATCCATCAGTTCCTCTAATATTCGTGTATTTCATCACCTTTTTTTCCCCTTTTCTTCCAGTTTTTTTTTTTTTTTTTCACTTTAGAGATTAAATACGTTCCGATTCGTTTTGGTCATGTGCTTTCCTTTATAGCATAGCTTTCTATTTCGTAAGAGATTCTCTTCCTGTTCATGCACGGAATCAAGTAGAGCAGAAATTATGCATCCACCAAACCAGATATATGAGAAGTTATTATTGGAGAATGTGGAGTATGAAAGTCCCACATGAAAAGGGAAAATAAAAATTTGGTAAAATTTAAATGTAAAAATATTCTCCAAATTCAAAAGTTAATTTTTGGATTGGATTATAAAAACTTATTATAAACTCAAAAGCTAAAAAAAAAAAAAAACTTTTTAGAGGTGCTTAATGTATGAGAAAATATTTATTTTACACTTTCAACCTTAAGCCTAAGATATATTCTATGTATGGAAAAGTGTTAAAGACAAAAATTTCATATGAGAAAAATAAAATCTTTAGATAATATTTAAATTTAAAAATATTCTCACAATTCTTGAGCGAGTTTTTAAATTAGACTATGATCTCTGTCTAATAGAGAATACTCTTGACATGCATGAGAACATGATATTTCTACTTAAGCATGTTATCATATTTCTTTTAAGAGAATCAACTAAAAGTTTGAATTACCGAAACCTTCACCAGGCTTTTTTTTTTTTTGTTAAAACCCTCGTCGATATATAGTTAATTTGTTTATCATAACTTTGGAGGGTCCTGTCCCCCGAGAGAGGGTGATCAAACTGTTTCATACATTCTTGTTGGTCCATTTTGTTGATTTCTTAACTTTACAAAATCGATGCCTACTTTGGGTGCAAAGGAATTTATTTATTTATTTCTAATATCTTCCATTTAAGTGGTGCGTAGAATTCCTCTATTGTCCAAATTTTACGAAAGAAACAGAAAGCTGAATCCGAAGGAAGTAGCAATGTTGTCAAGGTTCAGCAATAGAAAGAAAAAGAATGGAAGCTCTTATCAGCAAGAGAAAGAAAGCTTCAAAAGTGCTTTCTTTTTGGCTGGTTTATTGAAGGATAAGCATATAAAAATTATTCCTAACATCAATAATGTGCAATTATTCCATAATCATTAACTATTTGTAGCATTCTATAATCACTGGGTGGGTCGTCCCATAATTATACATGTCATTTGCACATTCATAGATGACGGATCCGAAACTACACCTTTTCAATTTAGATCTTCTTTGGCTTTTTTGGGTGGGTCATGCCCCTATGTTGTCTCTAGCTATGAACTTAAGAGGTTTGTATATTCCTTTTTGAACTTGAAATTCACTCAAACAGAAGGGCAAAAAGAAAAAGGAGATGTTCCTCATAGAGGAGCGGGACAAATTTAAAACTTTTAAGTTGTAGATCTTTTAATAGGAAAAAGGATAGAATTATATGCTATGTTATGGATAAGACCCAATAACTATCAAACATTTTCTGACACCTCTCTTGTTGAGGGTAAACAAAGAATATATGCATGTATACTAAAGTCTTCACATTTAATTTTGTTAAACGAACTCTAAACTTAAAGTATTATCATATAGCTATAATGACAATAATATTGAATAGTCAATATGTAGTTAGCGATTGGATTAGCTTACCAAAAATATGTGAAACTAGAATATTGTAGTATGATGGAAGGTCAATAATTTAAGGGAACTTCTAATATCCCTCTAAAAATTTAATATCAAATTTATTCTTCTAAAGTGATAACACAAATGTGATTAGTGGTTATTCTTTATGGACTACGAGATATTTGTTATATTTTTCTCTTATTGAAAAATGATGTAAAGTTAGTTTCCCAATATCTTCCCTCCGCTGGTGAGCAACCAAGTTGTTGGCCATAAGCTTTTCATACATTGAGCTCCCGTACCTTTAATTCTATCATAAGGCAAGGATTAAAAAATAAGATAATTAATAAATGAAAAAATAAGCAAGGGAATGTCCAACTCGTCTTCAAGATATATCTTTCACTCCCATATAGAAAGCACTAAATCAAAGTTATGTGAAAATCCCCATGACTTGGAGCTGTCTTTTCAATAGAAGAAGCTAAGTTCTCAATCAAAGTTGGAAATACTATCTTCGTACAATCAAAGGAAAGGAAAAATCCCAATTGCTTCATTTAATTACCCAAGTTATAATAATTAATTTTTGAGTTAGATTTTGCATATATTTTTAACATGATATAAGAATCCAAATTGATCTCCTTCAACTCCCCTTCAAACTTTAGGCTTTAAAAATATTTGGTGTGCAAATAATATTTATTTTATCATGTTCAACTTTGAGTCGAAGATATATTCAATGTATAGGTAAGTGTTGGAAACAAAAAGTCCCACATTGAAAAAATATAATCCTTAAATAATACTTAAATATAAAAGAACCTTTTGTACTTTTGAACATTTTTTAAATTGGACTTTCAACCTATATCTAATTATAATAAGTTTGTCATCCATTTTTTTCGCTAGTTTTGCCAATAAAGAGTTTCTTGTTAATTAAATCAAACACTCCAAAGGCATCTAGTTTGCCCAATCATTGCAATAATTCTATGAACTTAACATCTTCATGATGCAAAGCATAATTTATAGAGCATCTACCAGCTCTCTCTGAACTCGAGTAACATGAATTATAGAGCTTTGATGATGTGGAAAATGATCCCAACTTTATTCCCCTTGTTCTTTTGTCGCAACAAAGCAAATCGTGAACTCACTCCACGCACGCAGTCCTCAATTTGCCAACTGTTAGCATCCGTTCTTAAGCTTTCCTTTGTCTAGAACAGCAACGATAATCATTTTGAGTCTTACTTATGAAATCCACCTACCATATGTTATAAGATGTCGGCAGGGCTTACTTAAAGACGAAGATATTGTTGGCATAGTGTAGTAAAGAGCATTTGCTGGAAATTAATATTCAGCGGCTCGACTCGCTAACCTTTTTCCTTATGACGAAATGGGCGACCAAGAAGTGCTTTTTTGAATTCCAATCAATTGAGCACAAGCCATGATTGATCTTATCTCATCCTCAAATAGATAGTTCAATCGGTGAATACTTATAAACAATTCATGCAGTAATCACAGTCAGTATCTTAAGCAAGCCTGTCGTGTAGCCACTGTGAACTCTATATTAATTTTTGAAACCCACGCACCTCAAAAAAGTTAAAAAGTAAAACGAAGAACAGATAAAGTCCAATACAAGCCATTAAATCCCCTCCACATCGTCCAAGGTAGGACTGGATGATACTCGTAATTATGATAGGAACACAAAGTTGTAGATTACTTTGAATCATCTGCAAAATCCCAATTCTATGCAAGTTTTCTCGAAGCTTACGTTTTCATTTAATATTTACCAATAACTAAAAAGCAAAGGTTTAAAGCTAGATAAATGGCAAAGCTGTCAGGGATCAGAATAAATGTATCTCATTGAATTGTGGATCAATGTTATGGGCAATCAGAACTTTATTATTCTCCTTTGTCCCGAAATCTATGGGAGTTTGCAAATTGTAGGCCTCTTTATCAAATAGTAGAGTGGACATGGTTTCAATTAAGAGTAGTCTAGAAACTTGAATCGAGAAATTCTTTCATTATTCCAGACTATCATATATTCCATGAGACTTGAAAAGAAACAAATTCCATAAACTGTGAGATGCAGGAAACACCTTATGTTAGTCACGCTTGGCTTGCTAAGTTGATTGACTTGGTCCTTTTCTGTTTAACTACATGAGCAAGTACTTATTTTTACCCTTTTGCTTTCTTACATAAACAAGGTGACCTTGGAACCCGATTAATTTTTTTATAATATTTAAAAAAATTACTTATTTTATATATATGCATGTGTATATGCTAATAATTCATTGTGTTTGTAATGTGTACTTAAGTATTTTTGTGATAGTGGGTTGCATTTTCTGGAAATAACATTACAACTTTGATCAACATAATGCTCCTTAAAATATATAAAAGGAATGTTGGGAACGCCAAATAGCACTAAGGTATGATCCATAACGTAAGGATTGTGCAAAGGAGAAGCAACTTTTGTGCTTTAGAAGGAAAAAGCAAAATCTTCCCTAAGAAATATCAAAAGAGCACTACTTTTCATGCTTTGTGAAGCGTTTTGTAAAAGAATAACTTTTCTCTCTTTGATTTTCGTAACCCCGACATTCTCATCTTTGGAAAGCATTGAAAAGTTGTGGTATAGGGGTTCAAAATAAAAAAATATAAAGCTAAAAGCAAAAGACATCAAAAGGATTAAGAAAATCATGGACGAGCATCTCTTCTTTGAACCTTAAAGATGTTGCTACTTTAGAATCACAAAAAGATCATTATCTTCTCCACTTTAAATTAAAACCCTAAGCATAAGTAGGGAATTTGTCGTTTGTGGCTTTTCAAAAGACTAGAGTTTGGGGAATTAACACGTTATGGGAGGACAAAGGTGGGGATTGGTGACTCTCTCCCTCTCCCTCTCTCTCGCTCGATACACACAAGCTAAAATCCAACAACAGTATTATATTCTCTTATACTTTTTGCTTATCGCTTCTACTACTTTTTCCCCATCTATGAATGGAAGAAACCTCTGTCTTAGACCACTTTTTATTTCTTTTACAAGATTGTCCTTTTTTATTTTTATTTTTATTTTTGGTGTCATACTTTCCTCCAGATGTTTGGTTGCAGAGCTGGCATCGTACTATTAGGTTTCCTTAATATGGTAGAGTTTTTCTGTTCTTGAACTTTGCTCATTCGTGGTTTTACTATAAAAAATGGAACCAAGTATATATGTGTTGTGAAGTCTAGTCACCCATCACATGTAATGTGCTTGTGAAGTGCCACACCTGTTCCATCTTGAGTTTAAATTCTTTGTCGTTTTTATGGTATTCTCAAAAATGTTTGGTTTCCGTTTGGCAAATTAGTGTTCTCTTTATGCTTCACTAAAGAAAAGCACAACCCAAGAGGAATATCTTTGGGAATACGAAAATGTTGTGAGTGAGATGCGCCAATTGATACCGCTTTTCATTTAACCTAAGCAGAAGTGAGATGCGCACTCACGAACCAAAAAAAAATGGACCTATTCTCCTGCGAACTGGTGCACTATTTTGTGTAATTCAAATTCTCACATGTTCATTTTGGTGCATCAAGAAAATTGTCGGAAGTTTCTTCATTGCTTTCCAATCTTTGGTCTCTGAAAGACCAAAGTCGGCCTAACTGCAGTGCAAAGTTCTGCTCTTTCCAATTTGAACATGAAGTTTTGCAGGGACCTCTTTACGCGTATTTAATACATGTAACCTTTTTAGTCGGCTCTGGTGGGGTCAAAAAGGAAGAAAGGAGAGGGTCAGAATGAGAGCAAAGGAGCCAAGAATAACAAGAAAAAGAAAAAGTTTACTTCTCTAATAGCTTGTTGCTTTGGTCCTGAATTCTTGTGTTTCTCAAGCATCAGTGAAACACGTTTCAACAGGTCCTTGATGTGATTGTTGCTTAACCGAGCTAAGAAATTGATTCTTCTTCAGCAATACCAACAACAACAAAATAGTATAGCACAGAAGGAGACAACCATCTGGGAAACAACAGAGCATCCAACCGGCACCCAATTTACAGCGCAGACAAGGGACCTAACTAGCTGCAGCACATGAACCACAATATCCTAAAAGCTAGCAGCCACTATTGATTAAAAGAGGGCTTGAGACAAGTAAAAGGCTTAATTTTGACTCTCATATACAAACTTATACTCACACAAGCATTTGAAATGAAGAGTGAAAAATGAATTAGATCACCCACAGGGTTCTTTCGAGCACAGAGGAACAAATCTTTTCTGATCAAGCTTATTCTGAGAGAGAAAAAAAAATGGTTATACTTTTGATATTATCTGCACGATATCTCTGTCAGGAAACACTTATTATCTTAGTTAGATGTGAGCGGATTATGGAATCTAATGTTTCCCTCAAAAGCAGGAAGCAGGAGTAAAGTAGCGCCTTCGTCACCAAAAGAAGTAATAAATCTTAAGTATTTCTAGAAAGTGGACAACTTTTCTAAAAGAAAAGTTAGACGCTTTTTCACTCCCTGTGGCTCTATTTTAACCCATTCCTTCGGGGGTAAACACTGACACATGCATCTTTTTGTACGTTTGGATGGCTCGCTCTTTCTGCACTTCCAAGTTAAAATAGTAAAAATGGAAAAAGTTGTCCTTGTAATAAAATGTACAAAATTTATGAGTGAAAAGATTGACATAGGATTGAAAAACCGACAAATTTGATCAATGTGTCACGCCACTTCAAGGACACATGGAGCGCAATATTGAGTCTTTGTTTATCCTCGTCTCTACTCGTACCTCACCCCAAAAAGTAGGCCAGTTTGTGCGCCATGTGTTGACTCTCAATATTCCTTTAGCAAACTCATTGATTAGTGCTCCAAATGATTCAATGTATTGATCAACATGAGTATGCTACAACCATATGTTTTATCCGCCCTGCCAATCGAAGTTTTAACTGCAGACTCACGTTTTTTGTCGCTAAAATCCCTGTTGGCTAAATTGTCCAGCAATGGAAAAGAAAAAGGCAACCAAAACCGCACATATCGCTTGGCTTCTACCTTTTTTATTTCAGGCAATAGAAAGATTTGACCAACGAGATTCATAGCAATTGGCTTGGCTGCAATCTTTGATCCCAATTCCACGTTAGAATCCTGACTAGAAGAGGTTTACACCCTCCAACTTGAGAGATAAGTTCTGAATCAACAGTTTCCTGGGGAGAGAATTCAGCAACCGTGGATTTTAGGGAACCAAAAACTTTGTTTCTTTCCTAAGGACGCACCATTTTCTTTGTAGGTTAGTTTCTACTTAGTTCACTCTTACTCCTAAAGAAGGAAAAAAAGGGGGAAAAGGGAAAAAGTGAACCCCCGAATCCCATCCTATCCAAAAGGCATCACAACTATCAAGTTTTTGTTTATGTTGTCTACTTATGTATGCATTATTGGTGGTGCAATCAATTGAGATCTACACACGAAACATAAATTCTTTGCATCAGAAGAAAAGTTGGAAACTTTAAACTTTTTATTTTCACTTAATGCTTCATCTTTTTGACCTAATGCAAATTCTAGGTCATGATTAGGTTTTGATATGGGACACAAAAAGCAAACTTGATTAAGGCTAACAATTGCCCGTGCGTTTAATGTATTCCATGATTGACTCGTAATTGATGCTAGGTTTCCATTTGAACATTGGAGAAAGAAGGTTCCTTTAATAGCCATTAGAAAGACAGTTAAATCACTTGAAGTCATCCATAAATTTGTCAAATTAAAACGTATGGAAACCAAGCTGCAAACCAATTACTAAAAGTAGATATCTCCTTCACCCAAGTTTTAAACTTATGTCAATTATTGGTGCATAATTTGTTTGATAGGAAGAACAAGAAAATTACTTACACTTGCTTAGAAATTGAAGTGGAAACCAGCTTAAAAAAAGATACCAATTCTTCGGTATTCGTTCTCTGAATGGTCTAGACATGCTCCTAAGCTTTACACTGGCCCAAGCAGTTTTGACCCTACTTTTCTTAGGGTGGGTTTAGTGTAGCCGGGCCTGAACCCAAGCTTACTCTTCTCAAATCACTATTTAACAAGGGGAGAAGGGTTTTCTCCTCGATAGACCAGCCAGGCTCTTCTGCTTATGAGATATTCGGGCATATCTGCCATGCGTGATTTGAAATGAAAAAGGTGAGCTGACAACAAACAGAAACTAAGAAAAAGGTGTTTGCGATACAAACGAATAAAAATCGATTCAAAGTAATAACTGGGGACGGTTTCGGAGGAAGTTGATTATGGATTGCCTGATATCGAATAGAAAATCAAAAGATGAAGTGGCCATGAAAATGATGTTAGAGTGCTCGGTGGAGCCCTGTCGCCTGGGGACATCTCTGCATACAGTGTCTCTTACAGGGGCATGGTAAAGGAGGCAGAATTCAGTCTTAAGCCTTCTGGAGTTGGAGACATATTCTTTAAGGCATTTACTTCTTTGCTTTTTTGAAGCCAATGAGCTTATTCTCATCTTCTGCATTATTTTTCGCCTTCCATCTTTAGGAGCCATCATCTTTTCTTTACTTTGGAAGCCTTTCCAGGCCACCATAAACGAATACCTAATTAGCTTTTCGGAACTGATCTAATCATAATATCTTTCTCTAGATATGGGTTTCATCTGCTTTTGCTTTGACAAGTTGCGCGTTGAATATTCAAGAAAAAGAAAACCTCTGGAGCTAGAAGTAAACAAGCTAGGGCACAACTAGAGTCGGTGGATGATGATACACGCAATCTCGCTTCTACCACGAGTTAAGGAAACTGAAATGTACACTTTTTTTTCTCTTCAAAGCCAAACAACGGATACCTGCTACGGACCCATGTATATTGTAAATGGAAAGTAGAAC
Organism: Casuarina glauca; assembly: GCA_028551395.1. Classification (NCBI taxonomy): domain Eukaryota; kingdom Viridiplantae; phylum Streptophyta; class Magnoliopsida; order Fagales; family Casuarinaceae; genus Casuarina; species Casuarina glauca. The sequence continues at coordinate 10,885,670 of CM052348.1, forward strand.
ACCAGATTTTGTAGACATGGGTTCTGGCTTTCACCGATATATTTGTTTTGAGAACAGTGCAGGTGGAAAATCTAGAAGGCAGACTGAAAAGTTCAGGGATTGATTAAATTACAAAGAGATATTGATATGGTTGAGAAGGAAAAACGTTTGGAAGTTCAGTTATTGATTTCATTTCTGAAAGGGCTTAGGATGGCCAATCGCCAAGGCTCTCCAACATCTGCCAGGCTCCTAGGTCGTTCATGCTTTGTCATATGTTCGTTATCTGTCGTCTCTACACTCGTAAAAGTCTAGGGGTTAGGAAGCATGTAGATTCATACAAAGAAAAGAAAAATGTTCAAGACTAACTTCGTATCTAGACGATCGTTCTAGGACTTCATTTAAATGGAACCAGCATTGGATAGCGATCCTCTAAATTCTACAAGTCTAGCGTAGCAACTCTTTGGTTGCAAAGAGTATATAGTAAAGGATTGTTGGGAATCTGCAAATTTCTTGACAACCAAAGAAGGCGCAAGAAAATTATGAGATTCTTTTAAGCTACTTCTAGAGTGCCTTCAGCAGACAAGATTCTAATAATGGGGTTGCACCCCTTTTCTTGCCCCGCATACCAAGTTTTGATTTTGAACAATCAAAGACAAGCTCCGTGGCCCATCCAGAAACTGTAATCTGAGTCCCACCAAAAAGGGAGGATGTTTGGCATCCAGAAAAGACAACAATTAAGACAAAGTTTCCACACAATTTGAGCCTTTTGCAGACTTTAAGAAAAGGGGAGCTAACAAATGGCTCTTTCGCACAAGGTCACTGTCTATTCCTTCCTCTTTTCTTTCTCTCATAAGTAAATTTTTTGCATAAAAGTAAGGGAAATCTCAGATCCAAAAGTCCCTTGCAATCTATAGATAGATATTCCCCAGCTATCCTATCATCTCTCTTACTCTCTCCTCTACTTTTATGGATTTATCATTTGAAAGTGATGAGATTGAGGGATCCAAGGAGAGGGTACTTTCATGTGCTGCTGCTGTTTCAGTTATGGGGGGGAGAGTGTGGGAGGCACCATTACCATGATGTTCGTTTTGGTTTTTGTGTATGAGTGTGTGGGGGGCTGGTCTTTAGTACAAAGACTTGGTCAAAAGGTTAGTAAACGCTCATGCGAATATGCCAGAGAGCTTGAGTGATGATTAGATTTTGGAGAAGATACTGCTTTTGATGATTGTTGGGTCGTTTTCCTAAAGCATATATCACAGATGGAGAGAGAGAAAATAAGAGGGACAGATCGAAGAAGCCTACCCTCTATGTCATCGGATGGCATCTTGGCTACGTGGTTGGATATATTACTACCATATATTCTCTTCGTACATCCATATTTTCCGTGAATGTTTAACATTCGAATTTAGAGGAAGCGGGCATTAGATGCTTCTTGTAAAAGGACACGCAAAAAAGAGAGGATAAAAAAAAAAAAAAAAAACACAAACTGTGTTTCAGAGTGTTCAAAGAAGACTGTTTTCGTCATTCACGACATCAGATAAAATTGGAACAATACAGGAAAAAAAAAATACTGCTTTCTCGAGGTATTGTGTGTTTTTATAAAATAACAATTAACCAAAAGGAATTTCAAGGATGTTACAGTTTCTTACATACTCTAGATCAGTGTTTTCTGCATATCAAGTGCATGGGGGACGTGTGATACCCCATCTTCACTCTCCTTTTAGTTCCAGTCGTCCAGTCTAAAGCCGAAACCAACGTTTTCCATTCTGGACCCAACAAATTAATCTGCCCCTCAGATGACTGGTTCTGTGATAACAACCAAGCCCAGTTCCTCAGTCGATTGATTGGACTTGATTTCGAGGTTCATTTTGGTGCAGCTAAGGCACTTAAGACTGGGCCTAAGAATGACGTAAACAGAATGGGTGGACTAGAAATGAATTAGTCCGTGAGCTGAGATTCAACCCGTCTGACAAAAATTGGTCTGGGAACTACTTTCACGGGCACCCAGTTGGGGTTGTTTTGCTTCTTTATGTGTTCTTACTAAACTGTTCGGTTGCTGTTTCAGATTTTGAAGCCTCCAATCTTGGAAGTCCACTGGGTTTGTAGCTGTATCCAACTTCACCGTTGTCTGTGATAGCCTCCCTGAGGGATATGAATTGTTTTTGTATCTTTCTACCACAGCTTTTGATTCATGACTTTGAAGACAGCTAATTAAGCAGATCCACCCTAAACTCTTGACTAGTTTTTAGAAAGTCCACGATGAAATTTAACAAAGATTATTAAATTTTCATAGGGTTTTGGATATGTAACAAACGGATATTTGAGAGATAAGAATGAGACTCAAACTCTCAATGGTAAGACCTCAATGTGAAGTTGATTAATCACTCCATTTATTTTCCTAATTGGAACCCCATAAAGTTGTATTTTATCAGAACATAAAGAGCTAAAAAGGGTTGAATCTGATGAATAAACTCACATATTCATAAAATAAAATAAAAGAGCCATAAAAGGTAGTTGTATTTCTCTTCTTATTGTCTATGATAGAATATCAAACCAAAATCTGTAAACTATAATAGGGTTTGGATATGTAAGAAACTGATATTGAAGTACAAAAATTCATGTTTGAAGTTCAAGTCATTTCCTTCGTTTACTTTTCCCAATGGAATTCTTTTGAGATTATATTTTTCTTTTAAGTTAAGACAGTAGAAGAAAATTAGAGTTCACACTCTAGTAGTAGAATAAGTGAACTATTCCAACAAATGATAATACTTTGGTCTTCATCAAAAAATTGTGTTCGACTATTACTTAATGAAAAATCAAATTGACTCAATAGGTGGGACTACCGCTCATTCTTTTGTGAAGGAAAACATCCCTTACGATAGAGATTAGTTTCTTTTTTTGTTGAACTTTTTTTCTTAAATCTAGAAATGGTACTACGATTTTATAAACATTTTTTTGTTAAAAATTGTATCAAATTACACATTTGTTTAAGAAAAACTTAGCCAAAATGAGATATCAGAAATTGATTGATATAGTTCTACAAAGACCTCATCTATTAATTTAACAAAAATTTTTGAATATCACGACTGAAGTAATATTTGTGTCAATTTGTACGAGATTGACTTATTATCAAGAATGCAAAAAATGTATGAATCAATGTGATTTTTCTTTTCAACACTACTTTTCTTATACTTTGTTTGGACTACTGGGAAATGGTGATACACTGCCTTGCCAGTATTAAGCTCTCCAGGAGATAAATGCCCAGGAAAAACTAATTTCACTGCAAGAGTTTTACAAAAAGATATTTCAATTATGTGCACATAATAATCAAAAGCCGATTCGACATTATCCCCTTAAAGTGTCACATTGGTTTTAATCATGGTTGAATGGAATTTTATTCGTCTAAATTTCTTTTCATTCTTAAATATGTCACAAAATTTCTAATTGTAGCAACCTTTTTCTACTTTGAAGTTTTACTTTCAATTTACCTATTTAGTAAAATCAACCTTTTAGCAGGTAAAGATAATCACTAAGCTTATGACAAAGAACAAGTCGTCACCCCCTGTGCAAAAGACTTTGATCCTTTAGGCATTATAACCATATGATCTCTCTCTCGATTGTAACTTTCAAATTGTAGTAACTTTTTTTTTCTACTTTGACGTTTCACTTTCAATTCACATGGGTTTCGTGATCTCATTCTCCAATTAACATGTCACCAATGATCAATGAGCACTGAGCATTGATTCCATTTCAAACAAACCCCTAATCACGCAAAGCCCTTAACATGCCATGACCCATTGCTTAAGTAAGCAGCAGTGTCCGACTGAGAGTCTTTTGTGGTCTTGTGTAGCTGTTATTGATAAGTATTGAACCTGTCCGGGACATGGGTTGTTAAGTATTTTCGACTTTTAATCAGATTGAAAATCAGAAAAACACCTTTTCCAACCTAATTGACACTTTTGTTGCACCTACTTTCACGTTCATCCGCCTAGTCGATTCAAATCTTGATTCATCTAGCCACCTCATCGACGTCACATCATCATTAACTTCCAGGCCTATATCCTAGCCAACAGCCACAAATTTGGTAGCCCTTTTTTCCGCTCCAAATGTCGAAGACATAGAACCAAAATCTAGGCTACAGAGCCTGCTTCGGCCTTCGAGTCATCATCACTTTGTCTTTATGACTAACTATCCGTTTCCACCACTGGCGACATCCTAACCCATTTTATCCCTAACCCTCTTCCTATCTCCACCGGAGCTCCCTTCCGGCGTAACAGTCAAAACTAAAACCCTACAAACGCTTGTTTGTGAGCACTATCCTACTTTTTAACAAACTCTCAGCCATGATCGGTCTGACCAAGCTCGGCTCCGCACTCACCGTGTTGTTCTCTGTCTCTCTTGTAGCTATAGTGGCTCAGATCTTCTGCGTGCTCCGGAGAAGGAGAAGGAGAAGGCTCCGGCAGCGGAGCTTCGCCGCTGGCGAAAACTCAATCAATAACTCCTCAAAGGAGCTCTTCTTCTTCTGCTGCTGGAAAAACCAGTCCCGTATCGAGCCCCACGAAGCTCCTTCTCCATCCACTCCTCCCCGCAGGGTAGCAATGGCGGAGATCGACGACCTTTTGAAGTTGCAGGGACTATACATGTATGGACCCTCTAGGGTCTTGTTTACCATCCAGGAGGAGGAAAGAGAAGGTGTAGACTCCGAGAACTGTCCCTCTTTGGAAAAAGGAGAAGAGAAATCGAAGAGTGTGGATACGGGGGTCTCGAGCTCGTCACCGCTGGTGCCCGTGACGATCGACGTAGACGAAGCGACCCCGTTTGCAACGCCTTGTTCTTCGCCGCCTTATTACACTCCCTTGCCTTCGCCTACTCGCGAGATAGATGGTGTTTCCGGCAACGACAAGGTGCTTTATGTTAGCATAGACGTCAAGGACGCCGTATGAAATTCGTTGCGTTGAAATATTACCGGCCGGTGGCCGAGAACTGTCCGCGGAACTTGTTCAACAGTTTTGTAATGCATAGTCACGGCCATTTTCGGTCCATAGTTTTTTCTTCCTTTTCGTTCAACGTAATTTTTGCCTCGGTTTCACCTAACTTTGTGTAAAGTTAACGGTCGGGTGAACATGATTAGCTTTAAACTACTGTGGAAAAGCGAGCGTGGGAAGAAATTTGGTAGCCTTTGGATTATAATTTACAGTATTTGAAATGAAATTGATGTGCCTTACGTGCATCGAGTGAATACATTGACCTACAAACGCAACGCATCCTTTCAAGCAACAGAGAAAGGCAAGGACACTTCAGCAGCGTCTTTTAAGGATTGTCCATAAATGCATGGTTTCTTAAATGATCTGAGCGCAGAGTTCCAAGTCGATAGACCATGCTAGCGATTTAAATACACTCACAAACTTATAAAGTGTAAGTTTGCAAAGGAAAATGTTTTAAAAGTATTATAAAAATGAGTGAGTCGGATGATATTTAAGAAAGATGTAGTCCAATATTTATGTACAAAAAATAAGGTCTCCAAAAGAAGAAAAAAAAAAACTTTGGAATATATCTAACTAACTTCGCTAATTATCTTCTTCATCACTTTGTCTCTCATTTGCTTGTATTGTTCCTTTTTATGTCTTATCTTCCTTTCTATCCTGTATTTGAATTGCAAGCTTTTTTTCTTCCTAGAGCTTAACTGGGTATCGTCAACAGTATATATAACAAGACTTGACACATAATTTTTTTTGATAAATGCTTTAAATTTGTTACATTTTACAAAAATACATTATTGCATGCTTATTTGTTCTTTAATGGAATTCTTTTGATAAAGGAGTTTCTGTATTTTGACTAAAATGGAAAAAGGGAAAAGCTTTACTAGGCACAACCGTTTCTGTACTGGGGAACACACTCTTTTTCTTGTTTTAAGCTGTCACGATGGACTCTTTTTGAAACGCTTTAATCTATTTATGTATGATTTGATGGGTTATGTACACTCAGTAACAGTAACCTATCAAAAGAAGTATGGGATAAGATTTTTTTTAAAAAAAAAAAGAAAGAAGAAGAAAAACTCAGATGTATCAATGTTATAGGATATATTACATATCAGAGACATAAAACACTATTTAGTAAAGGATATAGACAAAGCAAATAATGTATCAATCTATTCCTAGATAAGGTTATGAGTCTTTAATTGGAAAATTTAAAATAGTTTGGATTAACATTGATGTATAATATCCAGATTTATTCTTAGTTTCAACATTATGATCATATGAGATAATTTCTCTTGCTCATCAGTGGACACCCAAATAACTATAAATATTTTTTTATGTGGAAACTAATATGCTGAGGGATCTTGTTGTAATTCTTGTATAAGAATAACGTGTGAACTTGGTCTAATTAGAATGTGGTGTCGAATTTATTACTCCTGCTACTGTTTTGGCCAGACGAAGTAAATGACTCACTTGAAGATGAACATAAAGGCGTCTGGGGCTTACGTTTCCGACATCTTCCCGGTCTACGCGTCTCCAATATTTAGAGGAAACTTGGTCCAAGTCAGGGTCCACCGGACGAGGGACCAACTCGAAGATGACTCGAGGACATTATTTGCAGTCGGTCTTCGTCCTGTAGATGGCTGAAGGATTCAATGCATCACAGTAAAAAAGGAAAAGTATGTCTTACAGCCAAAGCACGGGCAGACTTTTCAGGCTCTTGGCGTATGGTTGAAGTAAAGTGACATGATTCCGAATCACGTGGGTAAACAATACGAGAGGCAAGCACAAAAAAACAGATAAAAAGGGAGAAGAAGGCACAGGTCACTCTGGCCTTTGGGTTTTCCTGGTATTCTCAGGAAGATCACAAGGATAAAATATAAGCTAGGAGATGTGGGGATGAGGCATGGCATAATTTCACAAATTCCAAATTCGAGTCAGAGTATGGACCTTATTCGAGGGGTTTAATGTTTGGGCTACGCAACTGGGTAAGTTTGGGGTCTATTGGGCTCATAAGGGGATGAGTTGGGCAACAAGTTAAAACATTACTAGAGTACTGCAGGAATGGGCTCGTCCTGAGAATAACAGGAATGGGCTCGTCCTCGAATTGAAGTTGTTTATACCTACTACCAACCGTTTCTTTCTTCCCAATTTTTTGAAAAATGGACGCAAATGAGAATAATATTGTTCATGCTTCCATAACACTTTTGCTTGTTCATATCATTAAAACTCTTGTTCATATTTCTGAACCTTTTGTATTGTGAGTATAAAAAATATTTATTTGGACTTAAATGTAAAAAGAAGCTATGCACTTTGTAGTTGAAAATGTAAAAAGATAATGGATAAACAAAAAAAATGGTTATGTTATTCTTCCATTTTGTAATAAAAGTAACCATATCTTCTTTTATAAGAATTATTTGAGATAATTTTAACACAACATGACATGACTAAAAACATTTTAACTTTAACAAACACATTGGACACATTCATCCATCCATTCATGTGCCTACGACCAACTCTTTTACTAGACATTTTAATTATACAACTCGTAAGAATCAACACTCTCACATAAAAACTCTATTATTGTCATCCACAGAACTTGTCTTACATGGTATGTAGCCCGAGGTTATGCCCAAGAATGAATTAGTCTACATAATAACAACATCTTATGTTCTCCTCTTCTTCACTTGGGCCTGGGCTTGGGATTTGGTAGCCTGCATCGCTGACTGGGCTTTACATTGAAAAGTCTTGCTTGAGTCTACTTAATAACAACATCGTAGTTTCATTGGTTATTGTTACCTCGGTTGCAGGCCTCGAAAAAACATACCACTTTAAATCATTGTACCATCTCTTCCTGTTTTTAAAAAGGTAGGTTCCGTTATCTTACTTTTGTACTCTATATTTTAACATGATATTCCGTGATATCTAGTTCCATTTTATCTCTTTTTTAATATAACTAGTATTAATCTAAAACAAACAAACGGGATACATTTCTTTAAGTTGTTGGTCCTTTTATTGTTACTAAGGAATGTTTGATATTTCAAGTGCCAGAAGTCAACAATTTGAGCCGATTTAACAATATCTACTATTTTTTCTGGTCCCGAATACAATCAATATCTTATCGGTATGGTTATATTTTTCCAATGCATTAGTTGACAATGATAAGGGAGAAAAGAGGGTCGAACATACTCTATTTATTACGTGAAAAAAAGCAAGAAACATAAATCCGTAAAATGAAAAAGTACCAAACATGACATAAGGTGAAACAAGTGCGCGGTAATCCGGAGCTCAGCCACTCAGAAAAGAACCAAATCATCACCGATATCACACAAAATCAAAAGAAAAGAATGATGATCAGAAGCCGATGTCGCACTTGGTAGTCTGGAAACCAGCGGCGGGTTTTCCATCAGAACTCAAAGGAACCCTCAAGTCGCACTCGACCTTGGGCTTAATCCGCCATGTCTTGACAGCACCGAGCTTAAATCTGATCCGGAGATTGAACTTAACATAAATATCATAAACCCCAAGAGTCTTCTCCGAATTAAGAGAGGAAAGCTCATCAGCTCCAAGCAAAACCACTTGTTGCCCTTCAAACACTGGACTCAAAACGGTCGTATTCTTGTGGCCTTGGTAAAACGGGGTCAACGTGCGTGTACTAAACCTCTGGTTCTCGTAGAAAGCACTGGCTTCGATGCGATCATAATATATCCCGATCTTTTTGTTTGGGTTTCTGACGGTGAGGTTCAGAGCGAGGTTGTAGTTGAGCAAACTGTTGTTGGTGGTGAAGTTGAATTCCGTAAGCGAGGCATCGGTGACATGAAACTTGATCCTGTTGGGGCGGAATATGAGCCAGAAGATGAGAACCGCAAGGCCTACAACGACAACAACGCTGCCAATGAGTTTCAAGAGGAAACTGAAAAGGCAGCAGCAGCAGCCACACCCTCGGTCGCGGCCGTGGCTGTGGTAGGATCGGCCAGGCAGAGGGATTGAAGGGCCGTAGTAGGCTCCGTTCAAGTGGGATTCTTTCGCTGCCATCGCAATGCGAAGAAAGAGTCGGCCACAACAAAGAGTTTGTCAAAGAGTGCCCGATAAAAGAGAATTGTAGCCCAAGAGTGACGTAGAAGTAGGATGGTACAGCTTTAGTCTATTGCAGGGGTTGGTGAAATAACGAAAACAAAGAGCGGTGAGAGGACTTGGTAAACCGCTTTGGCGTGTTCGAATATGGAAAAGATTACGGCGCGACCCCGTGAGCTCGTAGACTGGAAAGCCGTACTCCAAAGCCCATGTGAATGGGGTTGGTTCCTGGTAGCTTCGTCCACCCCAATTTCTCAAAGATACATGGGCAGGTGACCTCCTTGATTTTTAGTGTTTAAACGTTTTCAGCAAATAAAAAACCTTGAATAATATGAATCTTGGATCCGCGGAGATTGAAGTGAAAAAGATGCATCCGGTAGATAATAAATGGGAATTACTATCCCTAAATGCCCATTAAACCTGTTTAGCTAACGTTTTTTTTAAGTGAAAAGTTTGTGTCCCTTCTTTCGGATGAAAATTAACGATAGAAACGAATGATTTGTCAATATTGCATACTGCAGCTTAAGGAACGCTTTGCTTCATTTTTTTGTGCAGAGTATTTTTCATCTTCAAGTCAATATGCCTTCTTTCTTTACTGTTTATTTTTTGTTGTAGGAGAGGAAAACTTTCTTTTGTAAACATCAGAATATAGATATCCTGCCGGTGATAACAGAGTGCAGTGCAAACTTTCTATCTTTATCCTGTCTTTTGGATAAACTTTGGGAGTCTAAGCATGTTGTCGTTAATTCAAGAATTTTAACGCCGCAATAAGGATATGTTCTAAATTCAAGATCTTAGTTAACCATTCCATCAACTAATTTAATAGAAATGAATGTAAAAAGTCATTTACTATTATCCTTAAAACGTGTGGTATATGTAAACCAATGGTTTTAGACTACCGGAGAAGATACGACCATCTTTTTTTATGTAGTGATATGAGGCACCACCTTTGAAGTAGCAGCAGGTATTTGATCAAGGGAACTTATCTTTTTCGTCATTGACATTTACCACTCATGCATACTTCAATTGGTGAAATATGTTGAGGGCAATCTTTAAATTTTAAAGTAAATTCAGATTCATATGTTAAGACCCGTGTTTATCACAATATAGTTCTCGCCAGAGACTCATTCTTGTGGTAATCAGATTCTTTAGCCTCGTTATAATTTATTCAAATCGGAACATAGAATAAAGAAAAGTCTAAAGGCATTTTGCATAAGCATCGTGCAAAGACTCAAGAATAGCGGCTATATCCATGATTTATTTATTAACCCAAGAAACAATAGCAACAAGTAAAAATATCATAAAGCCCAACAGAACAAAAAACATAAGAACATAATCACACGCTCTATCTCACATAAGCAAATACAACCGCAAAGAAGAATGAGAAGAATGAAAACATGTAAAAAATAAATAAATGGATGACCGGCATGCTCAATCAATAATCGAGTTCGCACTTGGTAGTCTGGAAACTTTCCGATGAAGTTCCTGAACTCATAGGAACTTTCAACTCGCACTTGACCTGAGGCTTGAACTTGCCAACCCTCACCTTTCCTACCTTGAACCTGATCCGTAGATAGAACTTCACATCAATGCTGTAAACCCCAGAAGTCTTCTCGGAATTGAACTGTGAAAGCTGATCAGTCTCAAGCAACACCAGTTGCTGCCCTGCAAACTCCGGGTTCAAAGTGCTTGTAGTCTTGTGGCCTTGGTAAAACGGCGTCAAGGAATCGGTTGCAAACCGCTGGTCCTCGTAGTATGCCCTGGCCTCAATAGTATCGTAGTAGACTCCAATCTTCCTGTTAGAATTTCTGACGGAGACATTAAGAGCAAGGTTGTACTGGAGAGTGTTGTTGTCGGAGAAATCGAACTGGGTGAGCGTCGCATCCGTGACATGGAAATTGATGCTGGTGGGGCGGAAGATGAGCCAAAAAATGAGAGCAGCAAGGCCAAGGATGACAATAACGGAGACTATGAGCTTCAAAAGGAAGCAAAAGAAGCAGGCGCAGCCGCACCCTCGGCCTCCGCTACGGCCAGGGCGATGGTAGGATTGGGGTGGTGGTGGGACTGCGGGGCCATAGTAGGCACCGTTCAGGTTGGTTTGTTTCTCAGCCATAGTTAACAAAGCAAAAGAACTTAACACCAAATTGCCTTCCAAATACTATAAGATGATGAACGAGTAAGAGAGATAGATATCAAGGAGAGGGTACGATGCATGCATTTATAGGACTCCTGGATGAAGCAGGAAAAGTCAAGCCGTACCCGTTCATTTCCGCGTTACATGTTTTCGAAGATCCCACGGCACGGCTTCCTGACGTCGGTTTACGATCAACGCGCTTGCTTATGTATGAAATGGGACGTTTCCTGTTCCTTTCCTACGAATGTTCTTTGTGAGATGGGACCTTGATGGCTGTACGCGTAGCGCCATTTTGGAACATGTCAACTTCAAAGGCAACCTTGTATGTCCCTTGGCATTCTTTTTCCTATCTTTCACATCCCACATAGAAAATTTGCAAGCATTTGAAAAGTCCTTAGAATGTTCTCATCGCCACGGCAGTCGTTGGTGACAAACGGATGTGATCGGAATCAATAGAAAAAAGAGAGCTTCTACACACCTTTTTCACATAGGCAGGCACTTTTTCCAAGGGGCGAATGGTGATCCATCTTGGGAAGGCTCTCCTGGGTGAAGGAAGCAGTTGACAGGTCGCTATTCTAACATACAAGTCGAACCTGTAAGTCAAGGTGGGCCTTCCGAACGTGTTGACTGTCCTTTCATGACGGCTAACTAAATTGCTTTCCACGAGTGCAGCAGGCGGCCACCACTGGGTGGATTTGATCAAATCGTTACGCACAATTGTTTATTGGGATTCCTTTTCGCGCTGAACAGGTATATTTTATATTATCTAAATTCATGTTGAAATCTTGTTGCCAACTAAAATATTTGGAGAAATTGTTTGTACTATAACGATTAACTTATAATTAATAATTAAAAAAGTGACACGATGACGTGGATATTCTTCTTTTTTTTTGTTATATATATACTACAGTTTTGCACAGCTCCTATATTGTCTAAACGTTGTTTGATTTTTTTATAGGAAAAAAAAAATCATTATATTCTTTACTCAACTTGTAGGTAGAATTAAACTTTCCAACACAACAAAAGAGTCTAATTTAGAAGGCGGCACCTTCCATGTACGAGAGACCATGTATTTACCTTTAATAACAAGGCTTGTAGCTTGTGTTAATCATGAGGAGGTGTGTTAATAACACACCTAAATTCTACTTGAGAATCATTTTTAAAAGTACATGCTTTTTCCTTATAAATTTTTTTAAGGAACGAAAATGGAGTTTTCAATATTTTCAAGTTCAAGTATAATATTTATTCACTCATGGACAAAGATTCCTGTAAAACTAGTATTCCCACACTCAAGGTAAAAGACATTGTAAAAATTTTATACTATAAACTTGTCATTGTTGCTTGGAGATAAAAAATTTATGCTATTTAAATCTTATTTGAGAACTTTATTTTAAAAATTAAATACTCATTTTTCTTAGGGGTTTGGTGCTGCTCATGTATTACAGGAGGTGCTTACTTAAAAATCTGATCATATTAAAGCTCGTCAAGAAGTACTTGGTATTACAATCATTGGAAGAACAATACCTAAACCTAAGGATGCTACAAAATCATTTCAATTGCTTGTTCGAGAACTACGATCTTTGACTTTGGAACTTAATCATTTCCTTGTATTTGAGAAGAATTTTCAAATTAATAGGATAAAAAGGAAGACCCGAAATTTTGTGAACAATGCGGAGTCGAATTTTCTCAAATTAACATTTGAGTAGAATTGAGTTTTCAAACATCTATATATGTTTTTTTTTTTCTATAGAGAATCAGCATGTGGGGACCAATTTGCAAGCATACCTCGGAAGCAAACCTTAATTGAGTTGAAAGTTCGAAGAATAAAACGCCAAATGATACACGTTCCCATCCGTATCTATCGCTGTTTAAAGCTACATTAGTCAACAAACACCGCAGCCCACTCCCTAGCGTCTAGTTTCCGATTTTATTGTCTTAACGTAATGATGGTGGAAATTAACTCCTAAATTAGTTCAAAAAGATAAATAGGTGTGCGGCTTGTGACACGTGGTACTACAAAGTTTATTTTGTTTTTAAATTCTCCGGTCACAAGAAATTTCAACGGGCCAGATCAAAACAACACGTTTTCTCAACGCGTTTATGGCTAGTCCATGATCTGTTCACCTGCTATATACGCAATAATGGGTTTAGGCAGATATTTCTTTGTCCGTTTATACAATAGGAAATACTTAACGTCAAAGTAAAGGATTCTGCAAATTAGTTTACCAAATACCACCACGTTATCATCAAGAAAAAAAAGGCAATATTTTATTTATTTACCGACGAACGGACCAAATCAAACTCAATGACAGAACACAAAGACAAAATGTATGATAATGAAATATCATAGAAATTAAAAAATGAAAGTCCAATCAAATAATGCGATTGGCTGGCCGTGACGATCAGAGGTCCAAACCGCAACTGGTGGCCTGAAAGCTACCAGAAGATGTTCCATCAGAGCTCAAAGGAACGTCCTTCAAGTCACACTTGATCTTGGGTTTGAAGGTGCCAATCTTGATCCAACCCACCTTGGCCCTGATTCGAAGGTTGAGCAACACATCGATGGGGAAAGTCTTCGCCGAATTGAGCTCTGAAACTTGGCTAGTCTCCAACACAACTAACTGCTGTCCGTCGAACACCGGGTTCCAGACAGTCGTGTTCTTGTGCCCTTGGTAGAACGGCGTCAAGGTCACCGTGTCAAATCTCTGGCCTTCGTAGGATGCACTGGCTTGGATGGTGTCGTAGTATATGCCAACCCTCTTGTTGGGGTTTCTGACGGAGATGTTGAGAGCCAGGTTGTAGTGAAGCATGTTGTTGTCGGTGATATTGAACTGGGTGAGAGAGGCGTCGGTCACTTTGAACTTGAGGTTGTTGGGGCGGAGGACAAGCCAGACTATGAGAGCGGCGAGGCCAATGATTATGATGATGGTGAAGATGATTTTGAAAATAAGGCCACAAATGCACTCGCAGAGGCAGCCAAACAGGCAGCCACAGCAGCCGCAACCACCGCTGCCGCGGCCCGGCCGGTGGTAGGCTTTCCGTGGCGGTGGAACTGAGGGGCCGTAGTAGGCACCATTCAGATGGGATTCTCTATCTGCCATGACCGAAGGCTAATCGGAGGGTGAGAAAGATGGAAAACGAACTAGTGTTTGATCTAGAAAGAGGAGGCCTGAAGAGCCTATATATACTCGTCCACTGGTATTGCTTTATTATGAGGAACCCATTATTTATTGCCCACGCGTTGGGTTTTAGACGCGGTGTGTGCCAAGGAAGGTTTTACATTGTCAGGGTTGCTTCCTAGGAAATTCAATCCATGTGCGTGTCTTCTGTGTTAACTGGTCAGCATCGATAACCCTTGACTAGCGCGTGTTGCCTCCGACCCCATTTTCAACTAAGAGTTGGTACAAACTCCGCCTTGAATGACTCTAATTAAAGAAGAACCCAACCCATTTCTTCGACCATGTAACACTCGATGAAAAACCCCCAATTGAGGTCAACAATCGGAAAGTAGAAACCCCAATTCCCCAAGTTCTTAGTCCAACGTAGACGTTGGGGGTCTCAAAACTTAGCCGTTGTGGGAACACAGACATTTAATAACTAAGTAAATATTGGTTCTTGACAAAGGACCGATCATTGCTTTCTGAACATCGGTCCAAACTAGTTGTCTGAAGGCTGAAATAAAATATCTGATTCTCCTGTTCTTTTTTTTTTTTTTTGTCTTCTTTTGAGTCACGTTCCTCGATCTACCAATGAGCTTCCAACCACATGACTCTTTCGAGTTCCTCCACAGAAAAGCCGAGTAACTTACCGTGTTCTTTTTCATATCTACCAAGTGTCATTCTTGACTCTACAACATGGCAAAAAAGCCAAAACCAAAGGCCAAAGCTTGCCTTTTCTGATGACTAATGTAGATTCCAAAGATTCTTAAGAAAGTTAGAACACAACAATTTTGCAAATATTGTAAGAATTTATATTAATTTAGATTACCCGTTATTATAAACGTAAACCATGAAATTAACCTCCTACAAAAGCAATTCTTCCCTATTCTAAGAATTACCTTTATATATACAAGTTTAAAAGTAAAACTTAGAGCAACAGTCTCATTGGTTATGAATTCGAATCCCTTTCCCTAATATGTTATAAAAATAAAAAAAATTGTCATTTAACTAGTAAGACTTTTGGTAATTCTTGGGTTCGAAAATAAATTAGGTTTGTGCTCCAATTTGAGAAAGAAAAGTTACTGCTTTAAATTACTTAGCATGACTATCTTGCTCTTACATTAAGCAATCCAAATTAATATTTTTGTATATGCTATTGAAGTTTTACACGAGACTTAAAAAATTATTCCGGCCAAGTGGATAGTGTGGAATGAGAATTATCCTAGAAATCCCACTCCTGACGAACGTGGCAGATCTTGCAACTTCCCAATGAGTTGATTCTTTTAACAGTTAGGGGGCACATCATGTGTGCGCGGAGCACGGGATGGGGCCCATGTGCAGCACACAACGGTCGTATCGTCTCCCGAGGTCGAAATCTCGTGTGGAAGTAAATACAGAAAGCTCATATCATATCTACCGTCCGATATTTGCAAGATACACGTGTATCAACCTCATGACCATCTAAAGTCAGCCCTTTGTGTGATTCGTACGAATAACAAAGCGCCAAAAAGAAGGAGACGAAGCGTTTAATGGCAGCAATCCACCCAACCCCGTCTGGGTGGGCCACCATCATCAGTACCCGGAAAAAAGCAAGCAACCACTTAACGTTCTTATATGTACGAAACCCAGGATGAAACGGCAAAATAATGACGATTAATTCACATAAAGAATAACAAATTACAAGGGCGAAAAAATAAAATAAGATCAAAGACTCGATCAGAAGTCGAAGCTGCACTTGGTAGTCTGAAATGCAGTCGCCGACGATGTCCGATTAGACTTGAGAGGAACGTCTAAGCCGCACTTGACCTTGGATTTGAAGTGTCCAACCTTGAACCAGGCCACCTTGGCTCTGATCCGAAGATTTAGCCTCAGATCAATTCCGAAGAGACCATCTTTTTTCTGGGAATCAAACTTGGAGACCTCGCTGGATTCCAGCGTAATCAATTGCTGGCCTTTGAAGACGGGGCTGAGAACAGTCGTGTTCTTGTGGCCCTGGTAAAACGGCGGCAGAGTCTCGGTGTCGAACCGCTGGTCCTGGTAATAAGCGTTGGCCTCGAAACTCTCGTAGTAGATGCCGATGCGCTTGTTGGGGTTCCTGATGGAGATGTTGAGGGCGAGGTTGTAGTGGAGCATGCTGTCGCTGGAGGAGAAATTGAACTGGGTGAGTGAGGCGTCGGTGACATGGACCTTGACCTCGTTGGGGCGGAAGATGAGCCAGAAGACGAAGGCCAGGCAGGCCACGATGATCAGAACCGTGCAGAGGATTTGGAAAATAAGGCTTATAATGCAACTGAAGAGGCAGCTACAGAGGCAGCTGCAACAACCGCAACCACCCTTCTGTCCCATGGCTGAAGGTCGATCGGAGAAAGAAAACTTCCGGCTTCGCAACTCGAGAGGAAATAGCAGAGGCAATGGGAGAAATTATGTTGTAGCGTAGAAAATTAGAGGACAATGACCGTATAAATAGAGGGGTTTTGAGCGTGGTGAAAGAAATCGACGCGCTTGACAGTAAGGATTTCAAGTCGAGTATTATTAATTTCCTAACGGAATGATTGGGTAGGCGACCGCGTTAAAGAAAAACGTGAAATGTTATCCAAGTGAGCCCACGAAAAGGCCAAAATATAGAATTTCATATGCAAAAATTACGCATATTACCATCACAAAATTATTCTATAAGATATTTGCCCCCAATAAAAAAAGAAAATGTTAGGGTCAGTGATGTTCTCTAAGTCAAACCCTGACTGATAATCCCACCGATCATAGAAACTCCCTATATGCTTCTTAGTATTTGATTATGATACAATATCTTGAAATCTAGTAAATGTTTGATATTGCTTTTATGAATTGAAATTGTTGAGATTTTGAATTGGCATCAGACTTACCTCTTTTTCAAGGTTTTCTTAATTGTATTATATTTGACTTATCAATCTCTCCAAATTGCTTATCTTCTTAGATTTTTTTAATTGTATCTATATTCTTAATTGTATTCTTAATTACTTTTGTAAGATGTTAGTTTCTTGATTTAAATTTATAACATAGTTAATCCAAATTAATGCAAATTTTGATGAAATTTTTATCTTTTATATGTTTTTTCAAACTCAAAATAAAATGATATATCAAACTCTATTGTATCTTATCAAATCGATATAATGATATATTATGTAGTTGTTAACACTTTTTGAGTTCAAATGATTCGTACCATAAAATACTTGTTTCAATAATTGAATTTCACATCAAAGACAAACAACAAAAAGAGTTCAATGCTGATATTATCACCTAAAACTTGTCAATACTCAAAAATTTGTTGACAAAATGAGTTGCGAAATCGCTTTCAACATTGATCAAGTAGAAGATTCTTTTAGGCATTAGTCACAGCAATTAATCATAGCACACCAATACTAAAAGGGCATTACTTTTTTTATCGTGGAAGAAATAATTGAACACCCATTATCTCCACAAGAACCTTAAAATCGTCAAAGAAATGTGCGTCATATTTTCTGCTGAGAATTCAACTTTTCATATGTTAGAAATTCCATCTTTACGCCTATGAAGTTGGTGGGTTTTTCTTTTTTTTTGGATAAAAAATTCATATATAAATGGGAAGTGGTAGGTCCGAAATAAAAAGTTACTAATATTCCCCTCAATCCCACCCTTATCTTGTCCATTCTCTTGCCTTTTGAAAGCACAAGAAAAGTCCCTTCTTAATGGTCGAAAGAGAATAAAGCAAAGATTTAGAAATGAGGACGAGCATTTCACTTTGTTCTTTACCAGGAAAACAAATCAGCAGAGCCGCCCTTAAGATTCTTTGGACTCAGTTTACCGCAAGGCCCGTCTCCGACAGTGGGATCTCCATCCAAAAGAAAGACGACATATAAAAAAAGAAAACTTGATGGATTTTGGATAAGGCGATGATTTCGTATTACGCAAAGAAGACCACTCAATTTTGTGTCCAGTTTTCTGCTTCAACAGTGCTCAAGGGATCAGCATTTTCCTTACATTGTTGTGAAAAGATAAAAATAACTTAATGAGATTTGCAACAACATCAGCGGTTAATTTGAACTGCAATAAGAATATAGATAAGTGTCCCAATAAGTAGTTGACAATCATAGTGGAGAGCACAAAGGTGCCTCCATCCCTCTGGACTTCTAAGCAACACTTGAGAAGATGGTGACTCTTTGCTACAGTGTCTCCATTATGTTGTCTCCGTATCTCCTTTCACACTTTGTGCTCACAATTGTTGAAACTTGGCAGCATGTTTCATATTGTCAATGACTTAGTAGTAGTGTTTTTTTTTTTATAAGATTATTTTAAGAGAGAAAATAAATTTTTTAATTTATTATTAAAACTTAATTTAAAGTAAGTCATTCATCTATAAATTGTGTTGTTCTGAGAAGTGTTTTTCTATTTTTGAAATAAGGAAAGTGTTAAAATCCATTGTTTATCCCATATTGTAGATACTTCAATAAATATATTGTGTTTTTTATTATTAAAAATGAAAGTCCTCCATGAAAAATTTAAAATTTTTTAGATAATATTTAAGTGTAAGAGCCAACTTTTAAATTACACTATGAGATTATTTCTATTATAATATTAGAACATAGGTTAATTATATTTAATTTTTGTTTAACTTTGAGTTCATCATGTTTACTCAGTGTGTGAGGGCATCCATTTTACCCATTTAACTTTGTGCATAAGGTATAATGTGTAGAAAAAGGTTAAAAGATGAAAGTTTTCACATAAAAATAAATAATGTTTTCGATATTAGAATTATTCTTCTAATCAATAAGTTAATTTCTGGTTAGCCTTTAACTTTCTTACATTTACATGTTTCTTTTCTTATGACTAATTTTTTTATAAGAAATTTAACCTTTTTTTAACACAATAAAGTACAACTCAAAGATGATTGTATGACCTTCTACCTTTTTTTCTAACTTCAAATGATTCATACGACGCATAGGTTTATTCGATGATTGAATTTCATACTAAAGATAAACAAAAAAGAGTTCAATGGCTGAAATTTCTAGATGCCTATACACAAGTATATAGACAAAATGAGTTGAGAAATCGCTTTCAACACTAAGTGGAAGACTCTTTTAAGCATTGTCAGCAATTAATTATGGCACGCCAAAAAGAAAGGGCATCACTGTTTTCGTCGGGAAGTAAATAATCGAGCATCTATTATCTCAAGAAGAACTTGAATTTGTCACAAGAGGAAGTATATTGTGTTTTCTGCTAGAAATGCATCCTTTCATAAGTATGAAATTCCATCTTTTTGCATATGGAATTGGGTTTTTTTTTTCTTCATTTAACCCAAAACCCCATCAAGAGCTTAAAATGAAAAGCAATTGGCCTCAAAGTATATTCAAGTAAGATCTTTTATATGAGTCCTTCATCTCCACTAAGCCGCAAGTGAAATTAGGTGACTTTCTATTTTTTGGATTAAAAGTTTAATGGTAAATGAAAAGTTAAGTCCAAAATAAAAGGGACTAATATTTCCCTCAATCCCATATTTGTTTGAGGGTCATCCCCTTGGTTTAATGGAAAAAATCTAAAGAGCTCTTGATTTATGAGTCCACGAAGTCAAGAGTTCGATACTCCCTCTCCTCCTCATGTGCATGCATTATAAATTAAAAAAAAAAAAGATTAAAAAAATTCCCACCACTATTTCCAAAATTTCTTCTCTTTTTCATATGGGCATTTCATATAATGTGTTTTGAGATGTTGTTAAATCATTTTTTAGGATTTTTATTTTTGTAAATAACTCTCACTATCCACTCGAGTGAGAATCAAATTCTCCCATACTATTTCATTGGAATTCTTATTTATTTATTTTTACTTCAATTCCACCCCAACCAAGAAAGTCTGGAAGAGAAGCATAAAGCAAGAGCAAAAGAAAAGCCCTCTTAAAGGTTGAGAAGATAAAAAGGAAAAGATTCCCCCCAAAAAAAGAGGAAAAACCAGAAATGAGGTCGAGCATCCCACTCTGCTCTTTACCAAAACAAATTAGCATTATGATATAATCAGCACTTTGGTCTCACTTTTCTGCAAGGCCCGAGAATATAAAATGTTTATCAACATATCAAACCAGAGGATTTCCCCCAAAACGAAAAGCGACTTTCTGGATTGGACCAGGCTCAGGTTTTGTATCCATCCAAGAAGGCCACCCAATCTTGGGCTGAGTTCTCTGCTTCACCCATGGCTCAATGATGCCTGCATTGGCTTTACCTTTTTACCTTTTGAATGACCGAAAACTTCTCATCCCTTCAGTCACCGTCAAGGAATGGATAGGTATGCTGTAATTGCAAGTTGATTGTAACCTTGAAGAAAATACCATCTCCTTCCACCCACTTGGTTTTGTTAAAGTCCCATTTGATGTGCCAGGGTCTTTCAGTGTGACTTGCCATGACGTGGTTCTTGTTCTGTTGCGACTGCAAGACGTTAGAGGTTGTTTTCTTGGCACGAGAAAGTAGTATATTCAAACAAATTTTAGGATTATGGTAAGCCAACAGGGTCAATTTTACGATGGGCTGTCATTTTCATATGTTGCCATTTTCTCCGCGAGCAATTCAAGTCTCGAAAGCAGCCTCTCTATTTTATTTATGGCCCTGAGTGGCATTTTGTTTTCATCGTCTGACTATCACCAGAGTGGTTCAGTCTAAATAAAGCGACCAATTTACACATTTAAATGCGTCGGCAGAGTCAAGCCCTTGTTTCTCGGTCTAGATGCCGGGATTGAGCCAATAAAAGATACTAGCTGGGTCTGAGAATCTTGTAGTCTTCCTTTTCTATGTGGTTCCCGGTCCAAACCCACCCTACACGACATGAATATCCTGGGACACCAAAAGCACATTCTGCTTTTTAACACATATTCCCCACTAGGTCTAGTTTTCGAAGCCGCTGCTTTGCCATTATCCCCCCACACAGCAATCAAATGAAATAGCTACCAACACCCAACAAGCAAAAAGGGGCAGTCTTGGCCATTCAAGCTTGTATTCAGACTAGGGTGACGAAGGAGCCGACCGACCCAAGCAAGATAAGGACCATTTTGAGTAGACATAATGGACGTCTCTTTCTAACAATCGACTATTATTTAGGCAGAGAAGGTGAGGGGGAAGTGACAAGGATCGCCACCAATCCCCATGTGGATGATGAACCCCACCTAAACACGCCAAAACTCGCAAATAATTCAACTCCCCGATCACTCTTACTACTTCCTCAATGCCTTTCCCAAGTGAAATTTGGTAGGGTGATTAGCTTTTTATTCCCTCAAAGGCCACCCACCACAAACTTTCAAAATGGGCCACCCACCTATCTTTTAAGCGTCATTTTTTCTGTGGTCGTCACTAATTTTATAAATGATTTCCCAACAAATAGTTAATTTGCAAAGAAAAATAAGATTCCATGGAAGCTACTTTTATGATGAAAGGCAACTCGAGTGAATGGATAGGAAAATGACAACACAAAAACCGAGAAGACACTCATTTGTTATCTATTGAGAACACTTAACTTGAACATTTATGTAAGTTATACAACTTGTAAACGATTGTAATTTTGCTATTTTTCTCATACAAATATGGTTTTTTCTCGTTTTCTTCCGATTATTCTTTAGCAAAATGTACAATTCAGACACTCAAATCCGGCGTGTAACTAAAGGTGACAAGGGATTGAATCCACTACAGAATAAAAGTGAAAAATAAGGTAGAGCACCCCGTGTGGGGTTAATTTGAGAGAAAGAGAGACAGCGGCCATACTCGTCGGCCGGCGGTACCATGCTCAAACACTAACGCTGCAACTCTGCACCAGCTGGTACTTGACGGCGTTCTCGCCCACGACAATTCCGTTGGTGTTACTACCGGAGCCAAAGTTTATGTATGCGGGACACTTTACGTAGAGATGGTATCGGCTGGAGATGAAGGTCCCAACTTTGAATCTGACCCGTCCGTCGATCCTGATGGTGAGCAGCACGGCGCCAGTGGACTGGTCCTGACCCAGAGCCAGGGAGTTGTACGGTGCGACGGGAACGTTGGTGCCGTAGATGAAGGGGGACCAGACGTTGATCTCCTTGTGGCCCTGGTAGGTGGGGGGGATGGCTGTGCGGAAGGTGATCTGCTGGGCGTGATAGTTGGCGTAGACATCAAGCATGTCGTAGTAGATGCCGATCTTGTCGTTTGGGTTGCGGGAGGAGAGGGTGATCTGGAAGTTGGAGGTGAGTAGGTTGGGGGCGGACAGGTTGAAGGCGTACACGGTGGCATCCTGGAGTATGAACCTGGGCTTCGTGGGTTGGAGGACTGCCCAGACGATGAGCACCACCACCAGGATGATAAAAGCTAAGATGAGTATACCGGCGCAGATTCGCCGGAAAATCTTGCGCCGCTTGTCCCCATGGTGGCCGCAGTCATCCTTGGCTGACATGTTGCTAGTGATAGGCAAGTAGGATTACTTCTCAGGAATTTAATAGAGAAGAAGTTTGGTAGGCTCTAGCTGTTTCTCTCTGAAAAGAGACCTGGGAGGAGTGGAGAGGAGCTAGCACTAGAAGAAGATGAAAGGAAAAAAGAGTGCCGTGCGACGAACGCCTTGCAACCCCTCCCTGTTTATATAAAGCTTTGATTTGATTTTGGGTTTTAAAGAAAAATGAAGAGATTGGGCACCCAGTTCTACATGTATGGTGTAGGAAAATGGCACTCACAGTAAATACACTACTCACTTTAATACAACAACAAGCGGATTGATAAAACTGCGACTTTCACAGTTAGTGGAGTTTACGTTTAATGATGACCGGACTACACAGGTTTTACATTAGTAACGTAGCCGTCCCATGGCACTTTCACGTAATCCGATGACGTGCTTTTTTTGGCTTTTCACCAACACTTGGTATTATTTAAACTGACTTCTTTTTCTTTTCCCGACCCATAAAGGGTTTTTTTTTTCTCTAATTACACTTGCAAAAAAGAGCTTTTACGCAACCTATAAATTATGTACTGCATCCCCTAAGAAGGAACTAGGACGGTCAACTTTGTCATGCCCACGAAGGTAACTAGCATTGCTGTAAATCGCGTGGTCGTATTAACTCCCCTTACCCCCAGTAATAATCACGACATGAAAAAGTGGAGAGATATTATAAGCCTTCGTTGTGGTGCCTACTGAGGGAGGGGAAGCTACGAAGCTTCCTTTTCTGTCAAACAAATTTGCACAAGATAAAATAGCAATGGTCTGAAATTGACGGGAAAAGTCGGGTGGCTTTCGTGTCCACGCTCAACGCGGAAGAGTGGAAAGATTGCTTTTTAATTACCGTTAGATGTGATTTGATCACCCACCGGCAAAGAGGAGAGTGGTTGCCACAGAGTCACGTTTCGCGGCCAGTTGGGTCCCTCCATCATGACGGTGAAGTCCCCGGCTCAGCCACCACGACTTTTCCACGATGAAATCTGAATGGTAATTGGGTTAAATTTAATAGACAAAATCTCACTTTTCATAAACTTTTATACTTTTGCCCGTAAAAGATCTTGTTTTCCATGTGAATACATTCTCTTTTCTTTGTTTCTTTGATTGCACATGGAAAATCTCACTCTAACAAGCAAAGTTTGGTGCAGAAATCTCCAGGATTAGAATCATTATTTTGAGGAGTAAAACGTGAACTACAAATAAAGGCCGTCCTTATCTTAAGGCTGACGCTATTTTTCTTCCTTTCTAAACATCATCATATAAAAGACTCAAAGTGAGCACAAAACTTGTCACCCCTTGTTGTTTTGCCACTTGTCTTATACGTATTTCTCTTTTTATTTTTATTTTTTATCCCTCTGCCCTTTGTTCTTTAGCAAAATGTACAATCCGGAAGCTTCAAGCCCACAATTGCCTTAGAAGACACAATAGAATTGGACCCAGAAGAACGTGTAAACCTAAATATCGGGAAACATAAAACAAAATCCGACGGTGTTAAATATAGAGATGAGGAATGATCAGGGACCGACGACGTTAATGCACCTTGGCTCCTGTTGATTGTGTTCCACGTGACACACTTCACGCTCATGGTGACCAAAAGTCAAGCTTTCAGCTTTCAATGTGAACCCTCCCTTGATAGAAGCGACTAGATGTTAATGTCTGTGTGTATAAGATAGGAGTCTTATATTGTAAGATAAAATGTCTAAGGTAAAATTTAAATAAAGAAATTACTCTTTCAATTCTTGAACTAGTAAGTGTCTATGTGAAGGATGAGACGGGCTTGGCTTAATGGAGTTCTTTGTGACCAGCAGTTTCATCAGTTATGAGTTCGAGTTTCCTCTCTTTCCTAATATGTGTATTATAAAAAAATTAAAATTAAAATTAAAAAAATATCTATGTGAAAGATGAGAGTTCCATATTAAAAAATAAATTTTTTGAAGTAAAATTTATATAAAATAATTATTCCTTCAATCATTAAACTAGTTTTTGAACCTTCTATATAGAAAGGTGATTTGCCAATTGCATTAGATAGCATAAATGTTGAGAATGATGTTTATACTATAGTTAACGGTAATCGAATGGTGTCTACTCTTTAGCTACTATACTTATTTTTCCTTAATTATACGCCCCATTTTGATTTTTAATAAAATTATTCCATCTATAACGAATTTCATAATTTAAAACAGATGTGTCACATCAAATATATGTTTGGCACATGATGTGCCAATGCAAGACACCCGTTCTCAACATGGTTCTTTGATGTAACACATTATTAGTTAGTCGAATGATAAGTTAATACAATGATCTACTTGAAACTCAAGTATAATCGCAGTGACCAAATTGTCAAAATTAAAAAAATCAAAACCGCAAGAAAAGATGGGAAAATATCTATGAATGATTTACTTGTCACAATATAAAATTGATACTCCTAACTAATACTATTAAAAAATCAATTCTTTATAGAGAAAGCTTGAAAAACTATTGGGATTACGTAGTATTGTGGATAAACATTGTTGAAAGTTCAAGTCCATACTCTAAGAACTTAATGTTGGAATCCTTGGGCGGGCGGTGTCTAGTCGATCAAAGCCAAAATAAAGCAATAAAATACAAAAAGTTCCCCTGGTTGCCACTTGACCTGATTGGAAAAGACCCACGACTTTCGTGTGTGTGGAAATGAATGAGCCCCGTTAATCACCGTGGATGTGATCTCATCACTTATAATCCCTCGACACGTTTGAGGATGTTCCTGGGCCCACGTACCAGAACAGCGGTGCTCCCAGCTAAGCAAACCCACTTTTTGTTGGTTCGCGAATATCCGGTCTACCAACTAAAGCTTTAGCTTTACCAACACTGATGTAATGACGAAAAGAATCACTACTAAATATAATTAGGGACCAAAATCAAACATGGAGAAAAAAGGTTCCATTACAGCTTTGCTTCAAACTCCAAACACCTCTTTTCTTTACATTTCAATTATTGATGCTTCAAAAGCCAATAAACTTTCCAAGAAAGCTAACAACCCCCCTTTTTTATTCTTTTATTATATTTTCTTGGTATAAGTTGATTTTAAGAAATATTGATCATGCCCATCTTTAAGAAGGGTCAATTAATTCAGATTTGTAGAGGATCCAGATGGCTTTATAGAAATGGACACTTTTTCTTGGGTACCAAGTTCAATTGATTGCCGTGATGCTTTTCCATAACGCTAACAGCCAAGTAAATATAATTTAAAAGAGTGTGATCGAAGAAAGGCTCTCAAGTCCCTTTCCTATTGTCTATGATTACACGTATTTGTTTTGACATTTGAGCTACCATTTTCATGTTCATGAACTAGCATGCCTTCCATCTGGCGTTTATTTATAGGATTGCTTCCAATTATGGTGCCAAGGTAAAGTCCCGCAAGTTCAAAAGAGACAACCAATCGGTTGTTACAACACTGTAGTGTAGGTCATCTGGTCTTCATTCATGCAATCAACAAGGTTCCTTGGAATGTACGTCCGTGTGAAGCCATTTTGTAGACCATCTCGTGCAGAACGTGGTTGTCCATTCAAACGAGCGACCCACTGTTTGTCTTACGAGTCAAAGTTAGTCCAAGATTGAAAGATTATGATCTCTAATCATATTCGTGACAAACCCACCACGGAATTCAAAGCACCATCTTGAATCCCATAATAAAGTATAATCGCTAGCAAACAAGACATCACAGCCAAATGGGTATTGCATAAAAGTTTTTTAAATGACCAAAACGAATATAAGGTGTTGAAAAGATATTAAAAAAGAAAAAGGTGTACAGAACCACCTTACCAAGAAAGAAGGGAATAAGGTTGGTTGGATAAGCATAGGCATCGCAGAGCACCAAAGAGAAGCCAAGGATATCCCTGCACATGCATGTTGGGGACTTTTGGGGGCCATAGCTGCGCTCTAGATCCTCGAGGAACTTCCTTCAATGCCATTGCACTGACACCAAAGCTGATTCCCATCCCCATGTCCGTTGTACCTCCAAAGTCCCTACAAGATCTTCTTCGAACTTCCAAGGTTCAAATCCTTAATTTTAAGCCGTCATTATGCTTTTTAACCCTCGTTTTTCTTGAAAACCAGGCTGCGAGGTCCTGTTGCCTTCACCTCACCATTAGGGCGCGTGTTGTTCGTCAAAATCACACAGAGGGTGAGATCATGATGAGAGATTCCCATGCTGCTACATTTTCTTCTGCATAGCTTGATGATACTGATTTACAGCTAATCATTTGAGCGCGTTCTGAGCACTCTCTTCTTTGTTGCTAGGTTTTGATTCAATCCATGGGCGTGCCGTTCCTCGAATTCTAGTACTAATGGAAGGTAAAAGAGACAAAAACATAAAGTGGGTTGGAATAAAGCATAGGGGGAGAGGACTCTTGACAAGTGGGGATTCTCGTGGAAGGAAACTCCAAACTCAATAAAAGCTGGGAAAAGGATGTCTTGAAAAAGGAGTATCGGGAATCGAAATTATGACGCTTCTTTTCTCTGGATTAAACAAGCATCAAAGGTCCCAGAACTTATTGACAGGGCAATAAAAGTGAAACATACAGGAATATCTTGAGGACTAGAATCGTATAGGGGCTTCCATCGCAAGGATTAAAGAAGTAATAGAAAGTGGTTGAGAGAGAGATATAGTGGAGGTGGGGTTCAACCCAAACCTCACTTACAATTAACAATGGAAAATGGATATGGAACGTGTACAAAAAAAATGGTAATTACCTGCCAATGTGCGACTATACTGGCATCTTCTACGAAAAAGAAGAAAAGTAGGGTCAAATGTTCATATGTATGGAAAAGATGAGAAAGTCTTGCCTGATATGTGAACAAGTACTAAATAATTTCATGCTCTCATAATGAAAGTCATAGATGGGCCTCATGAAACGACATCCGTGTACAACTCAACCGAAAAAGTATGGTCAAGAGAAAATCAACGTGACGGCCACTGCAAGTTTGCCTTTCTAGGTCTCAATTGTTAAATGAATACTCCATTGCAATGAGCTGAAGCCCTTTCAATCTAAACGGTGGGTAAATCATTTGATATTTATACTGCAATAATAACTCCAGAATTCATATGCTTTTCTGGAAGTGCTTGGTACGATTCCCCAGTTAATTCTTCCCCAGGTCCAAACTATTCTCCCAACACAAAAGTCCCACAGCCTGATTGCTTGAACAGGATTTCCGAATACATATGGTAAAACGGAAGTTTCGTACGAATTGTTTATCCCTGTCAGAGCAACGTTCCAAGCCCAAAGTTATCTCTCGCTCCCACTCCATCTCTTTCCACTGAGAGTCCTAGTCATGTAATGTACGACAACACAAGAGGGTCCTCTTGTTAATCTTATCACGTTTGCATTATGGCAAGAACAAAATGGGCAGTGTGATACCCCTTTTGCGAGCCATCTTCCATAAAGTTAAATTAGTCTTGCCGGACTAAGACAAGACTCCACTCGCTAGCTTCTGTAGGCAGTGTTAGCCATTGCAGCCTGTTCAACCTTGGGGGTCTGATTGTTATGGCTTAAAGTAGGCACAAGGAACGAGACAATTACCGTCGGCTATGAGATAAGTATTCTTTCCAAGTTTCAATCATGAACATAAATCCAAACGTCCTAATCCATCGCCAGCAGCAAGCATTATTTCAGTAACTTTCTTCCTCAATGTAGCCACTCAAATTCAGCCACAGCTCAAACTAGAGAAGAATGAAATTACTGAGGCCCCCATCCCACACTCTCCAGTTGCTTACCACGTTCCATGCCCTATGGTGGCCGCCCAAGTGTTTGTATCTCGTACTTCAGAGAAATGAGGAGGAGAACTTTCAACGCTAGATCATTCAAGAGTCGGCCGACTGTCGGTGCCAAATTTTCCTTCAACAATTTCAGAATCCAAACCACGCAAAATGTAATCCGTTACACAAAGGAGACTTTTCATGTCGAATCCCTGGTTTTCAGGGATTATCAAATTGATAATGACGGCTAATCAACATCCCAACAGGTAAAAGGACTTGCACTAATAACATATTAACTTCGTCTCAGTATGCACTCGAAAATCTCCAAGAAAGGCATTTAAGAAGTTTAATCATAAAAATTACCCATATCAAATTGCAACCATAAAAGATCATCCAGATCTCAAACCTAGACCAGGGCGAGCAACATGATAATTGGAACGCAGCTGACTTACCAGGCCAGTGCAAACACTGGCCCAGCCACCAGCAAGTTTTCTCAATAGACGTTTCATCCTTCTACTAGTGTGTCATCTCCATAGAAAAATTCAACAATCAAGGCAGACAATATAGTTTATCGGGAAAACTAGCGTAGAAATAGATGTTCTGATTGACAATTAGCTTAACTGTAGAGGAGCAGAAGGGAAATGAGTGAAATCTGTGAAGTACTTTAGCCAGGTACAGAGGATTGATATCCGTACTGGTAAATGATGTTTGTAAGAACTAAAGGCCCCAAAGATAACTTGAAAATCTCTAGAAGGTACTTGAGAGGCATGCCAATTACGCTAATGATCACTAAACAATGATGATAGAAAATTTGAATATCTTTCATTGCAGAAGTAATTTCACCTACCTTTATCATTTATCAAGATGGGGGGAAGAACAACTGTTTCACTATATGGCTTGTTCATAATGAACAATTCCAGGAAAGACGAAAAGCAAATAAGCAATGAAAATATGAACCTTACATCTTAAGGCTCTTAGCGTAACCCTGACATTTACATCTGGAACTGACATGCACCCGAAATGACAGATACAGCCGCAATAAGAAAATATTTGACAATCCCTCATCAGACATCTCTGCTCTATGTTAGAAATCTACTTACACCTAGTGAGCCAAGAATTCTAGTACGGGACTAAGAGACCATGGAAGACCCTAGTTATTCCTTCCAAAGACAGGCCAACATGTCAAACTTTTTGGTTCTCAGATATCCTTCAAAGCTATCTAAAAACAGGTCAAACCGAAGGCATGACTGATCTCACCACGTGAAATACCATTCCATCAAATAGCAGACAGACAAATAAAATCCTCATAAGATTTTAAATTTCCGGTAACCAAAGCTACATCAGCTTCATATTTAAGGGAAAGGGGAAGAGAAAAGCAAACGGCACTGAAAAATAAATGTATAATCTTGAATTCTAAAGCATTAATTCTAACATATCAGATTTACTTCATCTTGATGAAAACAAATGATATGAACATCCAGGACAGAGCAATACCTACCAAGCCAACCTTATATTTCTCAATCCTGAAATCTATGGTTGGTAAAATGCTAACCACAACAAACGAACCAGACCAGCTCTATAAGGTATTTATCAGATCCACCAATAGCGAAGAACTATAGCAATTAAGCAGAAAAACAAGGAATAAGATGGAAAAAAAGAAGAATGGGTAGAAGAGAAAAACAAAAAAATAAGAAAGAGCATTCTAGGCATTCTGAACCAAAAAAAGAGTTCATCAAAAATAATTCCTGATAATCAGCCTAAATCAATGAAACAAGATAAAATCAGTGATAATGCTGCTATGTAACATTAAGAAAACAATTCAATCGTAAACCACTTTCTTTTTGAATATACGAATAGCAGATATAAGAATAAAGTGCAAAGTTTCTCGAACTATGGAAGTCTCCAAAGACAACCACGGACAATCTTCTTGTAGGATCACTTGCACCTACACATGTAGGCCCATGAATTTATGTATCTTGCAGCCTCTTAATCCACATATTTAGACACCAAACCAAAAGGATAATCTCACTTTTCTTGCGTTAGGCAAAGGTGGAGCATTCATCAACTCCAGAAACAAATCTGACTTCATCCTACTTGCCACAGTAATGGAGGGTTTCAAAAGCAGGGTAGACAACCCAAGTGGTGGTTCACTCAAAGAGCAAATGCACTAAAGAATAATTCAATATTCAATTAACTTGATGTTAAAAGATCAGAAGACTAGAATTATAAAATCTACAAAATTTCTATGGAGAGGAAGATATACATAATATAGCAAGAGACAGAGAGTCTCAACTTTTACGAGATATAGTTTAAAAGAAAAACTATGATGGCAAAGGAACGCCATTCATCAAGCATAATCCGCACCTAGAGTGCAGTATTACAGATACTTTTAAGACATAAATGGTGAAGTTTGATGTTTTTGTTAAACCTCAACCTGTCCAAAGCCAAAACTAACACCAGTCTCCATCAGGAAAAAATTTCAGATAGGAAGAAATTGTTCACAATTAAGATACCTAGTCTGATTGAATCTCTATTGAGCAAGCCACAAACACCAACAAGCTATACTACCAATATTTTGAATCACAAAGTTGCTTATTAACTTAAGAACACTCGTAAACCCAGCATCATTTTGGATTTCACATAATCGTAACACATTTTTCAGCATATAATCGACCACGTGACAGTAAATAAAATATAAGTCATCCACACTGCAGCAGCATCCAGTAAAGAAATAACATACTTCGCAAAGTACTCAAAATTCCTCAACCCAAATTCAACTCCACCTACGTCATTTTACTTAATTTCTCCGATAAATCAAAGCCCAGGTTAGGTATCTAGAGTACGTATACGCACCATATTAGCGAGCTCCATTTTGCAGTTGATAAAATCTAATCAAGGAATGGCATGCAAGTTGTAATCTGTCATGATGATAATATATATATATTTTTTTTCTCATTGGTTTAAAAAAAAAGGTTGACAATGTCTACAATACTACAACCCAAACACTATTCTTACTAAAAACTACTACTCACAATCACAGATTAACCTCGCAATTCCCAGTTTGACCGGTCAAGGACCCAGACCCTTTATTTGCATCAAACCCGAATTGGACACGAGCACAGTAAACCCGCAACCAGCACTGCCTTGACCTCCACCAAGAACCAGCCCTAAACGTGACCCAGGAAAACACTCTGAACCTAAATCCCACCGTCCCATTAGCCCTCTCGCCCGAAATCTTGGTCACAACGTCCTCACCCACGTAGTCATTCAGCACGGAGAGATCGATCCGGATCGAGGTCTCATTTTTCTTGCCCTGGAAGAAGGGAGCCAATTCCGTCGTATCGAGTACTGACTCATCCCCGTAGACAAGCGAGGCATGGACATGGTCGTAGTAGACGCGAAGCTTGCTGTTAGGGTTGCGTACCAAAAGGGTTAGGTTCCACTTGGCGCTTAACTCAGAACGAGTCATGTTGAGTGGGGACACGGAGGCCGAGGTGACTCGGAACTGGGGAAGCTGGGGCCTGAGGGCGAACCACGTAATGAAGAAGATCGCGCCGATGACGGCGAACATCGCGGCAGCGGCCATTAACATACGGCAGAAGAAGGAGGACGCGGTGCGGGTAGCAGCAGGACCCAAGGGGCGGGAGTAGAGTTGTGAATACGATGGTGGTGGGGCCGCATAGGGGTAGGCAGTACCGGCGACTGGGTAGCCGCCTGCAACTTGGCTCGACTGCGACGGGAATCCAATGACCGTCTTGTGTTGATCTCCGCCTGTTGCCGGTGTTGAAGACATCGCATTCACGGGATCACGCCCGGTGAAGAGAAATCCCACCCGAATGGAACAGACTTGGGGATATGGGGAGAGAGAGTGAGAGCTGAATGCGTATTCAGTTCGGAGAAGATTCTTGCTACGGCGACTTCCCGTGGACTGATGGTGAGCTATGAACACGTGGCTACCTTTAAATCAAAATCAAAATCAAAGTCGTATTGGAATCCGACCTCAAGAATCTCTAACATTAACAAATTATACGCTAAACCTGTTATTTACAGGTTAAGATTTCACAGGTTCTAAGATCTCACTTTAAACGCTATACTTAAGAGATCCACTAGGGAAAGAAGATTAGCTACTTAGTCTATTTGAGAACATAATTATAACATTGATATTATGTTGAATCTAGTTACTTATGTAAATGCTATTTTTAGCCATGGTATGATGCAAATGAAAGATAAGATGTAGTCAATGAGACATAATTGAATTTAGGGGTTTTTTGAACTACCTAAAAATTGTAAACTTGTTGGTTGTACAAGATCAGTTATCATAGAAAAAATCAAAAGGTTTAGAGTTAAGTTGGTAACTAGTTTTGAGTAAATAGACTATATTGAAATTTTTCTTTATCTATTCAAAAAACTCTTTAAGAATAGTTATGATATTTGTAATTCATTACGATATGGAGTTATATCAAATAGATATAAAGAATATATTTCTAAATGAAACTATATATGTTGTGCGAGATTTTGAACTACTTTTATTAAGATTTTTAATTCACAATATATGGACCAAATGAAACTATTGGTAATAAAGTCCATATATTGTGAATTAAAAATATTAATAAAACTAGTTCAAAATCTTGTACAAACATATACAATAAAATAGGACAAATATTAAAGATTTTAATCTCAAATAATATTATCAAAATAATTATCTTACATGTCTTATGAATAATACCTACAAGTTGTTTAACTCAATTCAAGTAGGTGAATGTAAAAAAAGAATCTTAGGAAAAATCTCAATAAATATTTATTTCCAAAGTGAACAAAGAGAATTGGTTATTAAGAACTCAAGCTGCCCGGATTTAATTTGTATGAAATAAGTAGATAAATTAAAATTTTACAAAATTGAACTCATATACATATCAATATAAATTTGTATAATATTTTTAATTAATTATAATAATATATTTGATTTTTTGTGTACTTATGTGTTTTCAAAGTGATAAAGAGTAATATGCCATTCCTATGTAATAAATATCATTTAAAATTCTTGTTATCATAGTTTTAATATGCATTTACTTGGATATATATGATTTGCACATTCGGGTATCCATTCGAATTTATAAATAACTCGTGATGAATAACATGAAAATGACATTTTATGAAAACGGCTTATTTTTCATGTGGTAGATTATTTATATATTAGATGCCTTCAACATTTATATAGTTATAAATAAAGGTTATTAGGTTTAATTTATTTTTATTACTTATTTTTGAAGATTATTTAAAAATTAATGATCCACAAAAATTTGTAAACAAAAAGATGAACTTACTAGTTTAAAATAAAAATCTTAATATTTTAGGAAGGATATTTTGTTAATTTGTCATCCAATTTCGTGAAAACTTGTAGAACCCTTCTGATAGCTCGGTCTGATTCATCTCTGTTATGAAATAAGAGTTAGTAAAGAGGGCAATTAGGTAATTCAAATCCTAATTTATGCAATGTGTTTTGGCTTGAGAAGGGAAAGGTCTGTCCACCTTGAGAGGTTGGAATGCTGCTAGAACCTAGCTATTTAGGTTAGTTCTGTAATCTGCTTGATTTGGGAAGGTTTGTAGTTGCTGTTGGATGCTTTTATGTGTTGTGAAAAGGGAGATCTTGTGGTAAGACTTTTATTATTCAATTGTGATTGAATACCATTACAATCTCAAAGAGAGATTTTGTGAACAGCTGAGATGAAAAGAATGCGATTCAGGATGCACGGCTTGTTTGAATCCAGAATAGTGGTGCTACTTTTGTTTCTGTTTCTGGATATTAGTGACTTCAAAAATTATGTAGCACAAGCTCCTTCTTCATCTGAGTTTATTATGCACACTAACAACTGGGTTGTTTTGGTTTGCACTTCTCGCTTTTGGTGATTCAAGCTTTGTATTTTGTTTTTAGCTTTTACATTATGCTTTTTGTATAATTTAAAGCATGCTACGTTATCACTTTTTCTTCTATATTTTTTGGAGAAAATGAATCATACCCGTTTGATTACTTCTAAAGATTATGTTATACCCATGGTTTGTATTTTCAATGCTTTCTCACATTTTTGTTATAGGAGCTACATCTTAATGAGTATACCACTTTTTTTTTTTTGGTTCTTTGCTAGTACTTCTTTTTCTATTTTTGTTTTGTTGATCTTTTTAGAATCTATACAACTGGAAAATTGTAGAACATTACCATCTCTATAGGACTAGTTGTATTTCATGCTTAACTGCAACTGTCACAGCATTGGCAAAGTTGATTGTGTGCGAGGACCATAAGCTTATAATATTTCTTCTTCTATTTTTGTTTTGTTGGTCTTTTTAGAATTTATACAACTGGAAAATTGTAGAACATTACCATTTCTATAAGACTAGTTGTATTCATGCTTAACTGTAACTGTCACAACATTAGCAAAGTTGATTGTGTGTAAGGACCATAACTTCTGGTACTTCGTCTTTTATTTTTGTTTTGTTGGTCTTTTTAGAATCTATACGACTAGGAAATTGTAGAATATTACCATTTATATGGGACTAGTTGTTGGTCTTTTTTGTTTTATTGGTCCGTCCACCTTGAGAGGTTGGAATGCTGCAAGAACCTAGCTATTCAAGTTAGTTTTGTAATCTACCTGATCTAGGAAGGTTTATAGTTATTGTTGGATGATTTTATGTGCTATGAGAAGAGAGATCTTATGGTAGGACTCTTATTATTCAATGTGATTGAATACCATTGCAATCTCAAAGAGAGATTTTATTGAACAGCTGAGATGAAGAGAATGCGATTCAGGATGCACGGCTTGTTTGATTCCAGAATGGTGGTGCTACTTTTGTTTCTATTTTTGGGTATTAGTCACTTCAGCAATTATGTAACACAAGCTTCCTCTTCATCTGAGATTACCATGCACACTAACAACTGGGCTGTTTTGGTCTGCACCTCTCGCTTCTAGTGATTCAAGATTAGTATTTTGTTTTTAGCTTTTACATTATGTTTTTTGTATAATTTGAAGCATACTATGTTTTCACTTTTTCTTCTATATTTTTTGGAGAAAATGAATCATACCCGTTTTATTGCTTCTAAAGATTATCTCGTACCCATGGTCTGTATTTTCAATGCTTCCTCACATTTTTGTTATAGGAGCTACATCATAATGAGTATACCGCATTTTTATTTTGGTTCTTTGTTTGGTACTTCTTCTTCTATTTTTGTTTTGTTGGTTTTTTTAGAATCTATACAATTGGAAAATTGTAGAACATTACCATTTCTATAGGACTAGTTGTATTTCATGCTTAACTGCAACTGTCGCATTATTGGCAAAGTTGATTATGCGTGAGGACCATAAGCTTCCGATACTTCTTCTTCTATTTTTGTTTTGTTGGTCATTTTAGAATCTATATGACTAGGAAATTGTAGATCATTACCATTTCTATAGGACTAGTTGTTAGTCTTTTTTGTTTTGTTGGTCCATATACCTTGAGAGGCTGGAGTGCTACCGAAACATAGCTATTTAGGTTAGTTTTGTAATCTACTGGATCTGGGAAGGTTTGAAGTTGCCGTTGGATGCTTTTATATGCTGTGATAAGGGAAATATTTCCGTACAACTCTTATTATTCAATTGTGATTGAATAACATTGCAATCTCAAAGAGAAATTTTGATGAACAATTGAGATTAAGAGTATGCGATTCAGGATGCACAGCTTGTTTAAATCTAGAATGGTGGTGCAACTTTTGTTTATGTTTCTGGGTATTAACAACTTCAGCAATTATATGGCACAAGCTTCCTCTTCATCTGATATTACTATGCACACTAACAACTGGCTATTTTGGTATGCACTTCTCGCTTCTGGTGATTCAACCTTCGTATTTTGTTTTTAGCTTTTACATTATGTTTTTTGTTTAATTTGAAGCATGCTACGTTATTACTTTTTCTTCTATATTTTTTGGAGAAAATGAATCATACCCGTTTTATTGCTTTTAAAGATTATTTCATATCCATGGTATGTATTTTCAATGCTTCCTCACATTTTTGTTACAGGAGCTACATCGTAATGAGTATATCACTTTTTTATTTTGGTTCTTTGCAGGTACTTCTTCTTCTATTTTTTTTTTGTTGGTCTTTTTAGAATCTATATGATAGGGAAATTATAGAACATTACCATTTTTATAGGACTAGTTGTATTTCATGCTTAACTACAATTGTCGCATCATTGGCAAAGTTGATTATGTGTGAGGACTATAAGCTTCTGATACTTCTTATTCTATTTTTATTTTATTGGTCTTTCCAAAATCTATACCACTAGGAAATTGTAGAACATTACCATTTTTATAAGACTAGTGATGGTCTTTTTTGTTTTGTTGGTCCGTCCACCTTATGAGGTTGGAGTGCTACCGGAACCTAGCTATTCAGGTTAGTTTTGTAATCTGCATGATTTGGGAAGGTTTGTAGTTATTGTTGGATGCATTTATGTATTGTGATAAGGTAAGACTCTTATTATTCAATTGTGATTGAATATTATTGCAATCTCGAAGAGAGATTTTAACGAACAGCTGAAATAAAGAGAATACGATTTAGGATACACAGCTTGTTTAAATCTAGCATGGTGGTGCTACTTTTGTTTTTGTTTCTGGGTATTAGCAACTTCACCAATTATGTAGCACAAGCTTCCTCTTCATCTTAGTTTACTATGCACACTAACAATTGAGCTGTTTTGCTCTACACCTCTCGCTTATGGTGATTCAAGCTTCGTATTTTGTTTTTAGTTTTTACATTATGTTTTTTGTGTTAATTTAAAGCATGCTATGTTTTCACTTTTTCTTCTATATTTTTTTGGAGAAAATGAATCATACCTGTTTTGTTTCTTCTAAAGATTATCTCATACCCATGGTCTGTATTTTCAATGTTTCCTTACATTTTTGTTATAAGAGCTACATCATAATGAGTATACCATTTTTTTATTTTGGTTCTTTATTGGTACTTCTTCTTCTATTTTTGTTTTGTTGGTCTTTTCAGAATTTATATGACTCGAAAATTGTAGAACATTACCATTTCTATAAGACTAGTTGCGTATTTCATGCTTAATGTTCGGTGAAATTCTAACATGCAAGTGTACATGTCGAACAAGTAATATAATGATAAGTACAGATATCGTCCCACGAAGACTGGTGTCTACTAAACTAATTAATTACTAATGGTGAATAGATCCTAGAGTTTATCTAGCCAATAAAAATAGTAAAACATGAATTTAATAACTAAATTTAATCTAAACTTGATAAACAAAATGTGCTAGAGCTTCCGATTTCACTTAATTACTCAGTACAAATGTTGGTCATTTATGCTTGCAAGATTGATTCTACTCATGTGATAGCGGAATTTCCTAATTTATTCACTACCCTATGTCTAGGTGTAGCAAACCTACTTAGCTCATTAATCCACTGTATGTCTACATCTGAATTAAATGAACTAAATGTATTAAGATATGTGAATATTCCAGTTTGCACCTAAAGCCACACAAATCATATGGTATATTTCTATCCATATTAATCTATGATTACATATTACATGAAGCAACTGCATATCGTCGTCGTTTGAACTCAAATATGCAAATCAGATCATCTAAGTGGTAGCTAATTACTTAAATGCATTAAGATCAGTAACATGCAACTTCACATTCATAAAATATCTCACAAAGCACAAACAATCATAACATTCATACGTTATAATTAAGTTCCATTGTAGCTCTAACACAATAAATTAAAACAACATATTTACACAAACTAAATCAGTGCAAAAATGTGAACAAAACATTCTGGAATTTAAAAACATTAAAGCTATCACCAAATGTCTTCAAATCACAAAATATAATGCACAAATCTGCACATCAGGAGGAGGAGAAGAAGCTGTCTGGAAAACGGGAAGAAAACGAGCAGAGACGCGCCCTCACGCGCTGACACGCTCCGGTGACACGCGCCGCCGTCCGGCCACCACGCGCCGCCGCCGTCTGCCGCCGGTCTTCACAGAAACTTCAGGAAAGGTAGATCGGGACGCCTAGGTTGCAGATCTGTAAAAATATCCAGCAAATCCGCCACAGAAACGCATAGATCTAGCGGAATGGACAAAGTCGGCGTTCGCACTTCTTCGCCGGAAACCGCCGTAAACTGCCGCGAAACTGGTACAGAAAGGCTAGAAATCACTTTAGGACTAAAGATCTGCTCTCTCCTCGCCCAAAATCACCTAAATGTAGCTGGAAAAGAAGAAAATATGGTCGGAAATGGGTCGTCGCCGGAGAAAGCGATGGATGGACGGTTGGCGTTCGCACTTCCGTCACGCTCCTCTCTGAGACCCGCGCTGTCGCACGCGGCCTCTTTTTCTCCGGCGACACCTCTGGTTCTGATCAAAGACTCCGACTTCCTCGGTTTCTTTCTCTCCTGCTCTCTCTCTGTTCGGTCCTCTCCCCGTGTCTTCGGTCCTCTTTTCGTGTCTTCGATAATTCACCCCGCGTTTTCACTTAAGCTCAATTTCTCACGCGTTTCTCCTCTATTGACCGACAATCATTTGGTCCCACTGTTTTCCATTCACGCGGCAAAGAACCCATTAATTTCTCCTCTCTTTTACATAACAGCTGGGTCCCACGTGTTTTCCACTCACCATACCCACTTGCCGACCGTTTTCTCAATAAAAGCATTTCCCATTTCTCTTTCCTTCCTTTGACTTTCATGTTCACCTTATCAATTCTTCTACATAAGTCCCACGTGTTTCCTCTCTTTTCCTTCTTTCTTTGTCAAGGATCTCACATGATAAATGGTGATAAATGGTGAACATTTTTGTTGATTTATTGCTTCTTTTTCTTCTTTTTTGAGTTTGCTGCATAAAATAACAAAATATAAATAAATACAATAAAATACAAATATTATATAATAAAAACTATATTAAATATAACCTAAAATAATCAAAATAACTCTATATAAAATAGAGTTATCACTTAACTACAACTGTCACATCATTGGCAAAGTTGATTGTGTGTGAGGACCATAAGCTTATGATACTTCTTCTTCTATTTTTTGTTTTATTGGTCTTTCTAGAATCTATATGACTAGGAAATTATAGAACATTACCATTTCTATAGGACTAGTTGTTGGTCTTTTTTGTTTTGTTGGTCCATCCACCTTGAGAGGCTGGAGTGCTGCCGAAACTTAGCTATTCAGGTTAGTTCTGTAATCTGCATGATTTGGGAAAGTTTGTAGTTACTGTTGGATGCTTTTATGTGCTGTGAAAAGGGAGATCTTGCAGTAGGACTCTTATTATTCAATTGTGATTGAATACCATTGCAATCTCGAAGAGAGATTTTGACGAGCAGTTGAGATGAAAAGAATGCAATCCATGATGCATAACTTGTTTAAATCTAAAATGGTGGTGCTACTTTTGTTTATGTTTCTGGGTATTAGCAACTTCACCAATTATGTAACACAAGCTTCCTCTTCATCTTAGTTTACTATGCACACTAACAACTAGGCTGTTTTGGTTTACACTTCTCATTTATGGTGATTCAAGCTTCGTATTTTATTTTTAGCTTTTACATTATGCTTTTTGTATAATTTAAAGCATGCTATGTTATCACTTTTTCTTCTATATTTTTTGGAGAAAACGAATCATACCCGTTTTATTACTTCTAAAGATTATCTCATACCCATTGTGTGTATTTCCAATGCTTCATCACATTTTTGTTATAGGGGCTACATCATAATGAGTATACCACTTTTTTATTTTAGTTCTTTGTTGGTACTTATTCTTCTATTTTTGTTTTGTTGGTCTTTATAATCTATACGACTGGAAAATTGTAGAGCATTACCATTTCTATAGGATTAGTTGTATTTCATGCTTAATTGCAACTGTCGCATCATTGGCAAAGTTGATTATGTGTGAAGACGATAAGCTTCTAATACTTCTTCTATTTTTGTTTTATTGGTCTTTTAAAATCTATATGACTGAGAAATTATAGAACATTACCATTTCTATAAGACTAGTTGTTGGTCTTTTTTGTTTTGTTGGTCCATCCACCTTGAGAGGCTAGAGTATTGCCGAAACCTAGCTATTCAGGTTAGTTCTTTAATCTGCCTTATTTAGGAAGGTTTGTAGTTACTGTTGGATGCTTTTATGTGCTATGAGAAGGGAGATCTTGCGATAGGTCTCTTATTATTCAATTGTGATTGAATACCATTGCAATCTCAAAGGGAGATTTTGACAAACAGCTGAGATGAAGATAATGCAATCCACGACGCACAACTTGTTTAAATCTAGAATGGTGTGCTACTTTTGTTTTTGTTTCTGGGTATTAGCAACTTCACCAATTATGTAGCACAAGCTTCCTCTTCATCTTAGTTTACTAATGCACACTAACAATTGGGCTGTTTTGCTCTACACCTCTCGCTTCTGGTGATTCAAGCTTCGTATTTTGTTTTTAGCTTTTACATTATGCCTTTTGTATTATTTAAAGCATGCTACGTTATCACTTTTTCTTCTATATTTTTTGGAGAAAATAAATCATACCTGTGTTATTGATTCTAAAGATTATCTCATACCCATTGTATGTATTTTTTATGCTTCCTTACATTTTTGTTATAGGGGCTACATCATAATAAGTATACCACTTTTTTATTTTGGTTCTTTGTAGGTACTTTTTCTTCTATTTTTGTTTCGTTGATCTTTTTAGAATCTATACAACTGGAAAATTGTAGAACATTACCATTTCTATAGGACTAGTTGTATTTCATGCTCAACTGCAACTGTCGCATCATTGGCAAAGTTGATTGTGTGTGAGGACCATAAGCTTCTAATACTTCTTCTTCTATTTTTATTTTGTTGGTCTTTCTAAAATCTATATGACTGGGAAATTGTAAAACATTACCATTTCTATAGGACCAGTTATTGGTCTTTTTTGTTTTGTTGATCCATCCACCTTGAGAGGCTGGAGTGTTGCCGAAACCTAGCTATTCAAGTTAGTTCTGTAATCTACTTGATTTGGAAAGCTTTATAGTTGCTATTGGATGGTTTTATGCGTTGTGAAAAAGGATATTTTGCGATAGGACTCTTATTATTCAATTGTGATTGAATACCATTGCAATCTCGAAGAGAGATTTTGACGAACAGCTGAGATGAAGAGAATGCAATCCACGATGCATAACTTATTTAAATCTAGAATGGTAGTGCTACTTTTGTTTATGTTTTTGGGTATTAGCAACTTCACCAATTATCTAGCATAAGCTTCTTCTTCATCTTAGTTTACTATGCACACTAACAAATGGGCTGTTTTGCTCTACACCTCTCGCTTCTGGTGATTCAAGCTTCATATTTTGTTTTTAGTTTTTACATTATGTTTTTTGTGTTAATTTAAAGCATGCTATGTTTTCACTTTTTCTTCTATATTTTTTTGGAGAAAATGAATCATATCTGTTTTGTTTCTTCTAAAGATTATCTCATACCCATGGTCTGTATTTTCAATCTTTCCTCGCATTTTTGCTATAGGAGCTACATCATAATGAGTATACCACTTTTTGATTTTGGTTTTTTACTGGTACTTCTTCTTCTATTTTTGTTTTGTTGGTCTTTTTAGAATCTATACGACTAGGAAATTGTAGAACATTACCATTTCTATAGGACTAGTTGTATTTCATGGTTAACTACAACTGTCGCACCATTGGCAAAGTTGATTGTGTGTGAGGACCATAAGCTTATGATACTTCTTCTTCTATTTTTTGTTTTGTTGGTCTTTCTAAAATCTATATGACTAGGAAATTATAGAACATTACCATTTTTATAGGACTAGTAGTTGGTCTTTTTTGTTTTGTTGGTCCATCCACCTTGAGAGGCTGGAGTGTTGCTGGAACCTAGTTATTCTTGTTAGTTCTGTAATCTGCCTTATTTGGGAAGGTTTGTAGTTACTATTGGATGCTTTTATGTGCTGTGAGAAGGGAGATCTTACGGTAGGACTCTTATTATTCAATTGTGATTGAATACCATTGCAATCTCGAAGAGAGATTTTGACCAACAGCTGAGATGAAGAGAATGCAATCCACGATGCACAACTTGTTTAAATCTAGAATGGTGGTGCTACTTTT
The DNA here is from genome assembly GCA_028551395.1 of Casuarina glauca. Classification (NCBI taxonomy): domain Eukaryota; kingdom Viridiplantae; phylum Streptophyta; class Magnoliopsida; order Fagales; family Casuarinaceae; genus Casuarina; species Casuarina glauca. Next base: position 10,928,292 of record CM052348.1, read on the forward strand.
GTTTATGTTTCTGGGTATTAGCAACTTCACCAATTATGTAGCACAAGCTTCCTCTTCATCTTAGTTTACTATGCACACTAACAACTGGGTTGTTTTGCTCTACACCTCTCATTTATGGTGATTCAAGCTTCGTATTTTATTTTTAGCTTTTACATTATGCTTTTTGTATAATTTAAAGCATGCTATGTTATCACCTTTTCTTCTATATTTTTTGGAGAAAACGAATCATACCCATTTTATTACTTCTAAAGATTATCTTATACCCATTGTGTATATTTTTAATGCTTCATCACATTTTTGTTATAGATGCTACATCATAATGAGTATACCACTTTTTTATTTTGGTTCTTTGCTGATACTTATTCTTCTATTTTTTTTTGTTGGTCTTTATAATCTATATGACTGGGAAATTGTAGAGATTTCTATAGGAGTAGTTGTATTTCATGCTTAACTGCAATTGTCGCATCATTGGCAAAGTTGATTATGTGTGAGGACCATAAGCTTCTAATACTTCTTCTTCTATTTTTGTTTTGTTGGTCTTTTCAAAATCTATATGCTTGAGAAATTATAGAACATTACCATTTTTATAGGACTAGTTATTGGTCTTTTTTGTTTTATTGGTCCATCCACCTTGAGAGGCTGGAGTGTTGCCGGAACCTAGCTATTCAGGTTAGTTCTGTAATATGCCTGATTTGGGAAGGTTTGTAGTTATTATTGGATGCTTTTATGTGCTGTGAGAAGGGAGATCTTGCAGTAGGACTCTTATTATTCAATTGTGATTGAATACCATTGCAATCTTGAAGAGAGATTTTGACGAACATCTGAGATAAAGAGAATGCAATTCAGGATGCATGGCTTGTTTGAATCTAGAATGGTGGTGCTAGTTTTTTTTTTTTTTTGTTTCTGGGTATTAGCGACTTCAGCAATTATGTGGGACAAGCTTCCTCTTCATCTAAGTTTACTATGTACACTAACAACTGGGTTGTTTTGGTCTACACCTCTCGCTTATGGTGATTCAAGCTTCGTATTTTGTTTTTAGCTTTTACATTATACTTTTTGTATAATTTAAAGCTTGTTATGTTATCACTTTTTCTACTATATTTTTTGGAGAAAATGAATCATACTCATTTTATTACTTCTAAAGATTATCTCATACCCATGGTCTGTATTTTCAATGCTCCCTTACATTTTTGTTACAGGAGCTACATCATAATGAGTATACCACTTTTTTATTTGGTTCTTTGCTTGTACTTCTTCTTCTTTTTTTGTTTTGTTGGTCTTTTTAGAATCTATACAACTAGGAAATTGTAGAACATTACCATTTCTATAGGACTAGTTTTATTTAATGCTTAACTTCAACTGTCGCATCATTGGCAAAGTTGATTGTGTGTGAGGAGCATAAGCTACTGATACTTCTTCTTCTATTTTTGTTTTGTTAGTCTTTCTAAAATCTGTACGCTGGAAAATTGTTAAATATTACTATTTCTGTAGGACTAGTTATTGGTCTTTTTTGTTTTGTTGGTCCGTCCACCTTGAGAGGTTGGAGTGCTACTGGAACCTAGCTATTCAGGTTAGTTATGTAATCTGCCTAATTTGATAAGGTTTGTAGTTGCTGTTGGATGTCATTATGTGTTGTGATAAAGGAGATCTTGCAGTAGGACTTTTATTATTCAATTGTGATTGAATACCATTTCAATCTCAAAGAGAGATTTTGGTGAACAGTTAAGATGAAGAGATTGCGATTCAAAATGCTTGGCTTGTTTAAATCTAGAATGGTGGTGCTACTTTTGTTTCTATTTCTGGGTATTAGCAACTTCACCAATTATGTAGCATAAGCTTCCTCTTCATTAGAGTTTACTATGCACACTAACAATTGGGCTGTTTTGGTCTGCACCTCTCGCTTCTGGTGATTCAAGTTTCGTATTTTGTTTTTAGCTTTTACATTATGCTTTTTGTATAATTTAAAGCATGCTATGTTTTCACTTTTTCTTTTATATTTTTTTGGAGAAAATGAATCATACCCGTTTTATTGCTTCTAAAGATTATCTCCTACCCATGGTCTGTATTTTTAATGCTTCCTCACATTTTTGTTACAGGAGCTATATCATAATGAGTATATCACTTTTTTAGTTTAGTTCTTTGTTGGTACTTCTTTTTCTTTTTTTGTTTTGTTGGTCTTTTTAGAATCTATATGACTAGGAAATTGTAGAACATTACCATTTCTATAGGACTTGTATTTCATGCTTAATTGCAACTGTCACATCATTGGCAAAGTTGATTGTGTGTGAGGACCATAAACTTCTGGTAGTTCTTCTTCTATTTTTGTTTTGTTGGTCTTTTTAGAATTTATACGATTAGGAAATTGTAGAACATTATCATTTCTAAAGGACTAATTGTATTTCATGCTTAACTGCAACTGTCGCATCATTGGCAAAGTTGATTATGTGTGAAGACCATAAGCTTCCAGTACTTCTTCCTTTATTTTTGTTTTGTTGGTCTTTTTAGAATCTATACGACTCAGAAATTGTAGAACATTACCATTTCTATATGACTAGTTGTATTTCATGCTTAACTACAACTATCACATCATTGGCAAAGTTGATTGTGTGTGAGGACCATAGGCTTCTTTTATGCTTATTTTGGACTTGATCAATTGATATTTAAACGTTGGTGATGTGTCTTTCAAAATTTTATTAAATAACAGAGAAAGGGAGAATGTCAATTCATGAGCCATGCTCATTTTATAGGTTTTGAAGGTAAACAATTCCTTGTTTATTATATTGTTGTACCCGTACTGGCCCATCAATATAAACAATGGACTTATTGGCCAAATAGATTATGTCCATCTAAATTAAGATAATTCATTTCAAGAAATATTTCTTGATAGTTTCCTAAATTATCAGAGCAAGAAGAATCATTTCCTGTTGCATTGCTGTTGATCCAACACTCCCCTACTATTATGGAGAAAAACTTGAGACATCGATGTGCATCATGTCTTGACTGATATTGATAGTACCATGATCAGACATGTACAAATTTGTTTTGCCAACTAGGCATTGAGTTCTGCACTTAATGGTGTCCAATTGAGAGTTCCTCTGTCTTGTTCATCTAGCACCTCACAAAGTTATTTAGAGAAGGATTTCAAGCATGAAGAATTTCTTTTCCACATGTTTTATCTTAAATATTTTTAAATGATACTATGTTTAGACTTCTACATTCCATGGAGGAGATGCCATCTAGATTTCCCATTTTCCTTAGATCTATTATTGTGAAAATTTTGCAAATTTTTTTTCTTACTTGTGGCTGGGTTTTTCTATCATTATTGGCATTGTGAATATCTATATATGACTTAAAAATACTCATAATCTTAAGAGGCCTATTATCCAATCCAAAATTTGACTCAAGAGTTGGTCATGCACTTTATCTTATAAATAGTTCTACAAACCTATGCATTAGCAATGTAGGACAGATACTATATATCATAACATGTCCTCTCATCATGATGGACAATTATTAGAGTATCATGGTGCCTTACGGTAGACTTAGGATTTAGCTTTATCCATAGGGATGCCAAGAGAGAAGCTTGGGCTTTGATACAATCTTAAGCTGCCCTTATCCAACCCAAAAGTCAACTAAAAAATTGGTGGTACTCATTATCTTATATATAGCTCATAAACTCATACTTTAGCAATATGGGATACATACCACACACTGTAACACCTAATACACTGTATTCATTTCTTGTGGGAAATATATAATGATCCTCTTACCTTATTCAACTAAAATGTTTCTATCATCCCTATGTATATAATAGGAGAACGTGTAAAAGCAATTGACAGGATTTTCGTGACTGCTTTCTCTTTTCCTCTCTCTCTCTCTCTCTCTCTCTCTTTTGTTGTGGGGGGGGGGGGGGGGGGGGGGGGGGCGCGCGCAGAAGGGGTGTTTGTATCTTCCTCTAGAGTGCTCTTCTAAAGTCAAGATGCCAGGCCAGAGAAGAAAAAGAATCTAATAATGTTGAATTTACTGGAATTGTATGCTTTGTGGGCAAGCAGCTTTTCTCGACAAAGTAACTTTGATTTGCTGAGCACCAGAGCAGTAGCACATATGAAACTTTTTGTTTTAATTGAATTTTCTTGCTGAATAAATTTTGCTTCTATCTTCTTCTTCAGGTTTAACTATCGACACATGGCTAATACTTTATCACTGTATAGGTAATCAAAGAACTTCGTTGTTACCTTTTCCTTTTCATTATCATTGTTGTGTTTCTTTTAGGTTCATCTTGCCCAGTAGTCATTCATGGAAAATTCCTTTCTCTTCCAGGACAGTTAAGCGGCTAGGAATACCTGATGAGAGGATAATACTTATGCTGGCAGATGACATGGCGTGCAATGCTAGAAACAAGTACCCTGCTCAAGTTTTTAACAATGAGAATCACAAACTTAACTTATATGGAGATAATGTTGAGGTGAGCCCTGTGTCTCTGGTTAGTCCTTTGGCTCTTGGGAAAAGCACATAAATGGATATTGTTACTTTTCAATCTCTTCATATTAGATACACAAGTATTGAGGCTTTGATTTAGGGGTTTTATAGTCATTCTTAGGATGTGAAGGGTAGATTTGATATTGCAGTTAGCATCCATGACCATTATCTCATCTTAAGATAGGACTGTCAAGAGCTTGGGATGACCACCATGTCTAATCACTTTGACATATTAATGGAATTCCTTCTATCAAATTCCTTTAGTTAACTGTCAGTTCAAGGCAGTGTATTGGTTTTAACAAGTGACTTCTTAGCCATATGCAACTGTTGTTAGTTATCGTATTTATTTATTTTATCTTTTGTTGTGCACTGAAGAACATTTTTGTGGTTCAATCTTATAAGTCAACCTACCATGCAAGAAGTGAATGAGAAGAGTCCTATTCCCAGCCCCTCCCCCTGCCACTGCTAGCCACGCTTCTCTTAAATTTTTTGGTATCTGGTGTATAAAATTGGCTTAGCATATGTAATGATCTTGAAAGGAATATTTCTTACTTCCTCAGGTAGATTATCGAGGTTATGAAGTGACAGTTGAAAATTTTTTACGAGTGTTGACTGGGCGTCATCAGAATGGAGTCCCAAGATCTAAGCGTCTTTTAAGTGATGAAGGAAGCCACATTCTGCTGTATATGACGGGACATGGTGGAGATGAATTTTTGAAATTTCAGGACTCAGAAGAGCTCCAAAGTCATGATTTAGCTGATGCTGTGAAACAAATGAAAGAAAAGCGTAGGTGGGAATCTTCTGCTTTCATAACTATTTCCTGTTATGTTTGTTGTTGAATCTTTTATAATTTGGTACAAGTGAAGAGAATTGTTATTCAAGACAGCGATGATGTTTTCCATGTGGATGGAATTTCTGCCACAACGAATTCCTTTACAGAACGAAAAAGATAACAAAAATAGGCCACCAAGTAAATATGCTAAGAATTAACACACAAGAGAAAAGTTTCTCTGTGAGTGCGCATGTGTATTAAGAACATTTGGTTTATTATCTACTTTGTTTCTTTTTTCTGTTTTCTCCATAATCTGGCTGACACTGCTAGACCATTAGCTGATATCTTATTGTAAATGTTGAATCTAGATTCAAAGAGCTTCTTATAATGGTGGACACTTGCCAAGCTGCTACTCTCTTCTCTCAGGTCTGTATTCTGCTTCTAAATGGGTGACATTCTTAGAAATGTCTTTAACTTGGGTAGTTCCCTATGTTAGTTTAGAAGGGATTTTTCTTATCTATTTGGAAGAACATCCACATTTTGGATAGAATCTTTATTATTGTCTAATTTTTTGGGTTTGATGGTTTAAACTAAAAACATTCCATTGATGATACTTCATAGTTTGGGGTTGATCATGACCAGTGAGAGACTGAGATGTTGTGTTTGTTAAACTAGTGAGAAGCTTAACTAGAATCTTCCTACCCAAGAATACAATAAAAAATGCCAGAAATTCACCGCTCAACTTGTGCCTCACTTCATACTGAGGTGATTAATAATTAAATGGCATGTTGCTTGCACAGATTCTAGACAGACCAAGCATTTAACCGCGGGTCAATATGCTTTCTTACAGTCTGAATAACGTAGACATAAAATCCTCTAAAAACTTGTAGACATAGGATCCCTATTTGTAAAGTCAACCATATGAAACAATAATTAGTGTAAATTTGTATACAACGTGTAAATAAAAGCACATAAGGAAAGCACAATAGGCTTGATGAGGTTTGTCCCAGCTTGATTTTATAGGCCCTGATGGCACTAAGATACTCAAACGTCAAGTTGGTAGGTAGTCAAAGTTTCGAAAGAATTAACCTGTTGCCACATGCAATATGTGAACCATGCCATCAAAGTTCCTCTCTTCATATCTGTCTAAATTGATGCAAATTAACAACAATTCATTCTTTGGGACCAAGTTGGTGAACCTGAATTGATAAACTTTCTGAAACAGAATTTCAGTTATGAAAGTGAATCACTTATGCCATTAGTGGTTCTTGTGATGGACCATGTTCTGATAATAATAGCTAATATCCCCAATATTTATTGGTCTGCATGCATGTCAGAGCTTGCAACATGTCCGAATTTGTAGTAATAGATCTAAAGATCATTTATCTACTGTGTTTTATACTAGTTAGAAACAAACTGGATTTTGCCAGTATCTAGAACAGAGAAACTGCTCTCTTATTGTTCTTCATGCCTAATAGGTAATGAATTTGGTAAATGAAAAAGCACTCCCTAGATGCACTGCCTCATTTATTCCTTCATAGGTGAATTCTAGCCTTTTACTTTTTTGTCTTAAATATTAGATGTATGTTTAGTACTATCATTAAATAGTCCTTCATCTCTTTCATTCTGGAATATGCCTTTCTGTTGTTGTACATACTATTTACATCTATCTTCAGTCTGTGTCACCTATTGCACTTAGCGATCATATGAAGATGTGGTGGCAGTAACCCAATCTGGAGTCTGTAAACCCTAGCCTACCTGCCCCCTCCCATTGCTCACCATGTCTGGGTTGCTATCTCTCCAATGAGAGTTGAATATTGTTGTCATGTTTTTTAAGAATGATATGCTGATATATGAACGTCATTCATCTCATCTGAAAGCTGCTATATATGTTTTGAAGTTGTTCTCTGCACTTTGGAATATGTTTGTCACAATCGAGCATCAAATTCTCAATTTTCTAGTCTGTTATCAACATACAAGAACGTCACCTTTATGGGAAATTGATTTAGGTATGCAATTGAAGGTAATTTATTGGCTTCTGCAGCTTCAGTCACCTGGTGTTTTGACCATTGGAAGCAGCATGAAAGGAGAGAACTCATACTCACATCACTTGGACTCAGATGTAAGATAATTGTTAAGTATTTTTGATATGCATATCCATTTGATATTTTATGTTGAAATAGGATGCTACTTGTTCTGTTAACATTCTTGGACTTTTATTTTCAAAGTCTTCGTGTAACACATTAGATTTCTTCTTATTCTATTTACCTGATACAGGTTGGTGTTTCAGTTGTGGATCGTTTCACATTTTACACCCTTGGATTTTTTGAGAGGCTAAATATGTACAATAATGCTTCCTTGATCAGGTATATTAATATATGAGCACTGAATAACAGTGGATTTCAATGCTGTTGGAGCAAGGAAAGTTTTGATTTTGCACTAATCCCATTGCAATTCTACTGTCATTTATGTCAGCTCAAGTCTTATTATCTTTATTTGTTGTGGCTGACTTTAACTGCCTTACATTTGAAATCAGTAAATATCAGAAAAGGAAAAAAGAATCCCATTGCAATTGTACTGTCATTTATGCCAGACAAAGTCTTATTATCTTTACTTGTCGGGGCTGATTTCATCTGCCCTTCATTTGATAGGAAATATATATATAAGGAATAGAATGCCATTTTCCAATTTTACGTCTGGAGTAGTGTAGTTACCTCAGAATGGGTTGCCTTTACAGCAAAATGGTTGTTTTCCTGGACGATATCCATTTTGTAATTCTTAAAGTAGCATATCCTCTTAGATGTTTCTCTTCTATTTGAATGGTGAGGAGTTAATAAACTGTGATTAGTCCTTTGGATTGTTAGCTCTAGGTATATTTTGCTGATTGCTTGTGACAATCCTTAATTTAGGCTGTTTCTTTTTGTAAGCATAGCTAGAGGAATAACATGTCTCTGGATGGAATTAATAAAGAGATTGTTTAGTCCCTTCAAACATTTTACATCCTGTTGAAACTAACAAACATATTCTCTAAACCTTCTTTCCAACTGTGTAGCTGGAGAAAGATTAAGTGAGTGTCTAAAGATGGTCTCTTAGTTCCATGTTTAATATACTTTTATCATCTTTGGCTCCGTCAGTTCTTATTTTGGCATATGGGTAGATCTAATAGATTCTGAGTACATCGGAATTATGCATCATATTTCTTCAAATTAAGATCTACATTGTGCGTATTTGTGGTTTATTTTGCAGTCTTTTCAGTTCTTACAATCCTAGTATGTTGATGTCAACTGCATATTACCGAACGGATCTATACCAACGGCAGTTGGAGCAGGTATGGAAGTTGCAGACTTATCTAATCCTAAATGTGTTGAGGTTGCTTTCTCCTAATAATTTGTGTTGCAATTTGAAGTTTCATTTATGGAAGAGGAAAATGTGGGCCCTCTTGGCCTACAGCTGGCTAGTAGTTTGCATGAATGTTATATACCCTTTTGGTTTGCTTGAACTTTTGATTTCAGACTTAACTGGATGAGAACTCTCTCCATGGTTTCCTCAACATTCCTTTGCAAATTTAATATGGCTCTTAATTAGACCCCTTTCAGTTTCTCAAAAGGCTTTTAGTTATCTATTTACTTGTTTCTCCATTTGCTTGGTTAAAATTCCTTAAGCTTATCCACCTCATGCAATTCGTCCCAGAACAAAGTAATTTGCTTTATTCTTCCTGCTTCTATCTGTCGTATTATTGGTGGCATTGGCCCATTTAAGAAATGAACTCATCCAAGTGTCTGCATGTACTTCTTGTCTGGGCTGAACTATCAGGAGGTCTATGTTTGGGCTTAGCCTTAGAGCTACAGCGATTGGCCTCTTTTTCTTTAAGTATTTTAAGCTTGAAGCAACCTCTACGGATTTTTTTTTTTTTTTTTTTCTGATCAGAACATCTAAATTCGCTGTATTTGTATTGCTGCCCTGCGTCAGAGGCTTGGTTAACATTGAAGCATTGGTGATTTTTATGGTGATGAGTTCTCTTTTGTGATTATAGAGTGGTAATTTCGCCACGTTGCAGACCAATGTAGAACTTATTATAAATGCATATTGTTTCTCTCTCACTGTCTGTAGGTACCTGTGACAAACTTTTTTGGCTCGGTCATGGAAACCATACATACTGATTCAGCTTACAGTGTCATGTCAAGGAAAGAGTCTGGGGCTGAAATCAGAAGGTCTGGAGATAAATCAGTCCATGAAAAGAAAAGATTATTGTTGGATTCCCATAATCTTAATCAGAACAGTGAGCCGAACGTCGTGGTAAAATAATTTTAATTCTTCATTGTGTTCACTATACCCTATAGACAGTTGTACTGAAGAGTGGAGGAACATGTGATATGATGCAGGATGACCAAGGCACTTCTAAATGTATATGGCATATTCTTCGGGAGAAGGTGGAAAAAGTCAAAGATGTTGATTCCTTTGTGAACTATGGCTTGGTTCTAAGTGTTCCAATATTGACGGTTTCGTTGTGGTTGACCTGGTGAAACTTTTAAGGCGACATTGATTTCATTTCTTGTTCATCTGACATTTGAAGTTCGACGCCTGTAATTGGAGTTTGATAAGTGTAAAACCTCAACCCCCCAACTACCCATCTCTTTTGTTTCCCCCCGGGTCTCTGTTGATTTGCGTGTGAGAGGGAGATGTTTTAGTTTTTGGATAGTGTTCTACCTAAACATGCTCCATTCTCAATATTGTATTATTGTGTTTACAATGTTCATAGCATATAAATGTTTTGAAGTTTAATAAACACAAAAATGGAATTCTGATTAATAAGGCTCTTTTGCTATTGTTATCTTTGGTATGTCTCGATCAAAATAATGGGTTGAGGTTAGAAAATTAATGGGAAAAACTACATTTAGGTGCAAAGTGATCTCCATGGAAAACCTGAACCAACACTATGGAGAAGTACGTTGTACTATATACTGTGATTAATGGCTAATTTCACATGATCTCTATGTTGACATTTGTCAAGAAAGGAGGGGAAGGGAAAGATATGCACTGAAGTTAGGAGATTCGAACCCAAGATAGTTACTTTGTAAAATTTCTTACACAAGCCTTTTTGTACCATCTCAAATATACCCTAATAGGCATTACTCAATTTTTCTTGCTTAATGAACGTTGTAGAATTCAACGTTAGTCAATTGTAAGATCGAACCACAAAAGTAGGTTGACTTATAAAATCAAACCTACTTTTGTAGGATCGAACAAAGTTATTCAATTGTAGGACTCTTCTCATTCACTTCTTGCATGGTAGGTTGACTTATAAGATCGAACCACAAAAATGTTCTTCAATGCACAAAAAAAGATAAAATAAATAAATACGATAACTAACAACAATTGCATGTGGCTAAGAAGTCACTTGTTAAAACCAATACAGTGCCTTGAACTGATAGTTAACTAAAGGAATTTGATAGAAGGAATTTCATTAATATGTCGAAGTGATTAGACATGGTGATCATCCCAAGCTCTTGACAGTCCTATCTTAAGATGAGATAACGGTTGTGGGTGCTAACTGCAATATCAAATCTACCCTTCACATCCTAAGAACGACTATAAAACCCCTAAATCAAAGCCTCAATACTTGTGTATCTAATATGAAGAGATTGAAAAGTAACAATATCCATTTATGTGCTTTTCCCAAGAGCCAAAGGACTAGCCAGAGACACAAGACTCACCTCAACATTATCTTCATATAAGTTAAGTTTGTGATTCTCATTGTTAAAATCTTAAGCAAGGTACTTGTTTCCAGCGTTGCATGCCATGTCATCAGCCATCATAAGTATTATCCTCTCATCAGGTATTCCTAGCCCCTTAACTGTCCTGGAAGATAAAGGAATTTTCCATAAATGACAATTGGGCAAGATGAACCTAAAAGAAACACAACAATGATAATGAAAAGGAATAGGTAACAACGAAGTTCTTTGGTTACCTATATAATGATAAAGTATTAGCCATGTGTCGATAGTTAAACCTAAAGAAGAAGAGAGAAGCAAAATTTATTCAATTAAAAAAAAGTTTCATATGTGCTATTGCTATGGTGCTCAGTAAATGAAGTTACTTTGTTAAGAAAAACTGCTTGCTCACAAAGCATATAATTCCAATAAATTCAACATTTTTATATTCTTTTTCTTCTCTGGCTTGGCATCTTGACTTTAGAAGAGCACCCTAGAGGAAGATACAAACACCCATTTTGCTCTCTTCTCCCCCCCCCCCCCCCCCCCTCCCCCCCACACCCAAAACAACAAAAAAAAAAAAAAAAAAAAAAGATAGAGAGAGAGAGAGAGAGAGAGAGAGGAAAAGACAAAGCTGTCAAGAAAATCTTGTCAATTGCTTTTACATGTTTTCCTATTATTTACCTAGGGATGATAGAAACATTTTAGTTAAGAGGATCATTATATATTTCCCACAAGAAATGAATACCGTAGTATTAGCTGTTACAATGTGTGGTATGTATCCCATATTGCTAAAGTATGAGTTTATGGAGCTATATATAAGATAAAAAGTATCACCAATTTTTGAGTTGACTTTTGGGTTGGATAATGGACAACTTAAGATTGTATCAAAGCCTAAGCTTCTCTCTTGGCATCCCTATGGATAAAGCTAAATCCTAAGTCTACTGTAAGGCACCATGATACTTTAATAATTGTCCATTATGATGAGAGGACATGTTATGATATATGGTATCTGTCCTACATTGCTAATGCATAGGTTTGTAGAACTATTTATAAGATAAAGTGCACGACCAACTCTTGAGTCAAATTTTAGGTTAGATAATAGGCCTTTTAAAATTATAAGTGTTTTTAAGTCACATATAGATATTCACAATGCCAATAATGATGGAAAAACCCAGCCACAAGTAAGAAAAAAGAAATTTGCAAACTTTTCACAATAATAGATCTAAGGAAAACGGGAAATCTAGATGGCATCTCCTCCATGGAATGTAGAAGTTTTATTTCTCTGTCTGCCATTTGATGGAATGGCATTTCACGTGGTGAGATTAGTCATACCTTCGGTTTGATCTGTTTTTAGGGGTATTGCTTTGAAGGATTTCTGAGAACCAAAAAGTTTGACACGTTGGCCTGTCTTTGGAAGCAATAACTAGGTTCTTCCATGGTTTTAGTCCCGTACTAGAATTCTTGGCTCACTAGGTGTCAGTAGATTTCTAACATAGAGCAGAGATGTCTGATGAGGGATTGTCAAATATTTTCTTATTGCGGCTGTATCTGTCATTTCGAGTGCATGTCAGTTCCAGATGTAAATGTCAGGGTTACGCTAAGAGCCTTAAGATTTAAGGTTCATATTTTCATTGCTTTTTTGCTTTTCGTCCTTCCTGTAATGGTTCATTATGAACAAGCCATATAGGTGAAATAGTTGTTCTTCCCACCATTTTTTGATAAATGATAAAGGTAGGTGAAATTACTCGTGCAGTGAAAGATATTCAAATTTTCTATCATCATTGTTTAGTGGTCATTAGTATAATTGGCATGCCTCTCAAGTACCTTCTAGAGATTTTCAAGTTATCTTTGGGGCCCTTAGTTCTTACTAACATCATTTACCAGTACGGATATCAATCCTCTGTACCTGGCTAAAGTACTTCACAGATTTCACTCATTTCCCTTCTGCTCCTCTACTGTTAAGCTAATTGTCAATCAGAACATCTATTTTTACTCTAGTTTTCCTTAAACTATATTGTCTGCTTTGATTGTTCATTTTTTCTATGGAGATGACACGGTAGTAGAAGGATGAAACGTCTGAAAACTTGCTGGTGACTGGGCCAGTGTTTGCACTGGCCTGGTAAGTCAGCTGCGTTCCAATTATCATGTTGCTCGCCCTGGTCTAGGTTTGAGATCTGGATGATCTTTTATGGTTGCAATTTGATATGGGTAAATTTTTTTATTCAACTTCTTAAATGCCTTTCTTGGAGATTTTCGAGCGCATCCTGAGACAAAGTTAATATGTTATTAGTGCAAGTCCTTTTACCTGTTGGGATGTTGATAATTCTTTTCTGTCAAATACATAAGTTAGCCTTGTAGGTTATATTCTATTTACTTCCAATTCATTAATAATCGAGGATCGTATGGCTGAGAAGATTATGCAAGAAAATGAAACCAAATGGATCTGCAATCATCAGGAACAACAACCTGAAAACCAGGGATTCGACATGAAAAGTCTCCTTTGTGTAACGGATTACATTTTGCGTGGTTTGGGTTCTGAAATTGTTCAAGGAAAATTTGGCACCGACAGTCGGCCGACTCTTGAATGATCTAGCGGTGAAAGTTCGCCTCCTCATTTCTCCAAAGTACGAGATACAAACACTTGGGCGGCCACCATAGGGCATGGAACGTGGCAAGCAGCTGGAGAGTCTGGGAAGTGGGCATCAGTAATTTCATTCTTCTCTAGTTTGAGCTGTGGCTGAATTTGAGTGGCTACATTGAGGAAGAAAGTTACTGAAATAATGCTTGCTGCTGGCGATGGATTAGGACGTTTGGATTTATGTTCATGATTGAAACTTGAAAAGAATACTTATCTAATAGCCGATGGTATTGTCTCGGTCCTTGTGCCTACTTTAAGCCATAACAACCAGACCCCCAAGGTTGAACAGGCTGCAATGGCTAACACTGCCTACAGAAGCTAGCGAGTGGAGGAGTCTTGTCTTAGTCCGGCAAGACTAATTTAACTTTATGGAGTGGGAGCGAGAGACAAGTTTGGGTTTGGAGCGTTGCTCTGACAGGGATAAACAATTCGTACGAAACTTCCATTTTACCAAATGTATTCGGAAATCCTGTTCAAGCAATCAGGCTGTGGGACTTTTGTGTTGGGGAATAGTTTGGACCTGGGGAAGAATTAACTGGGGAATTGTACCAACCACTTGCAGAAAGCATATGAATTCTGGAGTTATTATTGCCGTATAAATATCAAATGATTTACCCATCGTTTAGATTGAAAGGGCTTCACCTCATTGCAATGGAGTATTCATTTAACAATTGAGACCCAGAAAGGCAAACTTGCAGTGGCCGTCACGTTGATTTTCTCTTGACCATACTTTTTTGGTTGTGTTGTACACGGATGTCGTTTCATGAGGCCCATCTAGGACTTATAGTAGTAAATTGGCTGGTAATTACCATTTTTTTTTGGTATCAACTCAAAAATTGGTGATACTTTTTTATCTTATATATAGCTCCATAAACTCATACTTTAGCAATATGGGATACATACCACACATTGTAACAACTAATACTACGGTATTCATTTCTTGTGGGAAATATATAATTATCCTCTTACCTTATTCAACTAAAATGTTTCTATCATCCCTACGTAAATAATAGGAGAACATGTAAAAGTAATTGACAAGATTTTTGTGACAGCTTTGTCTTTTCCTCTCTCTCTCTCACTCTATCTCTCTCTCTTCTTTTTTTTTTTTTTGTTGTGGGGGGGAAAGAGAGCAAAATGGGTGTTTGTATCTTCCTCTAGAGTGCTGTTCTAAAGTCAATATGCCAAGCTAGAGAAGAAAAAGAATCTAAAAATGTTGAATTTATTAGAATTATATACTTTGTGAACAAGCAGTTTTTTTTAACAAAGTAACTTGATTTGCTAAGCACCATAGCAATAGCACATATGAAACTTTTTGTTTTTAATTGAATTTTATTTTTGAATAAATTTTGCTTCTCTCTTATTCTTCAAGTTTAACTATCGACACATGGCTAATACTTTATCATTGTATAGGTAACCAAAGAACTTCGTTGTTACCTTTTCCTTTTCATTATCATTGTTGTGTTTCTTTTAGGTTTATCTTGCCTAATTGTCATTTATGGAAAATTCCTTTATCTTCCAGGATAGTTAAGCGGCTAGGAATACCTTATGAGAGGATAATACTTATGATGGCTGATGACATGGCATGCAATGCTAGAAACAAGTACCCTCCTCAAGTTTTTAACAATGAGAATCACAAACTTAACTTATATGAAGATAATGTTGAGGTGAGCCCTATGTCTCTGGTTAGTCCTTTGGCTCTTGGGAAAAGCACATAAATGGATATTGTTACTTTTCAATCTCTTCATATTAGATACACAAGTATTGAGGCTTTGATTTAGGGGTTTTATAGTCGTTCTTAGGATGTGAAGGGTAGATTTGATATTGCAGTTAGCACCCACAACCGTTATCTCATCTTAAGATAGGACTGTCAAGAGCTTGGGATGATCACCATGTCTAATCACTTCGACATATTAATGAAATTCCTTCTATCAAATTCCTTTAGTTAACTATCAATTCAAGGCACTGTATTGGTTTTAACAAGTGACTTCTTAGCCATATGCAACTGTTGTTAGTTATCGTATTTATTTATTTTATCTTATAAGTCAACCTACCATGCAAGAAGTGAATGAGAAGAGTCCTACAATTGAATAATGTTGTTCGATCCTACAAAAGTAGGTTCGATCTTATAAGTCAACCTACTTTTGTGGTTCGATCTTACAATTGACTAACGTTGAATTCTACAACGTTCGTTAAGCAAGAAAAATTGAGTAATGCCCATTAGGGTATATTTGAGATGTTACAAAAAGGCTTGTGTAAGAAATTTTACAAAGTAACTATCTTGGGTTCTAATCTCCTAACTTCAGTGCATATCTTTCCCTTCCCCTCGTTTCTTGACAAATGTCAACCTAGAGATCATGTGGCATTAGCCATTAATCATAGTATATAGTACAACGTACTTCTACATAGTGCTGGTTCAGGCTTTCCATGGAATATGATAAATAAAACTCTGCTAAGGAGATCACTTTGCACTTAAATGTAGTTTTTCCCATTAATTTTCTAACCTCAACCCATTATTTTGATCGAGACATAACAAAGATAACATTAGTGAAAGAGCCTTGTTAATCAGAATTCCATTTTTGAGTTCATAAAACCTCAAAAATTTATATGTTATGAACATTGTAAACACACTAGCACAATATTGAGAATGGAGCACGTTTAGGTAGAACACTATCCAAAAACTAAAACATCTGCCTCTGACACGCATATCAACAGAGACCCGAGGGGAAACAAAAGAGATGGGTAGTTGGGGGGTTGAGATTTTACACGCATCAAACTCCAATTACAGGCGTCGAACTTCAAATGTCAGATGAACAAGAAATGAAATCAATGTCACCTCAAAAGTTTCACCAGGTCAACCACAACGAAACCGTCAATATTGGAACACTTAGAACCAAGCCATAGTTCACAAAGGAATCAACATCTTTGACTTTTTCCACCTTCTCCCGAAGAATATGCCACATACATTTAGAAGCGCCTTGGTCATCCTGCATCACATGTTCCTCCACTCTTTAGTACAACTGTCTATAGGGTATAGTGAACACAATTAAGAAATAAAATTATTTTACCACGACGTTCGGCTCACTGTTCTGATTAAGATTATGGGAATCCAACAATAATCCTTTCTTTTCATGGACTGATTTATCTCTAGACCTTCTGATTTCAGCCCCAGACTCTTTCCTTGACATGGCACTGTAAGCTGAATCAGTATGTATAGTTTCCATGACCGAGCCAAAAAAGTTTGTCACAGGTACCTACAGACAGTGAGAGAGAAACAATATGCATTTATAATAAGCTCTACATTGGCCTGCAAAGCGGCGAAATTACCACTTAAAGTAACTATGTTACGATAATCAGAAAAGAGAACTCATCACCATAAAAATCACTAATGCTTCAATGTTAACCAAGCCTCCGACGCAGGGCAGCAATACAAATACAGCGAATTTAGATGTTCTGATCAGAAAAAATAAAATAAAATAAAATCCGTAGAGGTTGCTTCAAGCTTAAAATACTTAATAAAAAGAGGCCAATCACTGTAGCTCTAAGGCTAAGCCCAAACATTGACCTCCCGATAGTTCAGCCCAGACAAGTACATTGCAGACACTTGGATGAGTTCATTTCTTAAACGGGCGAATGCCACCAATAATACGACAGACAGAAGCAGGAAGAATAAAGCAGATTACTTTGTTCAGGGATGAATTGCATGAGGTGGATAAGCTTAAGGAACTTTAACCGAGAAAATGGAGAAACAAGTAAATACATAACTAAAAGCCTTTTGAGAAACCTGGAAGGGGTCTAATAAAGAGCCATATTAAATTTGCAAAGGAATGTTGAGGAAACCATGGAGAGAGTTCTCATCCAGTTAAGTCTGAAATCAAGAGTTCAAGCAATCCAAAAGGGTATATAAGATTCATGCAAACTACTAGCCAGCTGTAGGCCAAGAAGGCCCATAATTTCCTCTTCCATAAATGAAATTTCAAATTGCAATACAAATTATTAGGAGATGGCAACCTCAGCAGATTTAGGATTAGATAAAGTCTGCAACTTCCATACCTGCTCCAACTGCCGTTGGTATAGATCCGTTCGGTAATATGCAGTTGACATCAACATACTAGGATTGTAAGAACCGAAAAGACTGCAAAATAAACCACAAATACGCACAATGATCTTAATTTGAAGAAATATGATGCATAATTCCTATGTACTCAGAATCTATCAGATCTACCCATATGCCAAAATAAGAACTGACAGAGCCAAAGATGATAAAAGTATATTCAACATGGAACTAAGAGACCATCTTTAGACACTCACTTAATCTTTCTCCAGCTACACAGTTGGAAAGAAGGTTTACAGAATATGTTTGTTAGTTTCAACAGGATGTACAATGTTTGAATGGACTAAACAATCAGTTTATTAATTCCATCCAGAGACATGTTATTCCTCTAGCTATGGTTACGAAAATAAACAACATAAGTTAAGGGTTGTCACAACCAATCAGCAAAATATTCCTAGAGTTAATAATCCAAAATACTAATCACAGTTTATTAACTCCTCAACATTCAAATATAAGAAAAACATCTAAGACAATATGCTACTTTAAGAATTACAAAATGGATATCTTCTAGGAAAACAACCATTTTGCTGTGAAGGCAACCCATTCTGAGGTAACTACACTACTCCAACGTAAAATTGGAAAATGGCTTTTATATATATATATATTTCCTATCAAATGAAGGGCAGATGAAACCAGCCCCGACAAGTAAAGATAATAAGACTTTGTCTGGCACAAATGACAGTACAATTGCAATGGGATTCTTTTTTCCTTTTCTGATATTTACCGATTTCAAATGAAAGGCAGTTAAAGTCAGCCACAACAAATAAAGATAATAAGACTTTAGCTGACACAAATGACAGTAGAATTGCAATGGAATTAGTGCAAAATCAACACGTTTCTTGCTTCAACAGTGTTGAAATCCACTGTTATTCAGTGCTTATATATTAATATACCTGATCAACGAAGCATTATTGTACATATTTAGCCTCTCAAAAAATCCAAGGGTGTAAAATGTGAAACGATCCACAACTGAAACACCAACCTGTATCAGGTAAATAGAATAAGAAGAAATCTAATGTGTTACACTAAAACCTGGAAAATAAAAGTCCAAGAATGTTAACAGAATCCATAGCATCCTATTTCAACATAAAATATCAAATGGATAAGCATATCAAAAATACTTTAACAATTATCTTACATCCGAGTCCAAGTGATGTGAGTATGAGTTCTCTCCTTTCATGCTGCTTCCAATGGTCAAAACACCAGGTGACTGAAGCTGCAGAAGCCAAGAAATCACCTTCAATTGCATATCTAAATCAATTTCCCACAAAGGTGACGTTCATGTATGTTGATAACAGACTAGAAAATTTAGAATGTTATGCTTGATTGTGACAAACATATTCCAAAGTGCAGAGAACAACTTCAAATCATATATAGCAGCTTTCAGATGAGATGAATGACGTTCATATATCAGCACATCATTCTTAAAAAACATGACAAAAATATTCAACTCTCACTGGAAAGATAGCAACCCAGACATGGTAAGCAATGGGAGGGGGCAGGTAGGCTAGGCTTTACAGACTCCAGATTGGGTTATTGCTACCACATCTTCATATGATCGCTAAGCGCAATAGGTGACACAGACTGAAGATAGATGTAAATAGTATGGACAACAACAGAATCGGTCTAAGGGTATATTTCAGAATGAAAGAGATGAAGGACTATTTGATAACAGTATTAAACATACGTCTAATATTTAAGACAGAAAAGTAAAAGGCTGGAATTCACCTATGAAGGAATAAATGAGGTAGTGCATCCAAGGAGTGCTTTTTCATTTACCAAATTCATTACCTGTTAGGCATGAAGAACAAAAAGAGAGCAGACTCTCTGTTCTAGATACTGGCAAAATCCAGTTTGTTTATAACTAGTATAAATCACGGTAGATAAATGATCTTTTGATCTGTTACTACAAATTTGGACATGCTGCAACCTCTGACATGCATGCAGACCAATAAATATTGGGGATATTAGCTATTATTATCAGAACATGGTCCATCACAAGAACCACTAATGGCGTAAGTGATTCACTTTCATAACTGAAATTCCTTTTTGGAAAGTTTATCAATTCAGGTTCACCAGCTTGGTCCCAAGGAATGAATTGTTATTAATTTACATCAATTTAGACAGCTATGCAGAGAGGAACTTTGATGGCATGGTTCATAGATTGCATATGGCAACAAGTAAATTCTTTCGAAACTCTGACTACCTACCAACTTGACGTTTGAGTGTCTTAGTGCTATCAGGCCCCATAAAATCAAGCTGGGACAAGCCTCATCAAGCCTGCCGTACTTTCCTTATGTGTTTTTATGTACACGTTGTATACAAATTTACACTAATTATTGTCTCATATGGTTAACTTTACAAATAGGGATCCTATGTCTTCAAGTTTTTTAGAGGATTTTATGTCTACGTTATTCAGACTGTAAAGAAGCATATTGAACCTCAGTTAAATGCTTGGCCTGTCTACAATCTGTGCAACCAACATGCCATTTCATTATTAATCACCTCAGTTGAAGTGAGGCACAAGCTGAGCGGTGAATTCCTGGCATCTTTGATTGTATTCTTGGGTAGGAAGATTCTGGTTCAGCTTCTTACTGGTTTGACAAACACAACATCTCAGTCTCTCACTGGTCATGATCAACCCCAAACTATGAAGTATCATCAACGGAATTCTTCTAGTTTAAACCATCAAATGCAGAAAATTAGACAATAATAAAGATTCTATCTAAAATTTGGATGTTCTTCCAAATAGATAAGAAAAGTCCCTTGTAAACTAACATAGGGAACTACCCCAAGTTAAAGACATTTCTAAGAATGTCACCCATTTAGAAGAGAATACAGACCTGAGAGAAGAGAGTAGCAGCTTGGCAAGTGTCCACCATTATAAGAAGCTCTTTGAATCTAGATTTCAACATTTACAACAAGATATCAGCTTATGGTCTAGCAGTGTCAGCAAGATTAGGGAGAAAACCCAAAAAAAAAAAAAAAAATAGATAATAAACCAAATGTTCTTAATACACATGCTCACTCACGGAGAAACTTTTCTCTTCAGGGTTAATTCTTAGCATATTTACTCGGTGGCCTATTTTTGTTATCTTTTTCTTTCGGTAAAGGAATTTGTTGTGGCAGAAATTCCATCCACATGGCAGATATCGTTGCTGTCTTCAATAACAATTTTCTTCACTCGTACCAAAATATAAAAGATTCAACAACAAACATAACAGGAACTAGTTATGAAAGCAGAAGATTCCCACCTACGCTTTTCTTTCATTTGTTTCACAGCATCAGCTAAATCATGACTTTGGAGCTCTTCTGAGTCCTGAAATTTCAAAAATTCATCTCCACCATGTCCCGTCATATACAGCAGAATGTGGCTTCCTTCATCACTTAAAAGACGCTTAGATCTTGGGACTCCATACTGATGACGCCCAGTCAACACTCGTAAAAAATTTTCAACCGTCACTTCATAACCTCGATAATCTACCTGAGGAAGCAAGAAATATTCCTTTCAAGATCATTATATATGCTAAGCCAATTTTATACACCAGACACCAAAATTTAAGAGAAGGGCGGCTGGCAGTGGTGGGGGGAGGGGCTGGGAATGGGCCTCTTCTCATTCACTTCTCGCATGGTAGGTTGACTTATAAGATCAAAACACAAAAATGTTCTTCAGTGCACAACAAAAGATAAAATAAATAAATAAGATAACTAACAACAGTTGCATATGGCTAAGAAGTCACATGTTAAAACAATGCCTTGAACTAACAGTTAACTAAAGGAATTTGATAGAAGGAATTCCATTAATATGTCAAGGTGATTAGACCTGGTGATCATCCCAAGCTCTTGACAGTACTATCCTAAGATGAGATAACGGTCGTGGATGCTAACTACAACATCAATTCTACCCTTCACATCCTAAGAACGACTATAAAGCCCCTCGTGTATCTATTATGAAAAGATTAAAAGGTAACAATATCCATTTATGTGCTTTTCCAAAGAGCCAAAGGACTAACCAAAGACACAAGGCTCACCTCAACATTATCTCCATATAAGTTAAGTTTGTGATTCTCATTGTTAAACACTTGAGCAGGGTACTTGTTTCTAGCATTGCATGCCATGTCATCTGCCAACATGAGTATTATCCTCTCATCAGGTATTCCTAGCCGCTTAACTGTCCTGGAAGATAAAGGAATTTTCCATGAATGACTACTAGGCAAGATGAACCTAAAAGAAACACAACAACGATAATGAAAAGGAAACGGTAACAACAAAGTTCTTTGATTACCTATACAATGATAAAGTATTAGCCATGTGTCGATAGTTAAACCTGAAGAAGAAGATAGAAGCAAAATTTATTCAACAAGAAAATTCAATTAAAAACAAAAAGTTTCATACGTGCTACAGCTCTGGTGCTCAGCAAATCAAGTTACTTTGTCGAGAACAGCTGTTCTAAGGCATCACCAACGTTTAAATATCAAATTGATCAAGTCCAAAATAAGCAAAAAAGAAGCTTATGGTCCTCACGCTCAATCAACTTTACCAATGATGCGATAGTTGCAGTTAAGCATAAAATACAACTAGTCCTATAGAAATGGTAATGTTCTACAAGTTCCTAGCCGTATAGATTCTAAAAAGACCAACAAAACAAAAATAGAAGAAGAAGTACCAGCAAAGAACCAAAATAAAAAAGTGGTATACTCATTGCAATGTAGCTCCTTTAACAAAAATGTAAGGTATGAGATGGATATGAGATAATCTTTAGAAGCAATAAAACGGATATGATTCATTTTCTCCAAAAAATACAGAAGAATAAGTGATAACACAGCATGCTTCAAATTATACATAAAGCATAGTGTAAAAGCTTAAAACAAAGTACGAAACTTGAATTACCAGAAGCGAGAGGTGCAGACCAAAACAGCCCAGTTGTTAGTGTGTATAGTAAACTCAGATGAAGAAGAAGCTTGCGCTACACAATTGAAGTCGCTAATACCTAGAAACAAAAACGAAAGTAGCACCACCATTTTGGATTCGAACAAGCCGTTCATTCTGAATCGCATTCTCTTCATCTCCGCTGTTCGTGAAAATCTCTCTTCAAGATGAAAGACGGGGAAGAGAAACCGTGATAATCTGAAGACAAAGCGTGCAATTTTAATATGTCAACAGTCTACAAAAGATGTTTGAACTCTTTTAAAGAACAAAACCTTTGTATACAATATATACAACAATATAATATATCATACATCAAAACTGAAGTTTTAGCAATCACCCAGATCCAGTTGTCATCTTTCTGTCAAAGTATGTTCTTTGTGAGAATTCGGGGATGCCAGAGAAGAAGAGAAAGAAGAAAAATAGAATTTATAAACCTGTTAAAACTTTTTTGACTGTTGAAGAAAGGAATAGAAAGTCCGTAGAGAGACCAGATGGGAAAGGAACAGGGAAAGAATCCGAAGGAAGGCATTGCCGCTATTCAAAAAATAAAATATTTCATATTTTCTTTACTTTTAACTATCTCTTTCCTCTCTTTTTTCAAGTGCATTATCAAAATAAAAAACTTCATATTTTCTTTACTTTCAACTATCTACTACCTATCTCCTACCTCCCATCACCTCTAGCAACGACAGTTACGTATGAAAAATTACAATCTTTGCTCACCAATAAGCAGCACACCTATTAGTAGAGAGAGAGAAAAAAAACACAGTAAAAATTTCCGTCCGCATCAAATCAAGTTTCATGGTTACACCTAAAATTTGGAGTCCTATACGTTGAAGCCTTTGAGATGGATTATTACTCACATCGCTACGGGAAGCTTCAACACGATGCCAGCAAGAAAACAAGACGTCAATCAGACATGCGTATTTTTGTATGAAAAGAGAAAATAAACAAAAAATAATTTGTTATAATAGAGACGAGAGAAAAAAAAATGTTGTGATCTAAATACCTCGTTGCTGTGGCCGATGAGCAGAGAAAGAGCGTCGGAGCTATCGTTGAAAAAGGAAAAGAGCCATTTTTTATTTTTTCTACAAAAGTATTACAAGGATGGTTTATGATGAAGAGAAACGGACAAGAAGACAAGACGTCAATCAACATGCGTATTTTTGTATGAAAAGAGAAAATAAACAAAAAACAATTTGTTATAATAGAGGCGAGAGAAAAAAAAAAACAAAAAAACAAAAAAACAAAAAAACAAAACAAAAAATGTTCTGATCTAAATACCTCGTTGCTCCCGCAGATAAGCAGAGCATCGGAGCCATCGTTGAAATTTTCAATCAAGCCCGTATTCAGGGCGAAAAGAGGAGTCATTTTTGGTTTCTTCTACAAAAGTATTGCAGGGATGGTTTATGACGAAGAGAAACGGAAAAGGAAGAGATAAGAGGCTAAAAAGGGGGACGGGCGTTCTCGGTGTCTAAATTAGACCTAGAAGGAGAAAGAAGATATGCGTCCGATCGATGCATTTACCAAATTACCCCTCCCATAGATGACTTTATAGAGCTTAGAAGAAACACACGAGAGGGAGAGCTTCGTTCGGATCGGTGTTAAAAGATTTTTGAAATTGCACATTCATTTAATTTTGTTTCTCTCATAAGTTAATCCCCTGTACTTATCTTGCTAGTTACACTATTTTCTATGTTATCCGGTTCCTTTTTCCTTTCCTCCTTCGCCATCTCGGAGACCGGGCATGCACCTGGCTATTCGTTGACTATCACTTAAAAATGCAATTCTAAACAGCAGCAAATACAAAAAATGATAAGGATTGGTCTTCAAAATTTCTTTTTTTCTTCAAGGCTTAGAAATTATACACTAAACTTAATCTTAGATGATCTGTTTGTACAAATAAACTATCGTAATTTAAAATGATAAGGATTGGTCTTCAAAATTTCTTTTTTTCTTCAAGGCTTAGAAATTATACACTAAACTTAATCTTAGATGATCTGTTTGTACAAATAAACTATCGTAATTTAAAATGATAAGGATTGGTCTTCAAAATTTCTTTTTTTCTTCAAGGCTTAGAAATTATACACTAAACTTAATCTTAGATGATCTGTTTGTACAAATAAACTATAGTAATTTTCATCTTTTGATTTGAATAAGTATCTAAACCTAACATAACAGCTCTCACACCAAAATACAAGGAAAAGTACAAGTCAAATTTTAAAACATAGCAAATATCATACGAAAATGTGACAAAAACAAAAGAAGATTTAAATGTTTACACAATAATGGTTTTGTTCGACGGATTTACCGAACCACCCTTCCCTTTTCAACCTTTGACATTCGGGGCTACTTTTATCGCAATGACCATGGCGAAATAAATCAATATGCCTTCAAGTTAGGAATCTTGGTCCTTCCTAACCATGGCATCATACCCAATAGTTGTCAACCTTTTGTTCCTTATTTCTTGGTGAAAAGAGAATAAACATAGCTAGATTAATAGAATTCTATGTCAACAAGTACCATGGAAAATTTTTGCAACTTACTCTCCTGAAATGACCAATCATGTCAACTACTTAACATAGTTAATAAAAATTCCATGAATTTTTGCATGGACAACATTATTTTCAAGAACTAGCAAAGTAAAAAGGCTGCATGAACTTTTAAAGCATTAACCAATACATGACATTAAGGAGAAATCCTTTTAACTCATGGAGAAAAACAACCAAAAGAAGAATCGCCAGAAAAAATTTCTTGAACTAACAATTCCAAACATCTCTCCATGAAATGACCAATCATGTCAACTAATTAACATGGTTAATAAACAAGAGCAAGGCCAAGATGGCTTGAAGTAAGGAATCAAAGCCTATCAAGGCAATGATAGCTTAAAGTTTCTTCTCTAGGGTTTCATTTCATTCCATGGGGTGAATTTTGTTCTACTGCCTCTTGATTCAGAGAGATTTGCAGTTCAATAAGGCCATCCTTTTCTTTCTATAAGAAAACAATACGTAA
Organism: Casuarina glauca; assembly: GCA_028551395.1. Lineage (NCBI taxonomy): Eukaryota > Viridiplantae > Streptophyta > Magnoliopsida > Fagales > Casuarinaceae > Casuarina > Casuarina glauca. Next base: position 10,953,947 of record CM052348.1, read on the forward strand.
AGATTTCTAATGAGAAGCAATATGTAATGACCTCTAAAAGGAAACAATATGCAAGGATCACTTTCATAGACGCTTGATGGGACTAGAGGATTTCCAGTAAAAATTGATTTTGAGATTAGGTTGTACCTTTTTAAAGTCAAATGATGCATAAAAATCCAACAATGACATATTGTTTGAATGCATGTACATAAACAATTTTTCATGTAGCATAACTTAACCTCTTGTATTTTTAGCAAGCAATAAGGTAAACTATGTAATCTTCTAATTAAGACTTCATTTGCAAGGAAAAATAAATAAATTCAAATGGATTAAAAAAACAAAATTTTGAAAAGTCGTGTAAAATTTAAAGGAGTTTAAAAGGGTGCCTTTTTAGAGATAGGCAAAATGGGTTGTCATGTTTGATAGGACATAATAGAATGTCATTCTAAAGGGTTTCTAACATAAATCGATTTTGAGATTAGTTTATGGCTTTTCAAAGTTGAATGATGCAAAAAAATCCATCAATAGCATGCTATTTTAGCATGTATACTTTGTAACCCACTTGTCATTTTAGCTTGACTTAACATCTTGTATTTTAAGTGAACAAAAAGGTGAATTATGTAATCTTCTAATTAAAACCTTATTTGCAAGCAAAAAAGTAAATTGAAATGAATTAAAAAAGCACAATTTCATAAAGTCATAAAAAACAATTGGTTTTCAAAAATCTTAAAAGGTATCACTTTGGAGATGGGTGAAACAATTGTGTTTTATAGGACTGAATCGCTTGTCATTTTAGAAGGTCTCCAATCCAAATCAATCTAGCTATGAATTTATGGCTTTTAGGAATCAAATGACATGAGAAAATCCCATAATGACATGTTGTTAGCCTATTTATGTAACTCACTTGTCAACTTAACCTTTTATATTTTCAGCAAGCAGAAATGTAAATTATGCAATCTTTTAACTCGTACTTGATTTGTAACAAAAAAAAAGTAAACTAAAATGAGTTTAAAAAGCATAGTTTTATGAGGTCATATAAAATACTTGGTTTTCAAGGAGTTTAAAGGTGTACACCTTTGGAGATGGGCGAAATGGGTTGTTATGGTTGATAGGATGAAATACATGTATTTCTTGAAGGTTTCCAACACAAATCGATTTAGATCTAAGTTTGTGGGTTTATAAAGTTGAATGACACAAAAAATCCATCAACTCGTTGTTTCATCATGCATACATAACCCATTTATCGTTTTAGTATAACTTAAACCTCTTGTGTTTTTAGTGACCAAAAATGTAAATTATGTAATCTCCTAATTAAGACTTTATTTGCAAAGGAAAAAATAAATTAACATGGGCTAAAAAAGCATGGTTTCAATTTTTTTTATAAATGCTTGGTTTTCTAGGAACTTAAAAGGGTATTCCTTAAAGATGGTAGAAACAAAATGTTATATTTAATAAGAGATATTCTAAAGGTTTTCCAATGCAAATTGATTTTAAGATGAGTTTGTGGCTTTTTCTAGTCGAATGACGTAAAAGAATTCATCAATAATACATTATTTTAGTGTTTGTACATAACCCACTCGTTCTTTTATAACTTTACCTCCTATATTTTAGCAAAAGGATAAATTATGTAATCTCTTAATTGAGACTTTATTTGCAAGGAAAAAGAAAATTGAAATGCTAAAAAAACACAATTTCGGAAGGGATACCCCTTTAGAGGTAGGTGAAATAGGATGTCATGCTTGATAAAAAGGAATATCTTGCCATTCTTAGGTTTCCAATGCAAATCAATTTAATTATGACTTTATGGCTTTTTGGAGTTGAATGATGCAAAAAATCAATTAATGACACATTGTTTTAGTTTGTTTATGTAACCAACTCTTCATTTTAGCATGACTTAACCTCTGGTACATGTAGCAAGCAAGAATGTAAATTACATAATCTCCTAATTGAGACTTGATTTTCAAAGGAAAAAATTAATTGAAATGGGTTTAAAAAGTATAATTTCGAAAAGTTATAAAAAACACTTGGTTTTCAAGAAGTTTAAAGGGTTATCCTTTGGATCTAGGTGAAATGTGATGTCATGTTGGATACAACTGAATAGCTTGTCATTCTAAAGGGTTTCCAACATAGTGATTTTGAGATCAATTTGTGACTTTCCATGGTTGAATGATACAAAAAAATCCATCAATGACAAGTTGTAGTTTGTGTGCATAACCCATTTGTCAACTTAGCGTGACCTAATCTCTTATATTTTTGGTGAGTAGAAAGGTAAATTACATAACCTCCAAATTTAGACTTTACTTGCAAGCAAAAGAGTAGATTGAAATGGGTTAAAAAATACAGTTTCCAAAAATGATAGAAAATAGTTGTTTAATAGGACTAAATAGCTTGTCTTTCTAGATGGTTTCCAGTGCAAATTAGCTCCAAAAAGCCACAAACTCATAACTAAATTGAATTGTGTTCGAAACCCTTAAGAATGACATGTTATTTGGTCATATCAACTATAACAACCCATTTTACCCATTTCCAAAAGGGTACTCCTTTAACATCTTTGAAAACCAAGTGTTTAATATAAATTTTCAAAATTGTGCTTTTTAGCCCATTTTAGTTTACTTTTTATGTTGCAAATTAAGTTTAAATTAGAAGATTGCACAATTTACATTTTTGCTCACTAAGAATAAAAGAGGTTAAGTTGGGCTAAAATGACAAGTGGTACACGTATACAGCTAAAACAACGTGTTGTTGATTTGGGTTGGAAACCTTTTTAAAAATAAGACTTATCTCGTCTTTAAGTTGTTTTATTTAAAAACAAAGATATGGATTTTCCCTTCTATTTTAGAGAAGACTTGACAAGACTTGGATAATATATATATAAATCTTAGTATCAAGAGATCACACTGGTTTAATTGGAATTTGCATGCGGCAGTCTGAATCAGAAAAATCACTTCGTCACCCCACGTTAAGAGCAGTTTCCATGCGTGAAAGTTGAAGAAGATGATAAGGGAAGAACATAGAGATTAAAAATAAAAAATAAAAAGCCTTCTTTTGGAATTCAGAAAATAACTGAACACGACCTGGAATGCCCGGCAGAGAACTCACCGGAACCGTTCGCACTCACAAAGCTCATCTTCAATCATCACAGAGAACTTTCAGGTGGTGGCTCCTTGTCCACCACCATCCTTGTCTGAAGCTCAACCACACCAGCATCCTGAGATTAAAGTTCACCAACCCGCCTTTTCGTTCGTCATTCATTTCCTCCGCCAGAGGCATTTCATCATCCGAGTCATTCGTGGATAGAATCACACGCAATGCCTCCTTTTTCCTCGTACCCAGGAGGAAAGACTTGTCATTCAAAGAGGACGCCAACAGATAGTCTCTATAAAATATGTAACTATAAATCCGATGAAAGTAGAGATCCAATTTGTGGTCGGTGTTCTCAAACGTAACGTCGGCGTACCAAATAGCTGAAAAGTTCGAACGGGAGGCGTTGAAATTGGAAACGGCGAGCGTGTCCACTCTGAAAGCTGGGAGCTTTGGACGTAGAATGAGCCATAAAACCATGGTGACCACGAAGGCAAGGAGGATAAATACACTCATCAAAAAGAGGCAGCAGCGAAGGTAGGCTGAGCTGCGAGAGGAGTCGGGCACGGAGGGGTAGTAGTAAGCTACTGATGATACCTGATCGTAACCAGGGTAACCAAGATAGGGAGGCGGATGGCGCCCTTCCAATTCCCGCTGTGAGTAACCTATGACGTGCGTTAAACACCTTGCCGGCGGGGGACTCACCGGACCTGCGGCGGTTGCCAAAGGGGAATTCAGGCACATCTCCAACGACTGCTCCTTTTCTTCCCCGGGAAGGTCTTTTAACAGAGCAACCATGGCGGAATCTGTGTCCCAAGAATTTCCCAAGAAAATGAATTGACTAGAATAAGGGAACGTGAAAAAATAGGTGACTTTGGTGCGCAAATGCACATTGCAGTTGGAGACTGATTCTATGTTAAGTAAATCGATTTCCCACGTTGTAGAATGATGACCCTTTTTACACGGAAGGGAAGGGACATTTATCCCTTCATCTTTTAGACGATCTAGATGAGTCCGCAAGCAGCACTCTGACGAAAACATTCTAGATCTTGCTGCTTTCCAGCCGTGTTTGATGATTTACATTTAAGGCGAAAGGGCAATGATAGCTTAAATACTTCTTCTCTTGGAGTTTCACTCCACACCTTCACACCTTAGGATGATTCTTGTTCAGTTGCTTCTTGACTTAAGGGAGATGTGCAGCTCTTGAAGGGCTGTCCTTTTCTCTTTTTAGGGAAACATCGTGCAAGGATCGCTTGTCTCTACAAAGAAACAATATGCAAAAACTACTTTAGTAGACATTTGATAGGAAGTGCTAACCATAAGAGGCCATTGCAAGTTTGTTTAGGCCAAGAAGGTCATTTATTTATCGCAGAGGGTGAATCCTTCGGGGCTTGAAAGTTAGTCCTAGCAATACGTGATCTTAAAAAGTGAGTTGATCTATGCAAACCGCGACCTTTGAAAGGAGGAAGGATAGTCTAACAAAACTCTGCATGTTTTTCTTTTGTCAGGAGGTAATAACACTTGAAGATCTATTTTCTTATGGATAAATCTCTTGTTAATTTCTCTTTATGTAAAACCAACCTTTAAGCAGATAGTTTATATTCTACTAACTCAATCTTCTGCTAAACTAAAATCTTGAGAAGGGGTAACTGAGAAAAGATAATTGTTTACTTAAAAAGAGAATAGTTACTCTTATATGAACGCTAACTTAGCGTCTTTGATCCGAAAATCAAGTACCGACCTCCATATAATGGAAGCCTCTATTTAATTTAAGTATGGATTTCTGCATGAGTGAAGATGTGATTACAATTGTCCCGATAGAAATTCGTTGCGGTTTAGTCTCTTCACACTAACCCAAGCCCGAGCATACATAATAACACATGCGTGCTCGTTCCCCTTCAAGGAAAATAATGGGGAACCAGTACAGATGACTCCAGAAGAAGAAGAAAAAGAAAAAAGAAAAGAAGTCTTAGAGGGTACATGAAGTCGTAAAGGCCTATTACTTGGTCTCATCATTGTCACCAATAGCTACCATGTGACTAGATTCCAAACCAAAAAGAGGTCATATAAACTATTTACCGCTTTTGTTCATTCCAGGTCTTGCCTTCAAAAAATTCATTCAGCATGCGTTCAAGATCTTCAGCGGTGTATCTTATGTACTTTTGGGGGTTCTTCCCATTTTCAATCATAGGCCTGTGATACGAACATATTGATATAATTGAAAAAGAAAAAAAAAAGGCACAAAAGAAAATCTTTCTAATGTCGTAAAAAGTATGAGGAAACATACCCGAAACGTGTGAGGAAAGATCTATAAGCAGGCAAGAGGACTTCAGCAACAGCTAGCCTGAGTGACTCACGCAACTCAGTGTCAGGAACTGTCCATTGAGATTGCCTTTGATGAAGCTCCTCAAATTGTACATTGAAGGTCTTGAACCTGTCTTTCACTGAGCTTCTAGAAATTCCACTGCCACTACCATCGCCTGGAATTGTACCACCACCAGCCGATGGACTAGAGCCCTGAACAGTGAGACACTGAAGAATCTGGGGATAAAAAAGGAGCGAAGTGATATCAATCATTAACTACTAAGGAAAAACCAAATAAATCATAATGCAAGAAGTTGACTAAAAACTCGAAACCTTGGCCCAAGAAACTCTCTTATATTGATTTGCATGCTGCTGAACAATCCGTCGATGTATCTGTACCCAATCATCACCCAACAAATCCTTTGCCTCTGACCTACAAATGTAATTTTGAAATCTCTGAATACCAGTTTGCAGAGAAGATCATTGTTTATAATAAAGCAAACAAAATATGGCACAAACCTTCGAACTGATCTCACTATATAGTGAATGTTGTTCATAAGAAACAATTGTGTCAATGCAGAATCTCTGTACTGCTTGGATTTCCCATCCAGGTTATTCTGGAGAGCCTGCATAATCCTTGTAGTTACAGATGCCAACTGAGATTCTGGATCAGAATTGTCAAACTCCTGAAAAAGTTGCTTTAATGTTGATCGATAGCTGTGGACATGAAATACCCAGCAGTCACGCATTTTATGTCGCCTTGGTGACTATCAATACAGACCAAGGATAATTGAAACAGAAACAAATTGAGAACTGTAAGAGAGGTGGGTGTGTATGTGTGAGTGAGTTGTCTGCAGGGGTTGGTGTATGGCTGAGGCAAAACCTAACCGACATAGGGAGCAGAGAAAACTGCTGAAATTGTAATATAATATACAGAAAAATTGTCCATAAACAATGCAATTATGATTGTTTACAGAGAACAAAGAACAAATAGACAGGAAAACTCGTCTTCAAGACGGTATATTGTTATTTTACTAAGCAATTAACTAACATAAAAGAATCTAACAATGACAATTGAGTCCAGCAACAAATACCTATGACCTCATTAAAAATCCATCAGCTAGAATGAGCATTCAAGAGAGCCTTTTATTTGGGCGATGTTCAAGGGAAGGAAAAAGGAATGAGCAAAAGAAAGAAGAAATAGAGAAATGAACATCAACAATAACTCACTCGAATAGAAACTTTATGTAGTTTATCACATAGCTAGTCAATGGGTGGACAGTGCCATCCAGTACAGCAGTTTTAGTAGCATCCTTTTCAACAGCTTCTTCAAAATCACCAAAGGTCTCCTGGGCAGTCTGAGCTAGCCGCTTTGTCAAACTCAATGCAGATTCCCGCATTTCACTTGAATATTTAGTTCCAAAAAGTGTTTCCATCTGCTCCAACATCCCAATAACCACCCACCCCCCAAAGGATAAAAATAAAAAGCATATAAGTATTCCGACTTAAAAATGCAATCTGCATCTGTTTTTTGTAAGACAATCAGCTCCAACGTATGACTTTAATATGCAATAAATTCTAATTAATAAGTGTTATGCTTGTGTGTACGTGTTAGATTCTCCTATGAATTCATAAAAATAAAAAATAATAATAATAATGCATGTGTTTTTGGGGTCTTCCTGCAGTCAATTTTTACCTATATATACATTAATTTTCATCTTGAATTATAGTATTCTGCTCACCCCCTTCTAGTTACATTTTTTTTTTTAATTGTGTTTTGATAAAAAATCATTTGACTTTCCAAATCAGACTGAAGAGAAGAAAATCTTCATAGCTTCCTTCTTCCTTAATGAATCAAAACTAACTCCCTACTGATGTGCACCACAATTCTTACCAAGTCTGGTTTTAGCAGATGTGGTTGAACTTAATGTCGGACAGCAGATAAAGAGTATTTAACAGCATAGACAAATTAGATACTAACTATGATTGAAAAATTCAGATTTTAATGAATAGAATTTAAAGCTCTTATTATTTCTGAGAAAGAAAAACCAAAAAATTTTGACAGCTAAACCCAGTAATACACAGGATATTGAGCTATGTATAACAACAGAACAGGAATTATTTAACTTGAAGAAGGAGCTGGGGAAGCTAGGTGGCAATTACTTCTTTATTATAATGCCAAGCCATGACAAAAACCATTTATGCGACCAACCTGTAGACAATTACACTGATCTATTTCCATAAACTAAAATCCAGTTTACTAGGTAATCCCCACAGATTATCTCACATAATATCATAATTAAGTATAAATATCTAAGGAGACAAAAAAACCAACCCATTCTGGTTGGATAAAGTTTTTTATTTTTTATTTTTTTATTTTTTTACCTCTGGCTGGAGTTCTCTCATTATCTCATACATGTCTAGGAGAACAAACAACTTTTCTGGCGATCTCTTGCTTTTGGCAATAGCCTCTCCAAAACTGAGTAGCACAGAAACACTGTTTCCAGTGACTTCGGCAAAACATTGATTCCTAAGCGTCTCAAGACCATCAAATATTTGGTCACAGATTTTCTTTTCAGCAGCAAAGAGCAGTTTGACCTGTTTCACAGATTATTAAATAGCTGGAAAAACAACAACACCAACAGATTAGCCTCAAGTAAGTCCTTACAGCAATCCGCATGTAATGTATCCAATTCCCAATCTTAGCCTCCAGGGCCTCCCATTGCATTTTCTGGACATCATCTCTAGTAAGTCTCTCCACACCTAATTTTTTGAGACTCTGTTCCAAAACTGAAGCACGTGTCTCCCTAATATTTAGAACAATATATGCTTGTTAATTGGCAAGGATAGTAACTCTTTGAAAAGAAACTAAAGACGTATCATTTCTCGTGTTGATGGAGAATGTAAACATTAATTTATTAAAAGCAACAGCTTTTCTGTACTTTTTCCCATATGTCTTTTGGTTCGTCTTGGGTCTTATTAATTTATCCAAAAACAATAAACAAATTTATTTGTTATTCCAAGTACCTTAAAAATATCTAAATAAGTATTCAAATATTTTCAAAATCAATCACTTAAAAATGAAATATTAGATTTATAAATTTTACCCTTCTGATTAATCCATAAAATTACTATAACCAAATATATTACTCAAAAAATTCAACAAAATACATAACTTGGTTTGTATCACGAAAACCTCTATTATTTTCCTTTCCTGTCCTGTAAAGCTCTTCCTTTTTAGAAATGGAATCACTAACTTCCTTTTGCAGCATCACTAATTATCTTGAAAGCCAGTTTCAAGCCAGTTTCAAGCCAAGTGTTCTGCAGACCAGCCGTTGACATGGGAAATCAGGCACAAGGCTTGAAAAGGATACCCCAACCTAAATGCAATTATGGTTCCACGAACCATGAGTGAGGATTAGCAGGTTTATGCAATCATTCTCATAGTTTATAGAATAATCTTTTCTCAGCCAACCACAAAAATTTTGCACCCCGATTTTTGCTTCTTTGACTTTGCATGGGCTAATCCTATATTGTAAGATTTCAAATTTCCAAGTCACCAAATGCATAAAAGAGACGATTGAATAGAGTGAATTGACAAATTTTTATTATTGTTTATCTTAGGACAAGTAGATTTCATGAACAGAAAGATCTACCAGAGTAAAGGGTAACAAACTGTATAAATCTTAAAGTGTGAAGCAGTGGCAAAACATCAGGATTAGCAGGAAAAAGTTTAAACAAATACCTAAATAAAGTCACCTGTAAGTTCTAAATAGTTGCTGTTGATTTCCACCATGAACCATTTGCAGGGCTAAATCATGTAGAAGTGGCAGAACCCTAGGTGGAATAAGAGTTGGAGGTGTGTAAACTGCAGTCTCTATGCTTTTCTGGAGCTCAGAATGAACCTTGCTACTAACATCACTGTGCTGGCCAGCTGATGATGGACGTAGAGAGTTGGGAAGACAATCAAAAAGACGGTCAGGTTCCACAGGCTTGCTGAAATCGAGAACAGATGCCATTTACTAAGATGGCTAACATACCACAAAAATCTGTCAAGAGTCAAAAAGGTGCATAATTTGCCACAACCGGAAAAAGAAGAACGACATATTATTATTTCTTTTACATATTTTAAGGCCACCAAAGAGTACCCCCAGAAAATGAAAATATAGTGAAAGGTTATTTGTTGATTACTCATTACTCCCTTAGTCCAACAATAGATGAACATATTAAGATGGGCATATAGTTTTAGTGAAACAAAAACTTCCTAAAATGCCTAAAGATGGGTCAAGAAATTCAAATTTGAGAAAAAAGATAGCTAAATTTAGGAGCAATACGGGAAGTTAACCAAATGACTATTTTAGAAAACTTTTGTCTAGGCCCTAATCCCATAAGAATGAAAGCACATCATTTATATCTATGAAGGAAATGACATTACAGAGTGACAGTTGAGGACTATTTATTTAGTGCCAAGAATCACAGCGAAAATGTTTGATTGATAAACTGGACAATGAAATTTATTTTGAAAAAATGGAAACATGTTTATTCCCCCATGTAAGATACCAGTCTATGAATCAGCAAGTTTCTAAAAGACTTGGAAAATGAGAAATTATTATTAATTATTGCATAAAAGGAAAGAAAAATTTGATTTACAACTCAAGAAAAATCTCATAAGAAAAGCAGGGTACCAGGGAGGTTACATTATCACGATTTTTCAATCATGTGTCACTTTGCCCAACTTAAGAAAGCTAAACTTGAAAGGATGTTTGGTTTAGAGCAAAAGGAACATTTATATATACTTGGTAAATCCACACTCATGACGTGAGTGAGGGAGTTTGATTCCAGCATAGTCACTTGCTACCCAGAGCAATCGAGCTCCTTTAAACATTATTATATCTGCTTTGATATCCTCTGTTTCCTCTTCTTTTCATATCTTTTAAGCAATGTTTTTGATGAGAAACATAATTGCTAGATCACGTACTAGACATAGGTTCTGATGTACAAGAAAATTAGAAAAAAGAACCAAGAACAATATCTTCATTCATCCATAGTGAAACCCAACATGTTTCACAAATTTGACGATAATTCACGATTTACAGGTTAGGTGTTCTTTCACGATTAGTAAAGCACAAAAGGTATCCAATATATTAGCTAACAAAAAAGTGAAGCAATAATGAGTTATCTACTACAAAGGACGAAAGTGATGCAGCAGTGGATGTCAACGGAAAATGAACCTGTAATTCGTTAACAATTGTCTGAACTCATCCTCGAGTTTTGAGATAGCTTTCGCAAGCAAGTTATTGGTGTGATTAAGGATGCCACCACTGCTCTTAAAACTTTTGTGGCTGCTGAAAAAACGAACAATGCTTCTGAGCTGATCAATTGCTTCCAGGTAGCTTTCAAGGTCCTCATGTGGTCCTTTGAGTATCTTAGCCTCCGCCTGCATGTTTATTATTTAATCTCGAAATTACCAAACCGATCAAATAGAAGAAATTTTTAAGCACCAAACTCCAAAAGAAAACCAACCTTACGCGAGAGATCAAATTTTCCCAATATAACCTCTGCAGCCTTCAATGTTTTATCAATATTCTCATGAGCTCTCCGTAGGGAAAGCGTACGTATCTACCATGGCCACAAGAAGAGAAACAATCAAAAAAAGAAAGGAGTACAAATATAGATAATAGAACCAAGAATAAAATACCTAGCCTATACCAATTCAAAAAGAAATGATCAGGAAGATCTCTCATTAGGTCCTTAGAAAAGACAGAAACAGAGAAAAACAGAACGAGCGGAAAAACTATTTCCCTAAATTGCAGCGAGTTTCTCTCTCTCTCTCTCTCTCTCTCTCTCTCTCTCTCTCTCTCTCGCTCTCTCTGATTGTTTGTCTAAAACAGCGTCACAGACCGAGAAATTCAATATTTCCTATTATATTCTTTCTGAGAGCAAGGAAGTTCTTCGCTTTTTCTCGGCAACCAAACAGGGGAGAGGAAAAGTGTAACCTGAGTGGGACGCATGGCGGTCTCGAGGGCCGAGAGGCGGTGGTCGAAGGAACCGAGACTAGCGACCATGTTGTCCGTGATACTCTGGCTCTTCTGCAGCGACTCTTTCATGAATGCCGCTCTCTCCCTCAGGGCATCCATTACCTGTGGAACCCCCATTCTTTACTCTTCACGCCAGAATTCTCCTCGCTTCCTGTGTGTGTTTTGGTGAGAAAGAAAATGAAGAAACAGGGAACCTGTGATTGAAACGTCAAATTCGCACCCGTTTTCGGTTGCCGACGGAACATAGGAGAGGAAAGCCGTTATAAAGATCTTCTGAGGTGCTCTATCAGCGCGCGGGTGTGGTTGTAATTTGGACCCTCCACCAGATGGACCGGGTGGGCCCGCTTCGCCGCTTGGCTTTTGCTTTCTCATGCTTTACTTACTCTTTTCTTAGTCTCTCTACTTTAAGCCACGCATGGAGTTCTATGCTCAAAAAGACCTATTTTAGTATTTATGTTATATAGATTATCAGGATATTATAAATTCCTGCTTATATGATAACCAATTTCATTATTTCTAGAGTCAACTTCTAGGTAAAATAATGAATTAGTTAACATTACATAGTCAAGATTCCCTTTAGCACTTTTATGGACTCTTCCCATTTATTCAAGCTCGCACTTTGCTCACTTAATGGGACACCATGATGATTTGATAATTTAATAATTATGGTAAGGAAATATGTCAAGGTATACGAAATAAGTTTCACATTAATAAGAAGAATATATATGGATTCTTATTTATATTATAATAAATTTCACCATCACACTATAGTTGACCATTAAATTGAATAATCAACTTCTTAATTTTGAAAGAAAATTGTTTTTAAAGTGAAGTACGAAATCTAGAGTAAATCAGTGCATGAAAAGGCAATGATTTGCAAAATCCGTAACGTAAGAATAAAGTGGAAAGCTATGGGCGTCGCTTTTTGTGTGGCTTGAACGCTCTTACCCTCATGCAGAATACGTGGGGACTTGCCCTTGTCCAGTCCAACGACCCAGTTAGTTGCAGAGACTCCATCTAAGAAGCCCATTACACCATTAATGTTTGGCGTTTTGGCCTTTTTCTTTCTTTTCGTTTTCACGACAGGCCGGTGGTCATTGATTGAGTACGTTAACAAAATCTTTGCACCAAATTTTCAACATTATCTTTCCACTAAAATGGTGTTCCTATCCTTATAAAAAAATTGGCCTTTCTTGCAGTTTAATTGGATCCCACCGTGGAAATTTGAACAACAATCTCTGAATCAGAAATATCAATGTCTGATGCAGAGCGCGGTGTCGTTTCCACAACTGGTGTGACAAGATAAGAAATAGTACAAGTTATATGAAGGAATAAGTTGAAATTCACGTGCCAAACTCCCACACAATTAATACCCTGCTCAGAGGGAGGCACGTTCAAACAAAAAAGCATGAAGTTTTACCTTTCCAGCTCTGCTGCCATGCAGTAGCGACCCCATAAATGTTTCCCCTTTCTTATTTCTACCCTCCATGCAAAAGGAAAAAAGTGGGTTTGGGTACACTGGAACGGTCGTTCAGAATTATTAAATGCCACACGAGAAACCCCAAGCAGAAGCAGAAACAGGAGTGTACCAAGGCATTAAAATTTTGACACTAGTTTACTATTAACGAAACATGATTCTACGAGCTGTGGCTTTCGAAACATTTATTTCATTTCTAAAAAGCTAAAAGCATAGAGAAAAGCAAATACAGACCTAAACTATATGACTTTCCTTGGTTTTTACTACACAAAATACCCAAAAGATTATTCGACCTTCTTCTATTCTTCTCCTAGTTCTCTTGTAATATGCTTAAGACAAAGACCACTTTACAGCAGGAAAGACTGGGAGGAGATAAGCTCAGTAAGTCCAGTCATGAGGCAAGCCCATCTCAGGAGGAAGATAGTGATGGCTTTCCCTGCGCATGCCCACACCAATCTCTCCAAGGCAGCTCCCTGCTGAGTGACCTGGTTCTCGCGTCCGTTTCTCAAAACTGCCATTGGGGGGTGAGTAAACATTAATTCTTGTGGTCATCGGTCAAATGATAAGATAAAAGGTAAAGAACAGATATGAAATCTCCGACAGCTAGTCATTTCCAAAATCAAACAAAGAAATGCGTGTTGTCCAGCAGTGTAGTACCATACCCCAACACATAAATGGCAATATCAATATCACAACACTAACTCCAGGACAAATACATTTTGTCATTTGTGCTTAATGATACACAGGATTTTCCCCACTTTCATGCAAGGTATGTTCATAATAACTGAGGCATTATCTACTTTTGTCTTTTTCATCTAGGATTATTAGAATTTGAGAAAACCCGCGACCAACTTGGATTTAAATTGGAAGACTAATTTTCCATTTCAATGTACGAATATTATTACCAAAATAGTAGAATATTATTACCCACCTGTGCTTTCCTCATTTCACAATTTACAGCTCTCCAAGGGATGGAAAGTGCTTTCTAGAGTAGCTCTTTCTGCTTTCTTTCAAAGTTAAATTAGCTAAAGATTCAAGAGAAGATAAAAACATGCAAAAGGAAAAACCCACCATACTATTTGTACAACAGAGACTGAGTCTACATCTCGGCTGGCTATCTTAAAGCACAACAGAATTAAGAGAAGGAAACCCAAAACCTAAAAATCAGTTAAGACCTAACAAGAAGTAAATGCGTTGCAAAAGAGACAGAAGAAAACAATCTCATGTTAACCGATTAAAAAATAGAAGGAAAAATAACTAGAGAAATCAAAGGAGCATGGCTCGTAACTCACCCCTATTCTTCCTTGTATCAGTGGTGGTGGTGGTGGTGGTGGTGGTGGCGGTAGCGGCGCCGGCACTTCTGGTTCTAGTGGTGGTATTAAAAGTACGGGGAATAAAGACACCAGTACCACCAGACTCTTTCACAACGCCACCACCAACCCCAGACCCACCACTTCCCTGAAATGTGCGGAGCTGGTTTTGGAGGCGGTTTTGCTGAGCCAACAGAACCCTAGCCCTTAATCTTTCGAAAAGTATCTGCAAATGTCAAAACCCCTTATTAAGAAACTCACTCTGAAACCCTCATTTTACAAAAGCTGCAAAAGCAAAAACCTCTCTGGAAAGACAAGCACAGCAACCGGTTTTGCAAACCCAGTTCAGGTTTCCGGTTTTTTCCTCGTAACCTGACGTTGAGCCGCTTCCAGGAGCTGGGACTCGTATAGCATTTTGTTTCCGGACAGGGAAGGCCCGTATATCCTGTGACCATTCTCTTCAAGACCACCGTTGAGGACCGTACATTCCTGTGGCGCACGACAATCCGTACCATAGCGAACCGCCGGTCCGAACCGCTGCAAAACAGAGCAGACAAAAAGCAGTAAGTATAGTCATGCAAATACAATGTGCGTCTGGTTTAAGGAGTTTAAAGAGAGAGAGAGAGAAAATTAGAGAGGACCTCCAAGTTTGGAGACGGGCTAAGGGAATGCTTGCAAACGTTTTGGCGCGCTTGGAGCAAAGTGAAACCAGCAAGACGTTCAGAAATGTCGTCCATACAAGAATAGTGGTGGGATGGGGGCCTGGAAGCCACTTCGCTGCGGTAAATATCAGACGGAAGCCGCACTTCTCTGTCGCCCAAGTCTAGAGGAAACCCCGCCATAGAAGACGATTCTGGAGTTGCTTTTGGGGCTTCCAAAATAACTCAAAAACTGAAACCCAAACAAAAAACGCAGAAGGTTTTTGGCAAAACGAGAACCAGGCTGGGGAAGGTAGAGAGAAAGAAGGAACATCAAGGGTCGGAGAGCGGGCTTCTCTCCACTGACAGACTAGCGCCCAGAGGGGAGAGAGGCACTGCTTTCAAAATGACGTTACGAGTCGCACTCTTTATCTATAATCGGAAAATAAATAGAAACAGAAAATGCTAATAAGTCAATGTTTGGTTGGAGGTCCATATAACCCATTCATAATAGGAAGTTTCAAACCGACGGATCAAACACGGCCTAGGGTTGCGTTTCGCTGCAACAACCGTACTCAAGTCACGTGACCACTCGGCACACGTCTTTTCTGCGCGGGCGCCGAATTAATCGGCTTCTCGCTCTCCACTTCTCGGCCGTTCGCCTCCTCACCCCAACCTCTCCTCGTTTTTCCTGCCCGTCATTTCACTCGCCACTAAATCAAACCCAACCCCCCATTTAGACACGTGGCATTCCATCAAAACGAGTACAGACGACGTGCCACGCACGGAGCGTGTGCAGAAACCCGGAAAAGGCTGACACCTTATCAGGGAGAAGATCAACGCAAGGGATTTCACCTGCCACTGATTCGATGCGGACACCTCTCATCATTACACTTGACGCTTTGCAGATAATTTCAAATATATACGACCCTCTATAACAAAATTGGTTATGAGATTAAATACATTGTATTATTTCAGAATTTGTATCTGTTTTTGTTTGGAAAACAAAAGGCTAAGGCCTAGAATATACTTCGAATAGAGAGAGAGAGAGAGATTGAGAGGGGACACCTAGTAATCCGATTTAGATAAACGTTATCATCGTTGTCAATCAAGATTATCACGTGTCATACAATGGATTACTATCGCTTTCAATACACGTGTTCTGGACATGAAAAGACATTCAATAATGACACTTAATCTTTGCTTGACCAACAGTCGTCTGTTGCCATTAACGCTTTTAAAGATCAGCTTTTCTTCTTCCTTCTTCCTTATACTGGTTGAGATTAGAAAAAAGAGCAGCGAAACAAGAAGACTAGCAGTAGAGATTATAACATACTTTTAATATATTGAACTGGTTGATGGTAACACAAGCCAAGGGGCGCAATCGCACCCAAAAGGAAAACCGAAAAAGAAGAACAAGAGGAAAAAGTACGTAGCCAGCCAGGCGGCGGTGGGGTTGAACACCAGTTTTCCAAATCGACTCTCTTTTCAATTTGAAGGCACGTAAAAAGGACGTCCGGGAAACAGCGCTCCGCTGTCTTGCCCCACTACCTTTCCTGCCAAAAATACCAAACCATGAAAAAGGTCACACAGAGTGCAGACACTGCCCAATTGCGACAACTCAGCACTTCTCTATCCTCTATTGGCCGAAACCCTTCTTCGGGTAGCCATGAATTATGGATCAGCATCATCTATCGATATCTTCATCCTTATATAGTACACAGACTCACAGCAAATCGGATCGGATCCTTACTTCAGATGCTATACATGAAAACCTTCCAAGTGTTGTTTATTCGGACCCCTTAACAGGCCGCGCTATCGGACCCGCCGGTGACCTGAACCCGAAAGTCACAGCGTCGCGCACGCACCAATGAAAGCCAGCCTCCCTCCCGCTTTCCTTGGCTCTCACGCACTCTTCGCACTCCACGATGTCAGTTTGTACCATCCCTCGCCCCGTCACGTCACCCTTCTCTGCCTTCCCCGAATGCAAGCCGCTTAGGCCCATGTTCATCAAGTACTTTTCTCTCTCAGCCCGTAATTCCCGCACCCGGTTTTCGTACCCGATCCGATCCATAGAAGATGCGAAGCCCGGAAACGTCTGAACGCTCTCGATCCCGGCGTTTCGTCTCAGAAGCATCACGTTCTCCGGAACCTTCTTGATCGTTCTCTGCACGACGCCCATCGGAGAACCGAAGCGTTCGTCCTCTTGAGCGTCCCTGCGTGTCCTCCGCCTCCTATCGCGCTTCGATCGCTTCAGAACCACAAGGAAGAAGCAGCCTTGCTCCCGAGAAACCGCCGCAAAGTTGAACTTCCCAGTGATCGGGATCTTCCGCCGACTGTCCGGTCCGGCGAGGTAGGCCGAGAATTGCTGCGGAGAGATTCCGATCTTGCGGCTCATGATCGATTGGAAGGTCTTGAATTCGAGCGACGGATAGATGAGGATGTTGCCGATGTCAATCTCATTCGCTCCATCGGAGAAAACCACCGGAAAGGACATGTCGGCGGTGATCTCCATCGTTGTCAATGCTATATTCTGTAAGGTCGAACCAACGCCTATAGGTCCCAAGTCGTGAACAGAGAAAAAGGGGGCACGCAAGGGTTTATATAAAAGGAATACGAGGCGGTGGGGTTTTTAGGTACAGAAAGGGGAATATATTATGGCGGTGAGGCTATTCATGGAATAAAGCATTCAATTCCGGAACAGAGGTGTTGAGAAGCAGGGCGGTAGCTTGGAGACGTGAGTTTAGCGTGCCCGCGACGACTTGGGGCCCAAGCAAAGTAATACGACGCGTATTGGCGGGATTCGGTTAGAAAGAAACTTAACCCCCCCCCCCCCCCCCCCTTTCATTGGTCGAAATTGCCCTTCTAGTAGCTTGGATATGCATGCTTTGCCACTCGGAGAAGGCCTTCGTATTGATTGGGATTTAGCTTCTTTAATTAGCTTCATTTTGACAATATTAATCACCAATTTCATATTAGATCACACTTGGTAATTTTATAATATCAAAAAAAGCCGGTTTCCATACTGTAGCTGTCAAGGTGATGGAGCCAAGTCAAGAACATATTTATTTAAGCTTCTAGGCGGTCACATATAGTTGGACCTTGTCAACTGATTGCAAATAAAGAATCAATTCACAGAATGGTCAAAGCCAAGCAAGCAATTCAATACTACAACCTTTTTTTTTATGAACACTCGACCTGCTCCAGATTGTTAGACTTGTACACCAAGAAAGACCCAGTGCCTGTATAATTGGACGCCAGCATCTTTCCAAGTGAAGTTGGCTGGGAGAAAGCGAGTTGAGACCGCTCAAGAACAAAACCCGAGCAGAAAGTTTTCCTGCAATAAACACGAAAGAAAGAAAGAAAGAAACTTATAAAAAGGAAGACAGCCTTTTCTGGTCATCTAAAGTTCTTCCTACTCCATAAACCGCAATCGTCTTGGAGAACAGAGCCAAGGGGTCGTGGTTGTCATAAGACACCAAAGCCAAGTGATTTTTTATTATCCACCTACTTCTATTTAGTTCAAATGATTTGGATTTGGGTGGTATGTTAAAGAAATATTAGATGATAGATGGTACTTTCTAGCTCTTAAATTGTGAGAAAAAATGAACTTACCTCACAGCATCTAGTAATTGGCTGGCTTTGTGGTTTCTTCTGCTGGAGGGTGTGACCCAAATGGCTCTAATCCCACAAACAGCTGGTACTGCTTCCTTTTCACAGATGATTGATCCATTCAGATTCCTATACAACACCTCAGAACAATCAAGAGAAGGTGTTCTTTTCTTGACTTCCCTTTTAAAACTAACGTCCCCAAATTGGAGAGTTTTCGAGTTTGGTCTTGCTACTTCCTTCTTCGGAGTACTGGATCCCCCATCCGGTAAGCATGAGAGAATCTTGAACGCTTTCTTTATTGGTTCTGCAAGAAGGCACCCTACAATCCTTTGGGAGGATATAGATAGATACACCTGTCATCAAATAGATGGGAGTAGCAACAAATTGCAGTCAAGATCTCAATTCTCAGTCATAAATGGGACCATAAACAATCTTCAGTGCAAAATTCGTAGGTCAATCAAGGTACATTCACAAAATTCACGCCTTTATTATGCGTAACTCGGAATCTGAAAATTAAATCTAAAGAAGAATTCAGTTCAAATAATCAAGTGAAAAGCAATGCTGATTACCTTGCAGCTCTTATGGTAAATCCATCCACTTCCAAGCTCAATCTCCATCATCTTGATCACTTCCTGAACCTGCCAGCACAATGACAACAGAATTTTATGCCCCAAAAACATGCACTACAAATTATAAATCGTACCTGTCAATTTCAAAAAATCAAAAATCAAATAAAAACCTTGTTCCTATGAGCAGGAGGGTCACTATCTAAAACCATGATGACTCGGCCCGCCTCAGTATGAGGCATGTGAATGATCCTTTCATTGCACCAACCCTGCAAAATTGATAAACACTTGGCAAATAAAGCACCAACAATACGAAATAAACACAAATGAACAAGTCACCAAAATAATGTACAAAACCAATAAATAATTATATGCACGGTGTTCTAGCGCCAGAAAAAGCACATTTGGACACAACTCGTACACATATACCTTGAAGGGAACGCCACAGGTATAGTCCTTATGAAATGCCTTGTGCGCCTTCTCATCTTCTTGCTCTCCAGGAGCGTACTTCAGCCCACACGTGGTGCACGTGCGAAGGTTAAAATCAGACTGACCCAGATCTAAATGGAACTGCGCGTAAGTTCTCTTCTTTTTCTGGTTAATTGTTCTTCCAGATACCTCTGATTTCGGCTTTGAATCATCACTAATTGGTTTCCTCGGCGTTTCTCCGACTCGCCCTAAGTTGACGATTTCACTGCTTTGCACGAAAAAAAGTAAAAAATAAGCCTCCGAGATGCCGATATGAAGGGCAATGAAAATTCAAATTCACCTTCATTTTCAAAATAGGCCCACCTAAGCATATAAGTTGTCAGACTGTTTGGTTGCCAAGAAACTCTATAACCAGTATGTTTTGACTGTTTAGTTACCAAGAAAGGGTGGGGGAAAGCGAATCCGATAGTTTTTTTTTTTCTCTCGCGACAAAAGAAAAGAGCTCAAAGATCACGACCTACTAAATCGACTGGTATTGCTTCGATTTAAATTCTCAGAAAAGAGCACAGAATTCATCAACGTTAGAAGCAGCATTTTTCCATCCACCTTTCTCAGCAGCCAAACAGTAAAATGAGCACAAGCCAAGATCAAAGCCACTATTGCCGACCAAAACAAATTGCATACCTGTCTGGATTTGGAGCACTCCGCTTGTATGTATTGAAGAAGTGATGTTCCTTCTTAAGCCAATACGCCAATTCGTCGTCCCCCCCGCCGTCGCCGTCCGAAACTGCAGATTCGCGTGCGGTAGAAGCCGGCGATTTGAAGAAGGAGCTGATCTTGGATTGCATGAATGAACGAATGCGCTTTGCTTCCTAGGATTGGCGTCTCCTCCTCTCTCTGGTCTAGTTTACGGTTTCTGTTCAGTTTCCCTCTTTTGGGCGCCAAAAAGATTTAGGCAAAATTAGCTTAGAAAATCTCCCGCTCCTTTTTTATATTTCCTGTAACTTTTCAAATTTCATATTGCATGTAAAACAAGCTAATTCAAAGATAGAAAAGAAACAATTAAATCTTGTTTTACAACCTTTCAAGCTAATTCTTTTTGCTAAGATTTTAATAAGCTCATTGGTCAAATTAAAAATAAACTCATAAAATAGTAATACCCATTATCTTATAGAATATCATATTAATAGGTTAAAGGTTCAACCAAATTGTACTTGTTACGTTCACATTAAATTTTCGGTTCGAATTCATCTTAACATTCAATT
Source organism: Casuarina glauca (assembly GCA_028551395.1). Classification (NCBI taxonomy): domain Eukaryota; kingdom Viridiplantae; phylum Streptophyta; class Magnoliopsida; order Fagales; family Casuarinaceae; genus Casuarina; species Casuarina glauca. The sequence goes on from CM052348.1 coordinate 10,974,646, forward strand.
GATTCCACTATAATTTAATCTAAACTATAATTGATTAATTTAAGTACTTCCATTTTATAGGGATTCTGCCAAATAATTTGATTGTGCCACGAAGATGTACAAATCCAATGTCTTCCTGAATAATCATGGTCATTCTTAGGCACATCCTCGTGACAGCTTGGATTGAAACAACATGCTCTTTATCATTTCATTTCAGGTCCCCCCAATGTTAAGGGGAGAGAAAAAGAATAAAGCATTTTTGAAGTCCGTCCACTAAAAAATTTAACACCTTACAGGATACACTATAAGATTACCTCTACAATGTTATCTCTCAATCCCAAAATTCAGATGGCAAGTAGAATGTCATCCTATATAACTCAAAATTGCAGACTGATGCCTATATTTACAACAAAACTGTAGCCAAAACTTGATGCGCATTCCATTCTCCGAGTTCATAACCATTGCATTCTCATTGACCCCATTTTTTCTCTGAGAATTCCCCGTTGACACCAGATATTTCTGCTAGAAATAAAAAGAAAAAAAATGAGAGCACTGATAATTCTAGAGGGACAAAATATTGGTTTACCGGTAAATGTAAATTGCAAGGTAAAGTTCGAGAGGTTTCTTGACAGTGCACAGCTGATGCACCTAATTCTATTAGATGCTATACATAACAAAAATTTGCCACAAAAGCAATAACCCAGATATAAATTATCCACTGTGCAAAAATTGAAGTTGATTGAAATTGGGAGACTCACAAGGGTGAGATTTCAATTTACAAATGTCATTCTAGATAGCAGGCGTCCCACTGGCTGATGCACTTGTTAGAACTTTTAATTGGTTGAAGGCACATTGTATTTTATGCCTTTCTTCCATTGTCATGCTGATTTCCTCAGAAGACTGGATTGACAATAGAGAAGAAACCAAATCAGCTTGCGTCTTAAAAGATAGTACAAGACAAAATAGCATCTAATTCTGCCAAAAAACAAAAGCTAATCAACCAACTGCTAGTCAAACGCAAATTTCTGTGTGCATATAAATCCAAGATATGATGTACCATATAATGGCAATCAGAACCTTTCCGAAAGTTCATTTAGACAATCTACATTTGGATTCTGATCCTGAGTTGTAACAGACTAATATTTTGACAAATCAGAGATACCAACTCACAGGCGAAGTAAAAAATTCTATTATACAACGAATTTGTCAGGGCCAAAATATGGAAAGATCCATCCAGCACACAAATTAAAGTTTTGGTTTAAATTCCACAAACAATGTGAATATATGGTGGAAAGTATGAGTATTGCCATCTAGAGACACCCAATGAATAATGTTCATAAGGGACATTTGACGAAAGTGGGCTCAGCAAGTCCTGGTACCTATGAAAGATTTGACTGTATACTCACAACACGTGCGCTCAAAGCACAATTGTCCGAGAGATGCTCAAGAACTTCAGCCAAGTAAATAGATGGTATGCTCTTTTACATGCTAATTAACATGCTTGGGGTGCAAAACGAACCTGTAAGGATAGTATTCTTTGTAATATGTGGTCAATTTCTGCCTTGAGTGGAGAGATAATTTGCCGAACTTTTGCATCGTTATGCATCGATAGAAGGACAGAAATAATTGCATTTATTCTACTCGAACAGTCCGTTGCATATCTAGGAGACGAATGCAATAAAGTACTGCCAGTTATCAATGAACCCATCATCTTCAACACAAGATTCAGAAGTTTGTGACTTCTATCAAAGAAGAAGAAACAAGGTAGCAGATAATATCCGAGTCTAGGAACGGAAATATTTGGCTCCTTATGATCTTCTTGAAAGCACTGCATATAAAGTAAAATTAACAATAATTACTGGATCAAAGATCTTGCGAAAAAAAAAATCTGCAATACTAAGGTAATCGTGAGATTTACCACAAAAAGACACCAAACTACATTAAAATCTGTCTTACCTAGCTCAAGGTCACAAGAAGAACCCCCCCCAAACCAACAACAAAAACAAAAACAAAAAAAACACCTTTAAGAAAAAATATTTATTATGCTATGTCAACCACACTTCTGCATGATTTTTGTCAGCAATTATATGCAGTGTAGCACGTGCAAACTTAACAGTTCCAGAGCATACACCTGGTTAACACATGGGATGTTCCATAACTCTCCTTCTGCAGAAGGACACGATGAATTTTATTAATTACGCAGAAGCTCGGTGTTTCTTATGAAAAGACTTCAAAGATTAGCTTTTGTAGTTCTCCTTCTAGATCAAAAGGCTGCATATTCAAGTGTTGCAAACGCCAAGAAACATTTGATTTAAATAAAAACAAACTGAATTGCATACAAAGACCCTCTGATAAGAAGAGAGAAGAAGAAAGAAACAATGGCTTTTTCGCTCTTTCAATAAACTGGTACCCAAAGACAAACAACTACAAGTGCAGTGACACAACATTAACTAAGTTATGCAATGCATACGTAACCATCTCTCTATTTATATAGAAAAGAATAAGAAAAAGGAAAAAAAAAAAACGATTTCAAACTGTCAAGGATAGATTTCGAACAAGATAGAATACTTACACTCACAACATCAATCAGATATCCCGGAAGGAAACTGGTTAGAGTAATAATACCCTGCTCAGAGAGTCTTGTGGGTTTGGAATCCAGCATAGCAAGCAATCTCAGCATAGCACAAGCATTGTCTAGAGGTGGCTTTAGTAACTGAAATGCAAACAAATCAAGCAAGAAAAATTTTTAGGAACCAGTCAACAAATTTGCAAAGTAAAAATGATGGAAATAAGTAAGGTTTAAATTAAGAAAGTATAGTCAACTCACTATCTCTTCAAGTATTACTTTCTCTAGTATCTGAAAAACAAGAGAACTATCTCCAATCTGTGACAGGTTTGAGCAAACAACATTGGTAAGGGACTTGAAGGTTCCATTGTTTCTAACCTTTCCATCACTCTCTACAACAGGGTTTATGTTTTCTGCAGAAATCAAGATATCTTTTCAGCTTAAATAGTCATCAATCATAAAACCACATAGAAGGAAATGAACTGACCCCCACTAGACAAAAGCTAAACCTTGAGAGTGGACAAGGTGAAAACAAGTTGCTCATAGTTGTCTATGTAAACATAAACTAGCACCTAGATGAAACCTGTTTCAACTCAATCTTATAATAGTTACTAATTCAAAAACTAGTTCAGAATTATGAGTTGTGAGTTAAAAATCTATGGTAAAAAGTACATAAGCCCACACATACACGTATCTTTGCCTATAGGCATGCATGTATATATACACTAATGATCAGGATAGCGAACTTTTGTTGGAACCATTATCCAAATTGGTAATGTACTTGCTTGCAAGACAAAGATGTGAAGCATGATGAATTAAATGTTATATTATCTACTTCTAAATTAAAATGGGAGAGATTATATATAAATGATTCTCCACTGAGAGGCAATTATATCTTGTCTAGAACTAAAAAACAAAAATGGGGTTACCAAGAAGAAATTCTGAGGTACCAGGGAAAACTTTGAAACGTGAGAGCAAAGTGACGAAGAAACTGATATGATCGGTAATTTTGATATGTCCTGCAGTGTAGGCTGAATGTAGGACCTCTATGATTCGAAATAAGATAAAGTAATCCAATTCTGGACCTGCAATTGTTGGGCAAGAGAGAAAATGTTAGAAAACTACTTTCCATATCTTCGTTAAAGATGCACTTGATTTCCAGTAGTAGGTTGGTCATCTCATCTAACCAATTCTAACTTCTTGATTTAAGAATTAAAAGAGAAATGGCATAGCTGTAATCGATGCACTCCCCCTACTCCAGTGAAGGTCATATTGTATACTGAGATCATAAGTGTAAATTTCCCTAAAAACTTAAAGCTGTTGAAAATTACATGTGTTATCCCCAATATTTCACCTTTTTTTACAGATCTGCAAATAATGGCAGCAACAAAGGGAGATGATCTATAATGTCAATCTTTCTTCTAATACAAAGAATCTGTTACCTCCGTTGATAGCAGAAGTAAATGTTTCCGTGAAAGGCCATTTTGCCTTAATTCTATTAACAACCAGTTCAATTTTAATTGAAGACGTAGATGCAGAGGGGACTAATGTCTTGCTGCACAAGATCATTCTACTGCCCAAAGAACAAACACATCTAAGCTACTCAGTGATGCTTTAGTACTCTTAAAGGTTGCTCAGACATTGCAGCTAAATTTCAAAATCACGGGCCTCCTTGATACATTTAGCAAGGATATCTCAAGTAATTTTAACAAGAAAGCCATTATCCACAGAAGCTTTGAAAATTAAAAACATAGGCCTGATCGATATACAGAAACCAAGTTATCCATGCTACTAAAGCATCAATTACATAACTACTATAGCAATTCAGATGCAATGGATCACCCCAGGCTCCTATGTAAAAGTTCATGAAGATTCAACAGACAAGCAACACTTACATAAGCAACAAGAAGTTATTGACTTCAGAAAAGGTGTATTCAAATTTGAGAAATAGTAGAGGCAACATATAGAAAGTTCCTGAGAATCTCTGGGAAGCTTTATGAATGGACCATAAAATATTTTTCCTGCAAGATGCAAAAGAACAGGAAACTGAGTGATACTGCTCCAAGGTTTATCGACTAAATACAAATGTTTTCAGCAATTTTAATTTTACCATCATCTTGACATGTGCTGTAAAACTCTTGCAATGAGCACTGCATATTGTCATATTCCCTTGCAAAGGAAGAGTTCACCAGCGCACATTGTCCCAAGCGAAGTTGCAGATGCAACACAACCTGTAGTCCAAAATAAGGGGTGCTAAAATCCTTAATTCTCAATTAACAAATTTTCCAGAACAAAAACCTTTTGCATAATTGCAGCACATAAAAGTGTTCACAAGGTAAATTGTATAGTTTTACCTGGGTATAAGATGGATGCTTATCATCTAGCAGGATTAGCAAGCGAGAAAGCTCTCTTATCCAAGCAATCTGATGATCTAATATTTCTGGATCACTAGAATCTAGGCCCAGCTTTTCCTCTTTCTACATGTACAAAACACATTGGCAATGAATTAGTGATAGAGATAAAAAGAGATGGTGAATCGAAACAATTACTACAGAACCATCGCTGAAAACTTAAAAAAAAAAAAAAAAAAAAAAACTAAACTTACAGGTATAAGCATATCTTCAATAGTAGAAAGGCATGCCAATTTTAATGAAGACTCAGGATGGCAATCCATGAAAATATTGGTAAATGCCTGCAATTAAACTGTAATTACTTTAGCACTATCATAATGTTTCCTGTTTCTCTCAGGAAAATCAAGATGTATTTGATAAATCTAACAGGGATTCCAATTAAGAAAGACCAGAGGGGAAAGATTCAACATGACTTCCACAGACAATCACTTGATAATCAATAATTATTATTAGCATGAGTCAGACCTGGAGAAGACGAGACCTCCAATTACTACCCACTTGTGAAAAAAGTTTCGGAAAAAAGGGAAAGAGTGAAACCAGATGCTTTTCCCAGATTCCTTTACCAGACCGGGTGTCACTACAGATCTGCAAAATTGTATTAATTTCAGTAACTTGAAACAAAACCGATCCATACAAATGAGCCTCTTGCTTAAAATATCCAACATCTTAACAACATCCATCTTAAGTCAGAAAGTAAGTCTTACTAAGAGGATTACTTTGAATTAGATTGCACAGGGTTGCCATTTACTTGCAAGACGATTGATATACTTCTATTTTGTGAATCAAGACAGAGGGATCTACTTCTTACAATATCTTGATAATCTGTATGTACTGAAGTTACTTTTACTTGATTGGCTTTCTTTCTTTATTTTAAAAAAGAAAAGGAGGGAAAACAAATGATCACAATTTAACATATGGCATAACAATATGCTTAACATATAATAATGAGTTATTTGAAGATAGTAAAATAACTGCTTTACTAGAATGATATCTAGCATTCTTCTTAGCATATGATAATAAGCACAAGCCTTTTGCACTCCGTATCTTACATACAGAAAATCAACTCCAGCAATGTGCAATGGTGCAAATACATATTTTATCATACCCCGCAGCTATATATCATCCGTTATTATACCCATTTCAATGTTATCAAAAAATCAAATAGCATGTTTTACTATCCCTTTTCAAATCAAAATTGACATTTGACTTTAATATCAATACAGCCACCACATATCACTGTGTTTCAAGACCAGGTAGTTTATGAACTATCACTAATAAATAGAAATTGGCATAAAACACATCCTCTATATTTCACTGGTTATTAGCATTGGAATAAGTAATCAATCAAAAGCAAAAGATTAAGAATTTATGGCAATACGCACTAATCATAACTTTCACCTCTATTTTTACACCTTACTATAAACTTTCTATGCAATACTCAAATCCATAGTGCAATGTTTTTAAGACCATGCATCTTCTGAATTACAAGCACACAATGAAGCAAAATCCAAACCTTTCTAAGCAGTGCATTTTCTAGAAACTCTAAAAATTTCTCCAATAGAGCAGGAGGAGGACGGATCCATTCCCAAAATTGCAAAAGTATGCCCATAATCCGAACGTTCAAGATAAAATATCTATCATCTTCCTGCCAAGCAGAAATAGAAAGAATTAGACAGATTCAAAGTATAACAACAGCATCATACCAACCAACAAACCAAAATATCAAAAATCAGGATTAAAGGAGATAGGACAGACATTATCACAGTAATATATGTGATGAAACAAAAGAAGTCCCATAAAAACAATTGAATTAAAGGAGAAAAGGGAATATTTACATGTGGACACAAAGACAGTGGTACGAACACTTGTATTAAAGTCATACCTTCTCTGAAAGCTCCTGCAACGAATTGAGGGGAAACACTAAAAGCACCTTGTTCACTAACAATGATGAGATTCTTTCATCCCACATTGTCACATCAGCCTGCCCATGGGGAAGTTGATATTCTGATTTACCCTTGTCAGTCCCGTAAACAAAACATCTGAGTGCAATATCTATGCTCTGAAGTATAGAAAACGAACAATTGAAAGCCTGAACATCGAGACGTGTCACAGTATGAACTGATGGAATAAAATCTTGGAAACAATTGACTAAAACAGGAACCAGATCCTTTAGTTTCTTGATGATGACAGGACACCCTACAAAACCAGATCCAGCATAGGCCAGGACCATCAGAGCTCCAGAACATTAATATCTCGTAATGAACAGAGAAAGACACACATGTGGCAAGAGAGAGACAACATAAGAATATGCAAGCACATGTAATGATCCTATATTACTACTGAGTAAAGAAGAAGCTATAGAATGAGAATAATAGTAATAGCGATGGCAAAAAATATGGTAAACCCAGCAAGGAGAATGATAGAAGAGCACAATAGATTTTAGAGTAAAAAGTTGTAGTAAATCTGACCATGGAAGCAACTAGAGTGACCAATAATATCAAACGTCAAGGTATGAAAGAAGATTTTCAATAATGAAGAACTTGACTGCAGGTGAAACCATTTTATGTTCATGCAAATTATTGCCCTAAATCAATCACAATTCAGTATCACCAAGTATTAATGCAAGAAAGGTAAATGAGGTTTTCACATACCAGCAGATTTTGTGGGCACATCAGGCTCAAAAGCATGTAGCATCCCTTGTCCAGCATCATTCTATTCAATTAAGAAGGAAAGAATTACAATCTAATGTTATCCAGAAAGAAAAAAAAGAATTAGAGAAATGTGTAACTCATTGAACTCGAAAGGAAAAGCTTGATTTCTATAAGCTGTTGATTTTGCTATCCTTAAAAAGGTAGGGACCATAATTCATGGGGAAGGAAAACCAAAAATGGCCATCGTCACACAGCAACTGACCATCCACTTACAACTTCATAGTAACTGAGGCTTCTAGACTCTCACTTTCTAGACAACAAGATCTATATCTTATGAACCTAATTACAGAATCCATCCTCATAGATTAAACATTTGAATATACATAATCACGTCAAATGAACTTGGCAAAGCATAAACTTGAGACATGGACCAATACCGATATAAGCGAATAAGACATGGCAAGGATTAGAGAGTCATGAGAGATACAACTAGAAGACAGCTTTTTCAGATGGTAATGAGATGACATGATCATGACAACAGCTGAAAAAGATAACAACATGAGTAAAATGTAGTTATGAATACAGCTGAAATGCTAAGCGCCCAAACACTGAATAACCACGTAGATGAAAGAAGATATTCAAAAAAAAAAAAAAAATGTGCATTTGCAATTGATAATCAGATGGTACTTTTTCACACGAGTCAACTTCTTTTTTGTTACACGGCACCAGTGATAAGCAGTGCGGCAACCCAGCAAGAACATTCATCAGTTTTCCCTTCTCCTGTAAATAGAAATGGTTCTTCCGTAGAATGTCCTCATAATTTTGAAGAATCTGTTGATGAAGCAAATGTTAAAATCCTTATGAAAACGTTAAAACTAAAAAGATGATATATGCACTTAAAAGAACAACTATGATTCAATTGAAATCAAACCCGTTATCATCCAAGATATCAAAAACTGTTCTCTATATGCATATGCGCTTTCCATTTTTTTTTCTCTCTCGCTTTTTTCCCCTTTCCATTTGAGCACACCCTCACTGGGATTGGAACCTGTTACTTGAATCTTATTACTATTGAACTGGACATGCCAAAATACCCAGGGGTTAATAACCCACGGGGGGGTAAGGGAAGTAGGGCTTCTCATATTGCTTAGATTAGAACGATTTCAAGAGACCAGTGCTAATATAATCATGCAAAAGAAAAAATGCAAAGATTAACTAAAATCAGGTAAGATACCTTTTCAGCATACAAGAAAAAGGTCGGTGGATAGTTCTCAACAACGAGATCCAGAAATTTGAAAGCCATCAACCGAACCTCAACTGATAAATGTGTCATGGCATTTAAAATGTACGCCATTATTAAGGAAATGAAAAGCCCTTGATTATCCTGGACAAGGAAAGCAAAGGAAACAGATGTCACAAAAATGGAGAACTGGTGAAGTGAACAATTATAAATACTAAATTGAATTTGAGAAAAGAGGGAAAAAAAAAAAAGGGAGTAACCTCTTTACAGCTAGGAAATATCACTGACTTAAAAAGTTGATATAATGTTTCGCGAACTACTTTATCATCGTCCCCAATGCGTTCACGCAGTTTTTCTATGACAGCATGTTTATGAAGCCTCAGCTCTGCTGGATGTTTAAGGAATAAATCCCGAATACCCATCAAAGCATCTTCAAAGAGGAAAAAAAATTTAGTCCAACCTTGAGATAAACAATGACAAAAGTAGAGGCATAATTTTCAAGTAACTCCCATGATACGTATATATGCATATACACAGTAACATATATACACACATGACAAATTTCAATAATACATTTTAGGTAACTGGCTCCAAAAAATAAATTAAAGAGAGAAGAAGAAACCTTTCCGACAAAAACATTTTTTGTTTCCTACTTTCTTGATAACTAAACAGGGAATTGTTTTACATGGCCCAACCACCGTCATTTGAATACTTAAGAGCAATTCTTTAGTGGGCAGAATATTTCCACGATTTAAAGTACCTCTACGAACTTTTGGGTTGTAATGGGATGTTTGCTGAAGAAGTTCTTTCAAAGTCAATCCTTTCTTGTTCACCGCCAATCCTCCCTTTTCTGCTGCCACACTCTGCTCAGGAAGAACAATTGCTGCTCATAACACACACAAAATGTTTAGTTAACAGAGTCAATCATTGACCTCCCATAGTAACAATAAATGCTTCACAGGTTTGAAAGAGAAATATATCTTCCAAAACCTCTTCAGGCAGTACATAATAATACAGTTCTTATTGCTCATTATAAAAGATTTTGTAAAAAAGAAGTTAACGCTGATTTTTAGCAATAAACACTTTCTCATATCTTGTGTAGACATTCACCGCATGGCAGATAACAAAATCACCACGAAATTTTTAACAAGAACGACTCTTGTACTCCATACCTTTGGATTTAATTTCAGTATTCGTAGAATTATTCGGCGGTGGCAATTTCCTGCCAACCTTTCGCTTTATTTTCTGTAGACATTGAACAAATATCGTTATAAATAAACCTCTGAATTAAACAGAACATGAATTGAATGACGCTGCCAATGCATAGATTACTACTTTGAAGTCCACTCCACCCTTCTGCTGCTTCTTTGCGGGAGCTTTCGAACGTTTCATTGTAACTGGCAGAAGCACAAGCACGATTCAACCAGCGAAGTATAAGAACACTCTCTTTCGTTACTCTGGACAGATTCGAACGGTAGGGCAAGAGCAAAATCAGAAGAAACAGAGAAAGAGGGAATAAGAGAGGCAAAACGCCCACCGCCCGTGTTCTTCCCGGTTTGTTCTTAAACCCTGGTCTCTAAGGATCCGGACGGGCCAAGTAACAAATACACCATCTTTTTAAATGTTTAAAAGATAAGTTTTTCCCTTTGGCCCAAATTTGTTTTTCTTTACAAAATCAAGTAAAACGTATCATACTAACCAATATTATTTGACATATTTCTGATATTAAAAATAGATCTAATTCTTTTTCAAAAGTACACCTGCTTTTTGTTGTCGTAAAAATAAATATAGGAATATTCATATTTTTAATAATAAGCTTGATCTAATCCTCAACTAACTAGTATTGATAATAATTGTTATTGCTGACAATAATAAATTATAGAATTTTAACTACTAATTTTAAACTTATATTGGTAATTCTCTCGATGTTTTTCTAAGATAATGGAGAACTTGTTATAAGATCAGAAAAAAAAATTATTATCCTTATTATCATTAGACAAAAAATAATAATATAAAAAAATAATTGATCATCTTCTTAATTAAGGATTATGTGAAAATACGAATTTGTAAAATGAAATCAATGTTTTTATGCTTTATTTGAATATGCAATCATTCTAAAAACACATGAAATTAAGTGATAATGAATGCTTTATTAGAGCCGTTGCTACTGAGAAAATTGCTGTTATTTAGGTGCTCTTTCCGTTCTTCTTCAGAGCTATTTGACCTTGACTTAGTTGCTTCCTTTTCTCCGGAGGAAGTAATCTTGGATATTCTAGCTTTTCTATTTTCTTTGACATCGTATGCGACTCTTTAACGATGTTCTTCTAGAGTGCTAGCGAAGTTCGATCACACAGATTGTTGGATTTGCAGGGGGATGAAGTGACTTCCTTCCCTTTATGCCTTCGTGAATTTGGATATGTTTTTTCTCCCCAGCTTCATAGATAATTCTTTAGAGGTACTGTGTACAGATTGTAATGGATACTTGCAGACACTTCCTCAGAGGCAATGCACAAGAGAATTAAGTTTTTTTACTGCAGATTAATATAGAATAATAAACTTCATATAATAAATACCATGTGCTTTTATACCTTGTGCGAAGTCCTGAACCTGAAAGCTGTACTAGCGGAGGGGACTCTTCTCGCAGACTCCTAATAGTCGGAGGATCTCGGTGTGAAACGCTTCGGCACCGGTAGCAATGCAACGACCGCAGCCGCAGCAGCAGCGACCGCAGCCGGAGGCCGTCGCGAACACACAGCCGGATACGTCGCAGCCGGTGGAGGCGCCACCGAAGCAGGTGGCTCTGGCCATGGACAGGCTCGGACAGGCCGCACGCCTCATAGCGGATGTCAGGATCGGCGCAGACCGCCTTCTCGAGGCCCTCTTCGTCGCCGCCCAGCCTCACCAGAGCACCAAGCCCCTTCACTTGTTCCTCAAAGAAGACACTTCCATGCGTCAGCACCTCCAAGACCTCCGCGCCGTCGGTACGACTCACAATTGCATTCTCGCTCTATAGGATTAGGGTTTTAGTGATCTTCGTTACTGTTACTGTAAAATTTTGTTGAGATTGTCTGTGCTGGTTTTGCTAGGAAGGCAGCTAGAGGAGTCCGGCGTTCTGAGCGAATCGCTTCGGTCTCGAAGCAATTCGTGGGGGCTGCACATGCCGTTGGTCTGCCCGGACGGGGCTGTGGTTGCATACGCTTGGAAACGCCAGCTTGCTGGCCAGGCCGGTGCATCCGCAGTTGATAGGACGAGGTTTGATTTCGTTTTTGCACTATGGGAGCGACATATATGAACTCTTTTGCATTTCAACATTGATTTTTGATTTCCTATATGGAATTGCTAGAACTGGAGTGAAATGGAAGTCGGATTTTTACTGTTGCAAAAAATGCGGGGAAATCATGTAGGAATCTTAACTTGTTGTTGTTTCCCCGTGACCAAACTAAGGAGGCAATGTGGATAGCACTTGAATTATTAGCTGCGTGTTAATGAGTATGCTATGTGTAAAAACGTTATGGTAGAATTGTATGCATATGCTGCGGGGTTCTCTATCGTCCTAGGGCCTTGGGGGCAATACGCTAACTTCTCAATGGCCAAGCTTAAGTTCCCGTTTAATTTCTTAGCAAGTGAAATTCTTAATGATATTGACAGGCCTATATCCATCTGTTCTTTTAAAGACTCACCCCAGGGTGAGCTTTAGAGCTTAAGTATTACACCTGCCTTAGTACAACCTGACTACGACCTGGAAATTCTTTTCCTTTCTTTTCTGTTTCTTAGATAGATGAACTATGTAGTAATCTTCATATGCAGTTGAAGCAATCTCCAAATATGATATAAGGACTTTGTGATATTTTTGAATACTTAAAAATGACTTACCATAATCACATGTGATAGGATTCAGCTGGTTTGTATTAATGAATATGAACAGACTCATATTTTTTTATGGGATGCATCAGATATTGATAAGTACTGGTTTTGGCCTTATTGCCTTGGTTGCTTACAGACGAAAATGGCATTTGTTTCTTTAGTCACGTTCACAGTAAAGATGCAGCCCTTGTTTAGTGTTAAACCAAGTATCATAAATAGCTTAACATCAAGAGGGGTACTTCTAATCTATCACAATGGAACTCAATATTTGTTACACGTGTTATGTGTCCAAGTGCTTCAAATGGTCATACACCAACTGCTTATTGAATATCTCTTTTCCCATGTTAGTTTTGAAAGCGGTTTAGCAATTTTTTTTTGTCACTCTTGGCAGATTAGCTCTCAAGGCCTTCACTGATCAGAAAAGACGATTTTTTCCTCATCTTGATGATGGATTAGATGGTCAGCGCACTGAATCAGTTTCAAAGAAACATTGTGGTACCCAAGTACAGATGGGAAATCTTCAAGAGGAACTTACTGACCATAAGACACTATCGGATGTTCTAATGCATTTTGAAAAAGAAGTGACAAGTATGAAAATTTCCACTTACGAACGGTTGGACTGGTTGAAAAGGGCATCTTCCCTGCCATCTTCACCAAATGAGACTTCCATGGGAACATCCAAGGACCGCAGTTTTCACAGTTCAAATAAACTAAGACCAGGCCCCCAGAGCACTGTTGCCACAGAGAATATTTCTGTGATTGAGTTGCACTTTCCCTCCGTCTTCAGGGCTATCATATCGCTGCATCCAGCTGGGTCTATGGACCCTGACTCAGTTGCTTTCTTTTCTCCAGATGAGGTATTCTTGTTTAACAGAATATCTCAAGCGTTTATTCTTTAATTTTCTTACTATCACATGCTATCCTTTTAGCATGTCATTTGTTTCTGCCCTAAGACTATCCTAGTTTATTACTAGTGAAGCCCAATCACATTAATATAAGGTGTTGGTTTTTCTTGAGTAGTATACAAATTCTTACTTGAAGATTGTTACGCTTTAAAATGGAGAAGTAACGTCATTGTCTTTATGGCATGTGGATGCGTTCTCAATGCCCCTTACCATGCAAACCACCCCTTTCCTTTTTCCCTCCGCCTCTCTCCCTCTCTCTTCCTCCTTTTCATTGTATTTGTCACTACATTGTATTTTATGTCAAAATCATGGATGTGATGTAGATGAACTGAACTTAGCCTAGTGTAGAAATGTGATCTTGGCTTTGTTGAAGTTGATTGAGCAAGCTCAAACAGAGCTCAAGTATGACTAAGATTCTGGCTGCATTCATGCTTGTTTTTTATTAAAGTGATTTGACTGTACTGCAATTCTGCTCATCCGCTGATGTAAATCCTTTTTACTAGATCTCCATGTCAAGGTTTATCCTAGTTTGTCTTCAAATGTGCATCCCTTTTAAAGTTCACATGATTATTTTATCTAGTATTCTTATGTATTGTGTTTCTGAAATATTGTGGTTAGTTATTCATTTTCCAGTAAGTTTTAAGATGTTGGAAGTTTTTCTTGGGGAATTCTTGAGCCATGTTTTGGACTTGGTGTTTAACATGTAATTGGTGTTGACACAGATTCCTTTTAGAAGCGTCCCTGCCACTTGAGTCTTCTGTAGAAAGTTTGCTGAATGCCATGATACTAGTTGTGTATATTATCACATAAGTCTGCTGCTTTCCCTGTTTTCCGTTTAATTTCTTGTTAGGACTTCAAACAGTTTTTCTGCAGAGGGTTGAAGATCATGATTTGCAGAAGCACAGTCAATATTTCCATTGAAAATTAAAAAAAAATAGATTTAGATGTTGGTTTATGTTTTGTGTTTTGCTCCTTTTATTTATTTTATTTATTTTAATTTATTGGCTGCTGGAGTTTCAAATGCTTCTCTGTACTGCTCAATTCAACAACAGATTCTTCTCTTTACATATTTAAATCTACTCTGTTTTAATTTAAAGCTTATAATTGTTTCCTAACTTTCACATTATACATGCTTGTATGCCTGCTTTCTCTGTAGTTTTGATCTAATGGTTGTTGGGTCTTGTTGGGTTAAAATCATTTTTTCCCTTGCTGTAATGTATTTGTTCTGTTAATATTCTTTAACAGGGAGGCAGCTACATACATTCTAGAGGATTTTCAGTTTATCATGTATTTAAGCGCATAACGGTAAGTCTTTGCTGCCTATTAATCTTTCACCTATTTTAGTTGGTTAGACGACCTTCCTGTTTATTTTAGCAATGTCCTTTTGCAGGAGCATGCTGCTATGGCTCTGCAGTGTTTTCTTGGAACTCGACCTGAAACAGCTCTTCATTCTCTTCTGGTACCTTTATTATACTACTTATTACTTGGATAATTAGATATTCTACTACATCCTCATGTACATTCCTATGTTATAAATGTAAAATTTGTAACGTTCTGGTTTTGGTTTTGTAGCACTGGATCTGTAGCTATCAATCTTTATTTACAAAAGTTTGCAGGTGAGCCTAGCTGTTTTCCACTTTTTATTGTTGCTTGCTTGCTTGCATTGTTGTCCCTAAGTTTTATATCATTGTTGGTGCAGTAAGTGTGGACGGCTTCTATTGATGGACAGCAAATCTGGTTTGCTGTTACCTCCTGTTTATCGGCCTTACCGGCAGTTTTCTTGCATGAAACCTTCACGCTCACAACCCAATTCCTCGGAAAAAGACACCAGCTCTGATCTAACCAAGGCTTACCATATTGGTTGCTTTTCAGAAGAAGTGTAGTCACATGTACTGAGGTAGGTGATCGTGTACGGCTTTATAGCTAGGGAAATTAACAATCAAAAATGATAAATGCAGTCCATCTTCCAATTACACATTGGATTCCTTGTTATAAATTCGGTCCAGCTTGTGTGAAACATTCAATTAGTGTAAAGTCAAATGGAAGCGTTTTCTTCTCCTTGTAGCAACAGGGATTTGGCACTACTAGACCGGCTCATCACAAGTTTATCTATAGTAATGGAATCCTTAATTCCACGTCACTTATATACACCTGCGCGTAGCAGACGGTGGGGACTTTTCTTGTTTTGTACGTCCAACGTCCAGTTACGTTGTTCTTTTGTCCATGTCCGGTTCACAAAAAAAAAAGACGTGGAATCTGTCGAAAACTAAACGACTGGTATCCACTAAGAACGTGGTTTTCTCTATTTTGCAACACCGAATATTTTCTTGTTTTTATTCTGCTGTGAAGCTAGTCCACATGGTTAAGGATTGCATCTAAGGAATAATCCTCTGAGATATTCCGGAGGCAATATTCCAACTCAATTTGTAATTCCGTCCTCTACAAAACGTGTATATTTTACACTTTTTTCCTGATTATATTCGCTTGAGAAATCTTTTCGTCAGATTTGGTATCGGAAAAAGTAAAACTTAGTCTTGTGAAAGATTAGTTTGATGGTGTGTCATATACTTGTATTCTATAGCAGCATCGAGTTTCAACTTTTGCTTATCTGGGTCAAAAACTAGCTGCCGACTCTTCCCTTTCTTAATTAATGTTGCGTCATTACATTGAAATCCTTCACATGACTTAAAGCTAAAAAAGGTCCAGCGATGGAGTGAATCATCACTGTTTAGGTAAATGAAAGATGCTAAAACCTAAAGGAAAAGTCGTAGAACACCCACCTCATGCCATTAAAAATTGACAAACAAACGAGAGACACAAATTTAGTAATAGTGAGTCGCAGATGCAACTAGGTGACGGCGTGCGATTGGGACATGGAAATGACGATTGCCGAGTGCGACCAAACCGAACCAGCTTGGTTGCATGCGAGCTTTCAACAATGGAGGAAGGTGACTGTTGACATACGTGTCATGCAAAAACAAAGCAAAAGTCCGTGAGCGTCACGTAATCAGTTGTCTCTTGCGGATTCGTTGGTTTGGCTGTGGTGCAGATAATGCCGAATGCTTACACTGAAAATGACTCTCCACGTAATTTCACGTGCTCGCTTCAAGTTTAGCCACAGATTTGATTTTCCGAGTGCTGATTATGCAAGTTCTTAGAACGGTTGCCTTTCATGGATAGCACCTGTCTCGGTGGCCATTCAAGACACTACACCACCCATTTCTTTCTTTTTTTTTAAAAAAAAAAATCAGCCCCTCTTGGACGGCACACCATGCCGAAAAAGAAGAAGAAAGGAAAACGATATCACCCAAAAGAATAAAAAAACAAAAGATTAGGTTTTCTAGTGGAAGATATTAAGATCTTAATAATAGAAAATTATTTCTACTTTCAAAAGAACTTATGGGTGATGAAATGATGAAGTAAAATCGTGGTAATCTTAAACATAAACATAAACTTAAATACTATATTAAAAATGCTGTTAATTTCCTTTTTACCCAAAAAAAAAAAAAAGATTAAGAAGAGTGTTTTTTTAATATGAAGAATTAAGTTAAATAAATTAAGAAAAAAAATTAGCACGTCCTAAAGATAATTCTGACTCCTCACTATCAAGTCATTGGATTCAGGTTTTAGCTGTCGTTGATGAAAATAGGCCGACATTGAATGGTCGTACTAGGACAACAGACCAACGTGGCGGAAACAAATATTTATCTCTCTCTCTGTGCAGGCATGACCCGCTACATTTATCAAATACTGGTTTTTTCAGCCATGATAATAATTGGCCATAACCACTCACCTGCATAACCAGATTGCTGCCCTGACGTCCTAGATGCTAAAAGCTTGAGCAGTGCATTAAATGGAGAATTCCATCTTGCCCAAAGAACACTAGCAGTTCCGCAGATGATATCTTAGTAAATAAAATTTGGTAAAACATTAAGAAGTCTTCATTCTTTCTATCTACATCAACATTGGGACGAAAAATCTCACAGTTGAAACACCAAGGTCTACTCAGGGGATCTCAGGCATCTGAGATCTCCAGCTTTATCCAACATAATCCAACAATGCACTACAACATATTGACACTGAATTTCGAAGCAGAAAGAACACAACATGCAATCTACACCTATCAAAAGATTTTCAAGAGAAGAAACATAGAGAGCATTTCTTTTACCGACCATCAGCAGAAGTGAAAGAGTCTGCAAACCCAGTTGGCCTTGCTGGGATGCTATCCTTACTATCTTCTAAAGCCATATAGCTTAAGTCCTTTCCCTCCTGCCAGCCCTTCACCATCTGGTTTAGGGGAAGGCTATAATCAATCCCCGAGTACTCCTCGGTCTCATCATCAAATGGTTTCCATTTCTCGACAAGCGGGGCCAATACGTTCACAGCATGACCCATATCTGGCCGTTGGTTGGGCTCTCTAGCAGTGCAGTGTCCGGCTAGTTCGGCAATTGTGGGGATGCTTTCATAAATTTCTTCTTTTGCGTCAAGGCTTGGGTCAATGGCAGCCATCAGTTTTTCCTTGTCTGATTTAATGTGCCAGAACCAGGCTGCTAAGTACTGGCTCTCCTCGGGTCTGTCCTCATCAAGTGCCATCAACCCGGTCAACAGCTCCATTAGCACAACCCCAAAACTGAAGACATCAGCTTTGGTTGTGATTTTCCCGGTCACTGATTCAATCGAGCAATCAATGCTGGAGTTAGCTAGATATTGGTGCGCACTAATTTGTAATGATAGACATTGAAATCTCATAGTCAACCCAGTATATAGCAGAAATAAGGAGATATGCATCAATACATTTTACGTCATCCAAATGGGTTGGCTAGAAGGCACTTCTCGTCAGGCACATTTTTTTAACCTTCTGAATAAATTGCAGGCCCTTTGATTTGCCTATCAAGAATTTCTTTTGTAGTGCACCAAATTTTGGTTTTGCTTAAACTTGAAATCAAACCTAACATTTCAAAATTCTTTTGAATCTTTACACAAATTGCCAAAAAGGTTCAGCAAAATGATTGACAACTAAAGAAATAGTGACAATGGGTTGAAAGCAATATGAAACGTGGAGTTAACTTCAAAATACGTTCTATATATTAAAAGTATATAACAGAAACCATAATAATATAGTGTCTAAAGGATGTTTTGAAGCCAATTGATTCATGCAAGCCTTTTGGTTTTTTTCCATAAACTCGATGCAATAAAGCTTTTGATCCTACAAAGGATCAACGGTGTCAATTTTTATGCAACTAAGTTGCAGTTAGGAATGTGTTACAGTCTTTGCATTGGTAGCATAACTTCTATAAATCACGCAGTGCTTCTTCATATATTAAAGAACATTCACAGAAAGAAGATTTGTGACGTCCTTGTTTAAACCAATTTTCAACATCACAGATTGGAAATCAACTAGTTTAAATGTTTACCTGCATATTCTGGTGCTAAGTATCCAAAAGTCCCAGCAAGCCTGGTCACCACAGATTTCTCTCCATCCGGAGCAAGCTTCACCAGTCCAAAGTCCGAAACTTTTGCTCTAAAATCATCCCCAAGTAAGATATTTGAGGGTTTAAGATCCCTGTGTATGAAGCTCTGGTGAGCAAGGCTATGGAGGTACTCCATCCCCCTAGCAACATCCAAGGCTATATTTAGCCTCCTCTTCCAGGAGAGGGGCTCCAGTTTTAAGCTCTTCCAGTGAAATAAGTGCTTGCTCAGAGCCCCCTGAGGCATGTACTCGTATACAAGAATTCTCTCATTGCCTTCAATAGAATAACCCAAAAGAGATACCAGATGACGGTGCCGGACCTTTGAGAGAACTGCAATTTCAGACTGGAATTCATCCAAGGCTTTGCTAGTAATGATACCAGCCTCCATTCTTTTCACTGCTATTTTTGTACCATCATCCAGCTCTCCCTTATACACTACCCCAAAGCCACCACGGCCAAGCTCATTCTCAGGGGCAAAATTCTTTGTTACATTTCGAAGGACTTGAACTGATATGACCAGATTTCCAGCTTCAATTATATGAGACTCTCCCATTCCACTGCTGTGTATGCTTCCAGAACCACTCCCTGTCACTGTAGAAGTGCTCCCGTTGGTGTTATTGGCGACAGCAATCTTGAACGTGTTATCTGAATCAGACGGATCTCTTGGATGAATAACAACTGAACTAGGAGCCTGAGGGGTATCTTTTCTCTTCTTATAACAATAGACAGACAGAGGTATGACCAGTAAAGCCACAACTGCAACACTTGCAACAGGGGCCACAACCGAAACCAGAAATGACCTCTTTGAACTTTTTGTCCCTCCAGAAGTACCATTGCCGTTTGAACTCGAGCCTGTTGTTGGCGAAGAGGGGTTTGATTTGGATTGCGGAGGAGTTCCCGTCGGAGAGGTTGTACCAGACTTATCGCCACTCAAGAGAGGGTTCCCAACGGTGACAAACTTCACATTTTTACTGAATTCTGGCAATGGAGGTGCAATATTGTTCGAACTCAAGTCCAACATCGTCAAAGATTTCAAGCTAGTCCAACTTTGGGGAACCCTGACCACGCAAATGGTTATTCTGAAGCCTAATTTGAGTAAGAGAACTTAAGTTTGCAACTGCAGGACTCAAGTTGCCACTGAGGTTAAAGTTAGGCATGTTTATGATAGAAACTTTGCCGCTAGCGCAACTCACTCCCAACCATCCTGCACAAGGGTCATTACCCTTCCACGAAGAAACGAGCTTTGAAGGGTAGCCCAACCCACCTAGGAACTCAATAAGTGTCGTAACCTCCGGGGCACAAGGAATCCCCGCAGTTGGCTGACAAAAATTATTGGAGCCAGAAGCCGTATCATTGGCTTTGAATTTGGGTATCGGACCCATCAGCATGTTGTTGCTCAAATCTAAATGATCTAATGGCAGATTAGCTAACCCATCAGGAATTAAGCCAACTAGTTGATTACCATTCAGATTGAGATCCTTGAGGCTAGTCAAATTCCCAATGCTCTGCGGAATCTCCCCAGTGAATTGGTTGCCATGGAGCCAGAGACTGGTAAGATATGTCATCTTTGTCACCACGTCGATCGGACCCGTCAACCCTCCTCCTTTCTGGTCATTCAACCAAAACATCTGCAAAGGCATGCCATAGCTTGCCGGAATCTCACCGGTCAAACTATTCAGAGAAAGTTTCAAGTTTGATAGGGAACTGAACTGGCCCAAAAAACTCGGCAACTGCCCTACCAAATTGCAATTCATACAAGAGAGATTTGTCAACTGAAGTGAGTCCTGCAACTCATTAGGGAACATCCACCCAGTGCTGGCATTCAAATTAATGTAATCCAATGCCAAGACCTCCAGACTCGTGAGCCCATTAAAGAAATCTCCTGGGATGGTATCAAACAAGTTGTAGTCCAAGTAAACATTCTTCAGACTCGATAAGCCACTGAGCGACGGTAGGGGTCCAGTGAAATTGTTCCTTTGGAGACCAAGGTCTGTGAGCATGAGGAGCTGGTTGAGGTTCTGAGGCAGAGGGCCACTCAAGCCCATATTTTGGACCTGAATCTGGGAGACCCTGTCGTTCTTGCAAACCAAATGAGGCCACTTAGACCCACATGGGTCGGCATCGTTCTCCGGCCACTTGAGAAGCTCTGGGTTCTTCAACCCTTTCTTGAACTGATTGATAATTGCAAGGTCGCCGGGGTCAGTGGCACTAAGAACCACAGCGAGAAGCGACAGAAGAAGTGCCAAAACAAGGCACCGGTTATGGAGGTCCGCAGCAGATCTGTACTGGCGCACCATGCTTCTTCATGAGACCCAAGAAAACTAAGAATGAAGCTCCATCTGAGGATCACCGGCAGCTCTCACGAATATCCATCTGAAAAACCTTGTATGGAAAAGCGAATTCAGAGACTACCTGCAGCATAAAAACAAATGAAAATCACGACGAAAAACAAAATCCAAGCTCTGACGACTACGTTTCTCGCTGACAAACACTCACACAGTCCAGATGAAGATAATGGAAAATTCACCGTGATGGAACTCAATCAAAGCAAATCCAGCAACCCTTCCGTACTTGGACAGAGATTGTCAATCTTCGTTCGTTTAGGTGTCTCATCCAGATTATGGAAACTGGCTTACCGCGCACCACACCTTCCTTTTTTTGCTGATTCTCCCTTCTCTCTCTCTCTCTCTCTCTCTCTCTCTCTCTCTGTCCCAGTGATCTCTTCAATGTCCTATCGGGGTATTCTCGTCTTTTACGCCCCAAGGGGACCGGCGGCAATTCAAGCTGGTGTGAGTGAGAGAGTCATGGCTCGTTCGGCTCGTTAATCAGTTTCCTTTAATTATGCAATGAGTAATTACTCTTTTAATTACACCTCCACGTGGCAATCTTACTCATTCTTTACTCGCTCACAGTTTAGTGGCCAGCACGCGCGCGACACCTTCCAAATATACAAAGCCACCCCATTTTCCCGCTTTCTCGAATTTACACACATGGAAAAGACACTAGTCCCACAGATTAATATTTTATTATATTAAAACATATTTGTATCGATCTAATACTATTTCTATAAAGCTATAATGACATGATAAAAAATTTAGAATTTAATCTAAAACCAAGTGCCAATTGGGTCTGATAGAACTTCAATAAAAAAAATAGAGGTGATCGAGACTGACTTTGAATTCATTGGTTCAGCAAATCACTGATTAAAAAAAAAAAATGTGTCTTCAATTTTTCTGTCGAGTAATTTGTTTAAATAATATCTAAAATTGAATTTTTTGGACAGTAAAAAGTATCAAAAGCTACAAAATTATTATAATTGGAAGTTCATTAAATTTTAAAAAATAGGCCATTTGGGTCTCATCAAGAAAGGAAAAATGTGTTCATTTTAATTTCTTTTCTTTATCGGGATGGGTGAGGAGATTTAGAAGATTTATTACAAGAGGATAGGCTCAAATCTTGAATACAAAATTTTAAAAGTGATTGTTTATTCATTACATGGTTGACTTTTCATTAAAATTAAAACAATAATAAAACTTTGGAAAAAAAGAAAAGAAAAGAAAAAAGGACAGCATCATGGTTTTGATATTTGGCCGATATGTATAACGTGAAGTAATTATGACTACAAATTTAAAAATTAAAAAGATGATGATCACATTCAATGGCAGTGACGTAAATAGGGGCTGAAACGAGGGACGTGCCCGTAAAGTATGCCGAAAGTACGGGTGGAATCATTGAATTTCGGTCCGTGAGTCACGCAGAGTGGCCCGATATTCGTGTGTCCGAGACGTTTCGAAATTACGTAGTTGACCTTTGGCCCCCGCTACGCCGGGAATCAATGCTGAATTGCTGTCGCACTTTAAAGCATGCGGTATCGTTTCGAGAATCATGATTGCTGACAAAGCAGCTTTGCATCCATGTGAGGGAGGGAAAGGAGATCTAAACGGCGTCCCGTTCGAATAAGGCTTTGAAAGGGGAAGCTTCAACAGCGAAAAAATGGCTGGCAAGGCTTGGACTCAAGGGTTTTTTCGTGCATTTGGAAGGGAGATAAGCATCTGAAGTTAAATCAGGAGATACGTTCATCCCGACACTTCAGCCTAGGAAGATCCTGTTTGATTATCCTGTCGTGTTTCGATTGATCTACCCGTTTATATACGATTTCATGATGTTAATAGGTCGGGATAGTCAACCCATGGATGTTTACTTAGCAATGAACCGACGTTTCCCCATGAATTGCGTGAAAACTTGATCCTTGACCCACTTGAATCGACATGATACAGGTAATGTCGCCGATGCTTTAACGTAGGTGTTGACCAATTCGAAAGAACAGGAGTTTGGATGTGAGTTTCAATCAAATGGAGCTACATGCTGTTCATTTCCAAGAAAAAGTAAGCCATTTGGTCTGTCGGATTAGGAAAGTCTTGCATGGATTACATAACCCCGAAGTTGAAGTTTGGATATGAGTCCCAATCAAAAGGAGCGACATGCTATTCATTTATTAAGTTTGAAAATGCTTCGTTAAAGTTGTTGAGATTGTCAGTTTGTCTAAGAAAAAGCATGTCAGTTTGTCTCTCAGAGGACGAAAGTCTTACATTGATTATATAGCTTTTTATTGTAAAGTTAAAATTAAGAAAATATTTTTTTAATTCTTAATTATTTTAAAAGTTAGGATTTAGATCTTCTAATAGATCATACATACACGCCTTTAGGACTAAGATATCTCTCTTGATTTTCTATTAATTTGCATTTTAGTTGATAGTAAAATTAAGCAAAATCCCTATGCACGAAACCTTGTCTTTAAAATATCTATAGAAATAACAAATCCGATGGCTTTAAACTTCCATAAAGTGGTTGCTTAATAAAGAAAATAGTAACAGCCGGGAAGAGTGCTCGAATAGACACGGATACAGATCTGATCATCTTTTTCTTTGTTATACAATAACGATGAAGTTTCCTCTGGCGGTGGAGACATTGGCTAGAGTCTATTGCATATGGAGAAGTTTAGTCTTGGCAGTAAAAATAATTTAATGCATTAGACTGAAGTTTAGGTGCGGTCAAATTCCCGTTTCTAGGGTTAGCTCGACTTTCCAAAAAGCAAAATCAACATCAACATGCAGTAAAAGATTAGACAAACCTCTTTATCTTGAGAATCACAAACGCACTTAGGTTTTGGGTTTTGTTTCGGTGTTTGGACAAAAGAATAAATCCACTTTCCTGCATAATTAAAGGCAAGATAGTGTTTAACACGGCAACCTCAAAATCTGGGCAGATGAATCGAAGTGAGATTGTGATTGTCATGATAAAAAAAAGTTGGTTTATGTTGGTTCATGTTGGTAAGCGAAGGGTGGGGAGGGATGTGAGTCTAAATAACTCGAATGAGACGACATGACCAGTAAGTTTGTAGTTGTTAAGGAATAAGATATGTACTTTTACTAATGATTACATGTTTTAGCTAATAGTAATATCTAGACCCTTGTTATTAACAGGTTGCTTAAAAAAAGAGGGATTTTTTTAATTTTATTTTATGTACTGGAGAGGGAAGGGAACCTCGACTCAATGATCCGGATCCTTATTAATTACCAACTAAGCTAGCAAGTGATTAAAAAGTGGAGGGTGTGAGCCCTAATGATTCTAGTGGGACAATGTTGGAAAGCATACCAATGCTACAAATTGCATTTTAGTTGTAGAACAGAGCATATATTAATGGTTATAATTTTGGGTCCAATAATAATGTTCCATGGTCCTAACAATGTAATCTTTTCCGGTCCATGCCCAGAATTTAGCTTTGTGTAACAAAGATTTTGATTTTTCTATGTTCTCGTGACAACCTGAAGACATCCAACAACTTCACTACCAAATGTTTTTTGGTTGTTTATTCCACAATTTGGTTGGTTTGGAGTTATCCGACCAATGATTAGTCTCCTATAAGCACACCAACAAGAGTGGGAGTCCACGGATCTGTTCTCATCATAGTTTATTTTCTCACCCGACGATTCTATAAATTCGGTGAGGTCCTGGCGGTGCAAAGTTGGCTTTTGATTGAAACAGAAAAAGCCAGACAAAACGGGGTCCCATATACAAGGCTAAGCTTTTTTGTATGTCGAAAGGAACTAGAGTCCAAAGAGTCAAAAGTCGAGGTCCCACCATGCTTTTCCATTCTCTCTCGTTCACAAGAAAAGAAGAGAATTGATTTTCTTGGTTTAGTGTTTGGCAGTCAACATCTTATGCTATTCAATTCCGAAGAGAAGTGATTCCATAGAACACTATACCTAAAGCAAAGCTCAGCAAAGTATTTCATGCTCCCAAAAACGTCCTTGTTTTTATCAATTAATTACCCAGGTGTTAAATTTGTGATCAAGAAGTCCTAATGTCAAGGACGTAAGTTTCATCCCAAAATGTCAATTCAATTTTGTAGCCTTTTTGACGTGAGAAAATGAAATTCACTAACAATCAGAAGCGTCACTAGTTGGGCCTATTCCTACCACACATCAGGGAATAACAATTGCAAGTCCATTAAATTAGTTATAATTTAACTTTGATATCACTTGTTACAAATGTAAGTTTTATCTTAAAAGGTAGGAAGAATAGTTAAATTCTTTATATAACCAGATCATCTCACTTGTATTTTAGATGTAAAAGAATGAAATATGTTATATTAAACCTTACTATTTTACCATGAAGCTAATAAGTGATTGATATTTAGAGATTCACTAGGCATGCCTAACATCATTTGCTATGGATTAGTTTTCATTAAAGAAAGTATTGTGAAAGTTGAAAGCATCGTTCATCATAAAGGAGAGATTGTTAATTGATTGATTGAGCTTTTCATATCTTAGCAAGTTGAGTTGTTCTAAACTATTTCTCAAATCTTATCTGATAAGCTATTCCTGCTTTGCGGAAGCTTATGAGTGACAACCCATTATTCCTCAAAAAGATGTCGTCCTATATTTCTTAAAAATCAGATACTTAGGATGGGTGGAGCATGTGGGAACAAGGTCCTATCAAACACTGAAGAAGAATCACGGACGAGAATCAAAGTCTGTCAGCTAACATGGAGGAACCGGTGCCGACTGCGATTCTTCCCTGCAAATTGAGGACACTATTTGGGACGTTTAATTTTAATTATAAACACTAATCATTACATTAGCAATTTTAACAGGTATACTGTATGGCCATGGTCACGGAAATAGTCACTCTGGTTAGGTTACAGTTGCTCGTCGCGTGTCATGAAAAACCAACAACAGTGGATTTACAGACCCATGATCATAGCTTTTCTAATCATAGCTTTTCATGGCCGATCGTAGGTTCTGGAGGAAAGAGGAAAAAAGCAACTAGTCATTGAGGTCCAGATGTGGATAGATTCCGGAATCTCGAAGAAAGGAAAGATGAAGTAGCAGAGTTTAGGTCGAAGAGGATAATGACCTCATCAATGGGTGACTGCAACCCTTAACAGTTTAAATTAGACCGCCAGCTCTTCTCAATTATTGAAGACTAGTCTCATCCGGATAATGTTGTTGGGAAGAAGACGCTGGAACTCGCTATCTAGTCATGGCTGTCGAGATTGAGGGACGTAACACGCCAAAGCAGAACATGTACAGATAGTTCAGTCTTCTCATTCCAGTTTTGGTTGCAGAAACGCCAACGAACGCGTAGCTGCAGCACGAACATAAAGATAAATTAGGGAAGTGGACGTATAAACTAAAAAGAAAAAAGAATACAGCTATAAGATCTCAATGATTGATGAGTCTGTCGAAGGATCTAAATCCTGTTCAAGAATGATTGATGAGAAGCCGCTGTACATGTTGAAGATTTACTGCTCACTTAAATAAATTGTCTCGCATAGCCGTATAAGCAAAACTGCAGTACTTCCTGTTTGGAAGCCTGCAAACTTTCTCATGGAAATTCGAAGCACATATCGATACTGGCAAGGGTTCAAGGATGGGCATGGATTTAGTAGACAAGAAGACAGCAAGCTCAACAAATTCCAACCTGCAAATGAGGTGCTTCTGTCAGATTGGCTGCCTGGTGTTTTTTGCTATGATCAAGCGTAACCCATGTGGGTTTTCATACAAGACAAAATCGTAGGTCCCCGATCGAACCCAATTATGGTTTTCTCTAATAAGTGAGCAAAACTATTCAGTTGAACATAACAACATGACCAAAGTCGAGCCCATATGAAAGCGACAAAAGAAAGCAGGTCTGTTTCTTTACCATAATCATAATCCAGGGTGTTAACAATCATTGTACTAAAAGCTACATCAAATCTGAAAGTGGAAGCCAGTAGTCCAACATAACTATCAGTGAGAGGTGCATGAAAATTTGTAGAAAATGTAGACATCTTGCATCATTGAAAGACAAGATTGGCACGTTTCGACCAGTCGCCTGCCTGCTGGAACTGGCCTGTGGGTTGATGCTGAGGCAAGGTAGGGTTTACTCCTTCCACCATCAAACATCTCAAAAATTGAGTACATGACGAGACTCGCATGGGCCATAAGTTGGTGCAATGCACATGGGTTGCATATTTCGATTTTATTTTACGTTATTTTGTTTTATTTTTCGTGATTTAATTAACATCTCGAGTACACTTTGAAATGTTCCTTTTAAATAACTTTACTAATTTACCAGGGCTGTAGAACATTGTGAAATGCGAAGCTGAGGAAAAGAAAATATAAAATAACTGCCCAATAAATAAACAAATAAATTGAATACAAATCCACCACAAGCCACAATAACCATGCACCAAAGCAGCAACATATACACCAATGGCCATGAATCCGGCGACCCCGACGCGGTTCAAAACGGCGCTGCTCTGGGCTGGCACAGGAGCTTCGGCAGGCGAGGTGGAAATCGAGGTCGGAGACTCGGAAGAAACTGGTGACTCCCACGGCGGAGAGCTCTCCCGAGTAATGCTGGCCGGGGACGGCGCCGGAGACTGGGCCACGACGGAGCCCACGAGAAGCACTACCACCACCATCAACACCAGAGATACAGCGCAGAAGCTTCAGAAGATTTTGCCGAGAAATGTTTCTTTTATTAGATGATCATATGATGAGATTGGCATGGGCCACCGGCAGGTGCAAAGCCCAAACTCTGACCGACCCAGCTTCGGCCCGTTAGCCCAAAGTTCACACCGACCCGCTGAAATATTTCTGCACCGACCCGAGCCTTAAAACCGCTCTTTTCCAACACCGACCCTGGAACTCATAACGGAACAAAATCTGTAACCCTACTACCGACTAGGGTTTTCTTTCTCTCTGCACCGAGCGTTACAGCACTCGTCGCCATGGTTAGCCCCTGAACATCTCTTCTTTCTGTAGGATTCGAGCTGTTGCTTTTTTGATATCTATTTCGTGGTTTTACTGACTGTTATTGTTTGTTTGGATTAGCCGCAAGGAGATTACATAGATCTTCACAGGAAGAGACATGGGTATCGTCTCGACCACTTCGAGCGAAAGCGCAAGAAAGAGGCTCGTGAAGTCCACAAGCGCTCTGAATATGCCCAGAAGGTCCTTTACTTTCATTCTTTTTTGCACAATGAAGATCCCTGAATCTGTTCTCTTCATTTCTGTGGTAAAATTGACAGCTAAATTTATCATTCTGGGTTTTCTCTTTAACATTACAGGCGTTGGGTATTAAGGGCAAGATGTTCGCGAAGAAGCGCTATGCTGAAAAGGCCCAGATGAAGAAGACGTGAGTTTCATAATTTCTTCTCTCAATTGTCTGGTTTTGCTAATTTATACTATTTCAAGGATTTTTCTTTTCAGAATCTATTTATTTCAATTTCCACCGGGCTATGCATTGATGGCCTATCGTATCAAAGAGTGGGACAAAGGGTGTTAGAAGTGATTTTTTGTTGTTTAGAAATACGGAGAGTTCGGTTAAAGACCTAATCAACGCAAACATTTAGTTTTAACTGATATTAAATGATTGGTACTAATTTCTCCATGTAATCCATATGTTTAGGGTGAGACTACTGATTTGGCTCATTGTGATGCTATTTTTTATATACTTTTCCAGTGATACCGCATTCAGGCATTGAAATTTTGAGGCTTTAGTAATCATATGCTGTGAACTCTTATGTTTGTTATGATCAATAGGAATGATGTAGCAGTTATTAACATTGACAATGTGCTAAAAAGGCTTTGTTTTTTCCCTTCAAATTTGTACTGTGTTGAAAACAAGGGGAACACTAATTTATTAGATTTCTTTATAGCATTAGAAGTAAATACGTTTTTGGCAATGGGTAAATCAGAGATAAGATGTGGGACTCTGAAATATAAAATTCACTAGACTCGAAGTTTGGGTTGGTATAATTTCAAATAGTTTGGAGCTGATTTTCTTGGCATAGAATAGTTGGGAATATGCGGGATAACTACTTGCTTTTGGTTAGCAAATCAGGGACATATAAATGCTTCAATTTTTTTGTGGTGCTTTTCATTTTTTCATAGGACCAGTGTTGTGCAAGCATCTATTTGCACATCACAGCTCCAGACTTAGGCTTTCAATCAATCTTTTTTTTTTCCCCCTTTTTCTTTTGTTCTTGATTTGGTACTCTTTCCTTCCATTTAGTTGTATGAAGTCAAATGCCATGTTTCATATGATTCAAAGATCTCTCATATATTTTCCAAAATGAACTACGTACGATGGTTTTTGATTTCTACTATGTTGGACCTCTGGTGGTGAATATAAAAGCCATGTTTTTGAATGTCAACAGACTGGCTATGCATGAAGAGTCATCCAACAGACGGAAGGTGGATGATGATGTTCATGAAGGAGCCGTTCCTGCCTATCTGCTGGATCGTGAAAACACAACACGGGCAAAGGTATGCTATACCTGATTGACAAGAGAAGTGTTGGTTTGACCAACCAACTGCACTATCTAAAAATAGTAATTTTTTTCCTCATATATACTTTTCTCTGCTTATGGATCTGACATTGGATTGATAATAGGTTCTTAGCAATACCATTAAGCAAAAAAGGAAAGAGAAAGCTGGGAAGTGGGAAGTCCCTCTACCTAAGGTAAGATTGTTTTCTTACATTATCATATCTATATTTCACTACCATAAGTTCTATTGCAGTTCCGATGTTCCCCACCCTACACACCCCACAACAAAACAAAAAAAAAAAAAAAAGAAGAAAGAAAAAAGAAAAAGAGAAACCTCCTACTGGTCCCCAAAAATAAATTGGTTACACAAAGCTTTGTTTTATTCTTGAGGAGTATGAATATGGGTGTGGGTTTGTCAACTATGGCAAGAGACCCTATAATTGAAAACTTCTGTGCTTGTCATGACATAAAACTTCATGAGAGAAATTTATTTCCTTCTTCAGGTGAGGCCTGTGGCTGAAGATGAAATGTTCAAAGTGATCAGGACTGGTAAACGAAAGAGTAAGTTACCCAGGACTCATCTCCATCATTGTCCTTTGTGCGGTTATTTTATGTATTTTCCTTGATATTGAAAACTTTTGGTTGGTAACGAAAATGTTTCTTTCTTAACATAACTTTTACTCAATTCCGCTTGTCACAAAGTGCGACTTTGAGTTCTAAAAGATGCTCCGAAGTAATTTTTCTTTTCTGTTTTTCTCGCCTTATTTATTGGCCCAACTCCAGAATTACTGTTTCTTTTCACTGGACTGTTTCTCTGGACAATTTCGGGTGAAAAGAGGGGGAATTGGGTTGGTTGGTTTGACATTAACATGTTGCATACAATGCAAATGGAGTCATTAGCAGTCTGGTGATGCTTTGGTCCTTGATCTCTTTTGCAGCCAAACAATGGAAGAGGATGGTCACTAAAGCCACATTTGTTGGACCTGGTTTTACGAGAAAACCTCCAAAGTATGAGCGGTTCATACGTCCTTCAGGGTTGCGTTTCACCAAAGCTCATGTGACACATCCTGAACTCAAATGCACTTTCAATCTTGAGATTATTGGTGTAAAGAAAAATCCTAATGGTCCAATGTATACCTCTCTTGGTGTGATGACAAAGGGAACTGTCATTGAGGTACTGTTTTCTTTTGAATTTAGTTCACCACGATCCATTGAGGAAAGGGAACGTAATGGATTTACATGTTTGTTTCTCCTGTTGCTTTGAATTTCAGGTGAATGTCAGTGAGTTGGGTTTGGTTACACCGGCTGGAAAAGTTGTATGGGGTAAGATTTTCCTGGTCTTTGTTTATCGACTTTTTCTCCCATTAAGTGCATATCTCATTTAGTTTGTGTTCAATGACTCAAAAAATCATCTCGGTATTTTGTTGTGGACAGGTAAATATGCTCAAGTTACAAATGACCCTGAGAATGATGGTTGTATAAACGCTGTTCTTCTGGTCTGAGACGGCTACTGGCAGGAGAATTTTGGCGTGAACATCAAGACGTCGGAAGTAGGATTCTGTCTTGTTGTTCGACTCGATTTCTTCGGAGAGCCACTTGTTTTGCTCTTTGTACACGAGATAGCATAATATTAAAGTAGCTGTTGTATCAGGGGGACACATGCTTAATACAATTTTGTCTTGCTTTTAGTTGCAAATCTGTGCTCTTCTTTTTCTGGCTTTCCTAATTTCACGATCATCACCGGTAAGCGCAAGCTTCAGTAGCACAACGTGAATCACGTCCCAGTAATTAAAATTTGGAAGAAAGTATAGAGTTTTTCAAATCCTGGGTTATATAGGAATTAAATGTATAGGTTATTCCTAAGTTCCCGCAATGTTTATAATAATTCTGTATTTATTTAACCGATTGATTAGTCTTCATCTTGAGTCTATTTTGAGTTAGATTACGCTCATATCTTTCCTTTGTTTATTTTAGTTCACTTTCGTTGATACAGAGGATCATGTCAAACACAATAATATAGCATTAGAAAGGAACTTTTACAAAAATCTCACGGAGTCTAAACTTTCATGTACAGATTTTATTGGCAGTCATTAACAAACTGAAAAAGTTGCATTACAAAAGAAACGCAGAGTTGACAATTCGAAACAAACAAAGCAAGTGTCAGTTCATACTTTAACATTCAACAGACAACATGCACAACATCCGTATGTGTAAACAATAGTCCCACATATAGTGAAACCAAGTAATGCGCAAATATTACGTTAGACAGATTTATTGAGTGGGAAGCGGGGGACACCCAGAGGCAGGAGCAATTTGGGGTTCAACAATCTGCAGTGAGCCTACCGCCAGCCTCCTTGTCAGATCCTCCACTGGTATCTTCACCACATCCTTCCTCAAGCCAATGTCAGCAGCACACCGACTAACACAGTATACAGTAGCTGCTGTAGCAGCCATCCCATAAACATTGTTGGTAACAAGACGCAATGGGGTGGATAGAACAGCAGAAAGAGGGCCCCCTATAATGGAAACTGCTTGGCCACTCTGGCCAATTCTTCCTTGATCCGCTACAAGAAGCCCGGTTTTGCAGTAGATAGCAAAGTCCTCACAGTTGTTCTTGAACACGTTGTAGCATCCAAAGCCATTGTCAAGCAAGTACTTTGCTCGATGGACCACAATATCATCTGGGTCAGAGCCTGCAAGAGTGCATGTCCCGCCACGTGCTTTAGCAATAAAGAGAGCAGGGCTGACAGCATACTCGAACCGGTACAAAACACCACCAGAAAGGAAGCAGTTCAGGCATGAGGAGAAAACACCATTCCCCTCGTTCGCTGGAGTGCAAGTGGCACAGGGCAGTAGTGGTCGGGCTGGTCCTGAACTAACCAATAGGAGATCCAGCACAGGACTTCCAGTTCCTAC
This sequence comes from Casuarina glauca, assembly GCA_028551395.1. Classification (NCBI taxonomy): domain Eukaryota; kingdom Viridiplantae; phylum Streptophyta; class Magnoliopsida; order Fagales; family Casuarinaceae; genus Casuarina; species Casuarina glauca. Next base: position 11,007,471 of record CM052348.1, read on the forward strand.
TTCTTGGCCACTTCTAGTAAAATGAATGACTTTGTCATCCCCAACATAGATACCTGTTTTCAATTGGATGCAGAGAAGATATAGTCATAACATGTAGAACAATACAAGAAAATAATGTTTTTTAGCCTAGCCAATCCTAAAAGTTATCTACCAGGATAAAAAAGCAAAGGGGTAGAGAATAACAGCACATGGAAACTAAATAAACAATTTAAAGAACCAAGACTTCCAAGAAACTCAAACAAGATGTCTGTGGGATACATGCAGATTCGTCTTTAAAAATAGAAGTGCAATTTATACGCCAGATAATCTTACACATATGGGATCAGTACTAAACCTATCATAATTGAAAAGTATTTAATGGCACAACCTAAGTCCCAACGGTATTTTGATTGGCAGGAATGTGGTAGGAAAAGAAAAATAAAACTTCCTTTCGCTCAGAAGAAATGGAAAAACAAATGAAAGGCAAATCCAATGCACTGTAGCTCAAATGACTCCACTTTCTGCCAGTAATAAAGGCACAGAGGACAAGGACCTGGCTCAACACCTACTGGTTACTTGTATAATTCACCCAAAAAAGACAAAGGTACTATTTCTTCCAGTAAACATTTGATTAAAAAGGGACAATTTAATTGACACGTGGCATATACAAAAGAGCAAGTCTTCCACGAACGCATCATTCCAAAACAAACCAATTCTCATTCTCTGTTGTCCTTGACTTGGCTAGGCAACTTCAATGATATTCCATTAGATAGACTCATAGATGGGTTCCTTGTAATGCTTGGACTTGGGACATCCGAAATATTCACAGCCTCCAATACAGTAAAATCTTTCAGATTCATGTAAATCTGGAACATATCATGCCGGCAATTGTTTCCAACTGGAGAAAGTTGGGTGTCGTTAATACCACTAAACATATGCCACCTTGGAGTCTCTTGGACTTATGCTTAACCACAAGGGCAAGTTTAAAGGTACTTGTGGAGCACAAAACTTCTTCAAGAAGCCGACTTTCCGGCTTTTCTATAATTAGAACACCATTTTCTTCATATGCAGTAATGCGCGAATATGCATACAAATTTACACTTAAGAAATTCATCGTTCAGGGATATGGAAAATCCAGGCCTATGTGCATGCTATTAAGTCAGACTAAGCAGAAAAGGAAAAAAAGAAAAGCTCAAAGAAAGATTAAACCATTAGGGCAAAAGATAGAGAACCGTGATGAGCATAGACATAAGCTCTCCACGAGTATATGTGATCCCCCGGTTTCAGGCTCTCCCTATCCACCCTGTAAGTTCCACCACGAACAAAGAAGAACAGAAAAGATAAATAAACCACTGGTACACCCTTAATGTCCCGTTTGGTTTGCCAGAAAACACGGGAAAACGTGAATGAAGGCTAAAAGCAAGAGCATTCGAGATCTACCAAACACGATCGTAATATCAGATAGAACAAATTAAAGGAATAAAACTTACCTGTTGGAAAGCAGCCCCATTGCACTCTTTTCTCCCTCTCCCAGAGAGACGAAGATTTTCCTTTCCCCTGGGAACTTGATTCTCCAAACCGTAAAGTAAACGAATCTCTTGATGAGTTTCCAATTCCCGCAAAGGAGGTCCTGCTTTCGAAGAAATGACGACTGAGCCTTTGCCGACGCCTTCGCGATTAAGGACACGAAAGAGACGGGAGATGACGGGATTTACACGCGGCAGCTGCTGATGTGACGGTGGCTTCCGCTACCAGGAGAGTTGGCAGTGGGCAAGCTGGGGTTATATATGGGCCGGGACTCGAGTCCAGCATGGTATGGCAGCCTTTGTTTGCTGGGTTTTGAGCCTTAGAATCTGACCCATCCGTAAATGGACCACAGCTGGATTAAAGACTCACAGAAGTAGAGCAAGATGTAAGTCTTTCTTTTTTCTTTTGAATGAAATTTGTGAATTTTTAATGTCAAATATGAGATCATACTCATCTTTGATATTCACTTTCACATATATGCTAATACAAGCATTATATAAGTATAACTTCAGTACTTAGGGGATTACAAAGTAGAGGCTCATCTGTTACTCTAATATTATATTAAAATCTAATAATCGATTTTAAAATTTTAAAATAATAGTTAAAAAAATCTTGTTATTTATAATATTAATAATAAATTTTCGTGTTTTAGATATGAGATAATACTCACCTTTAACAATAATACTTAAATATATAAAAATGATTATAAAATGAAATATTAACAATACATAAGAACTACTATTTTATACAAGTCCTTGTCCTCGATCTAAATTAATAAATGGGTAATAAAATAGATATTGGAGAGATTTAATTCGAAATAAAATGGTACATCAACATCGAGTTGGACAGGGAACGTGAACCTTTAAAGCAGAAAGATATGACGTGCACGGTGAAAAGTGCGGGACAAGATAGCGTGGGATCACATTAGCGGCAGGCCACAAGCCACAGGCAAATAGAAGACCACTCATCCGTGTTCACAAAGACCAGGAATAAAGTGGAAAAATGAAAAAAAGATCCGTTCATATTTGGATGGTGGGGGAGAACCTGAGTAGCTCAAAAGATGGCACACCAAACTCGTCTCTTTGTGATTGGAGCCTCACCAGACAATCTTAGTCCAAGCTAAATGTCTTTTCTGGCCGCGATAATATTTCGGTGTTTTCATCACATCGAAGCGCAAACTACAAGGGGACAAACTAGTTGTTACTTGTTTCGCTCGTCTGCCAACTGCCACCACGCTTGTTGTTTCTTGTAGCAATTAACGTCGTCCAAGCCTTTTCTTTCGGAGAATCAGAGGATTACTTTATTTATTTTATTTATGAATATGTGAGTTTATTTACGAGAATATAAAAGTTTAAAAACATAATCTAATATTATAATTTATCTAAAAAAAATTTAAAAACATACCTTTTGTTAAAGGTCAAGAAATAAATAATTATTATTTTTATTTAAACTCAATTACTCGTGGCCTCCCATACCTTTTATACATTAAGAAATTATTCTAATAATAACAACATCATGCATAAATTGGTTTAGAGTAACCTCTGACTTTAAAGTTAAGTAGTTCTATAAGATGATTGTTTTTATGACAAGCTAATTCTTATTTTTTTGTATTTATTTGAGATATGATTATTATGTCTAATTTTATTAATATTAATAAAATTTATCTATTACATAATGTCTTTATTTTTCAAAAGATTATATTTTATTCTACACCACGTGTTTAATACTTGATTTTATCCCTGGTGATCTCATTTACAGACGTACAGTTGGTGATGCATGGAAGTTTTGGCTATTAAAATATTACCTGCTGCATTAGGGAGATTGGACACCTGCCGCTATTAAACACCGTCCGAATTTCCTAATCCGGAAGAATATACTTCCTTCCAGAATATTCCCGCGTAGAAACTTCTCACCAATGGCTGGCTGCCATATCATCCTCCAATATGACTCTCTCTCTCTCTACGTCCCCACACGCGAATCTAATCAACGCGCAACAGTTCCACGTGGAATTACACATGTACCATCGGCTTCCAGAAAAATTTGGAACCCGAATCCCAACCGTTAAAGTCTCAGCGCTCCCTGGTCTTCCCCTTTCCTTCTTTTTCTCAGCGTTTCCTCGCGCCTTTGCGTATTTTAACGTAATTCCCAGGACCAGAATTCCAAAAACGTTTTTCTTTCTCTGGAATCAGAGTGAAAGACCTACGCCATGGTCAACGAAAATCAAGCTTCGACCTCTTCGAGCGCGTTCTCGTTCATCTCCAAGGGGCTGCAAGGGGTGCGGGACTCGGCGGACGCGGATCTCCAGTTGATGAAGGCCCGAGCCAACTCGTTCAAGAACCTCGCGACGTCGTTTGACCGCGAGCTCGAGAACTTCTTTAACTCCGCCTCGACGTCTTTTTCAGTTCCGGCGATTCGGTCGCCGCCGCCACCGGCTGAGATTAATTTCGTGAAGAAGCTGCAGCCTAAGTTATCTGAGATCCGCCGGGCTTACTCCTCGCCGGATTTCAGCAAGAAGGTTCTAGAGAAGTGGAGCCCGAGAACGAGAATCCGGATCGATTTATCGGCGATAAGGAATGCGATTGTGTCAGAGGTGGAGGAGGGGGATGGGATTATTGATTTTGATAGGGTTAGGAGGAGGAAAATTGTTAGGTTTAGAGAGTTCTGGGGGGAGTGGAAAGGGGAGGGGGAAGGAGAGGAAGCTCAGCCTTTTAGGGATTGGGAACCAATTCGGGCGTTAAAGACGAGGCTGAAAGAGTTCGAGAAGCGGAGTCCGTCCTCTGAAATTTTCAGTGGATTTAAGAAGAATGAGTTTGTGGAGAAAGTGAAGTCAAGCTTGGTATGTTCTCTCTGGCTAACCTTTCGTTGTTCTGAACGTGAATTCTAAATATAGAATGAAGGTTTGTTTGGTACGGTTGTACGATTTAGTAGTTTGATTTATTTGGCTATGTTGTTTGAATCGTTGTAGTCTATGGTATCGTAGTTCATTGAGAGTGAACGTGTCAGTTAGCTGGAAACGGAGGCATCAAATGAAGCTAAGCTATGGAGGGTTAAAACTTGTGTTTCCAAAGGCAATCTCATTTGATTTTGTGGAATGGCGTGCAACTTACAGAGCTGAGAATACTTGAGAGTTTTCTTGATATCTGAAAAGATTGGGGTGCTGGGGTCTCCAATTATTTACCTGAGAATTTCAAACTTTCTTAAGAACTTCAAAGTTTGGGTTCGGATGTTTGTCTCTCGTTGTTGCAGACTCTGATTTGGGTTTAAAAGATTCTACAACTCCTTTATGCTAGAGTGTCAACGGACATGTAGTAGTCAATCAATCAGTAGGTTTTGGTTCTCTGACTGTATTGTTGTAGATGGTAGATAGGACAAAGACAAAAATAAAGAAAAATTAAGGGCTATATAACGATGACTATATTGGTTATCTTCCTTTCTTTTCTCTAAATGTAGTTGTAGGTTGCTTATTAATGGTGGGGAGGATGGGACTTATGGAATGTTGAAAATCCAAAATGATAATATTGACGAAGTAGTTGAAATTTCTTTCTAATGTTATGAGAGCTGCAGAACATTTTTTATTTTTATTTTAATGTTTTATAAAGATTCAGTTATGTTCTGAGTCATGCCTATTATGTCATGCTCTGCAGATGCCTCAGCCAAGCTTTCAGCGGAGTTTATGCTCTATCTAGCTCTTTGACGTGATTGTATAGTGAATATTGCAAACCGTTTCTGTTCTATTTCATGTAATTACAAACAGCATAAGTATCTTTATTGTCCTACGTGTCTCTCTTAAAAAGATGGATTTTGTCTTCCAAATTAGTAATGATATGTGATGGGTTCATCTTTTAGAAAGTCATAATTAGTTTTCTAATTGATTGTTTTATAGTGGTTTATATGTATCTGTAATTGTTGTACACCCTTATTGTTTACAGTTGTTAGTTTATATGCCTACTCATTTATATTTTCTGACACTTTTTTGCAGAAAGCAATGTGCAAGGAGCCTGAAGATTCAAAGGTACATGTCGATCTGGATATTCTTTTGGCTTCAGGTGTTAAAAAAACAGTGCATTTTTCTTGTACTTCTTCTATTGAGTATACCATCTTCCTCTTAATCATCCTAAAGTACTTATTTGCTTTGTTTTGAATTATGCAGTTTGAGGTTTAGAATTATGTACAAATTCACCCGTCTCTAGAATATCATTATCCAATGCTTCACTTTTATGCAATTGCCATTCCAATTCCAAATTAAAGCTCTCTGCTGCCAAACATCATCTTCATTTTTGTATTGAATGCATCATGGCGTTGGGTATGATATTCTCTAGTGTAAACCTTGATGTGCCATTTCTGAACCATTAGTTTTAGAATTGTCATTGGAAGGCTCAAAATCGTTCTAGGTGCTGATAAGGTAGAGCCTAGGGCCTCAAGTCTTTGTGGAAGGTCATTTTCGTGGCGCTGGTTATGATGAGGATCCTCAGTTTTTTTGTTTTTTGTTTTTTTCCTATCACCTTGCCGTGGATGATTCTTTGACATGTGCGCTTTTTGGTTAAGTCCTCTGGAGGTGATTTTACATATAGTACAGTCTAAGTTAATAGTGTTTCGTTTTGGTATTTTGCAATTGGTTGCAACTGCTTTTAGGTATAGGCGTGCAAGCATTTGAATTTATTGTTTCTGGTAAATCTTGTTTTCAGCCTTATCGTGCCTTGTTGGGTCCATAAGGAGTGTTTTGGGAAAGGGAGAAAAAAAAAAAAAAAAGAATTGTTGTCCATGCCAATTCTAGAAAATTAAGTGGCGCTGAGCTCAAGGTATCAATATTAGCAATTGGGTCTTTGATGGGCTTGGATAGTTTTACTTGTAGTCTTTGATAAGCACAAGGTTAATGGTAGGGCCGTGTGGAAAATGTCCCTTTAGAAAAACTCTTGTTTTTGCTGTTTTCTTTTTCTTGCTTAATTTGGGTACTGCATCTGCATAAAATGGAATTGGAATACAAATTTGTGATGGTCTACATGCTGAATCTTTTCTTCAATTTTGTAATATAGGGAGTACCGCCACTGGATGTGCCAGAACTTTTGGCATATTGGGTTAGGCAATCTGGTCCATTTTTGGATCAACTTGGTGTTAAAAGAGGTATGCAAGTCTTTAATTTTCGTTTGAATCTTATAGCATAAAATATACAAAGGTGTAGGCCTTCATTACGTTTCAATTTGAGATTAAATTCCTGGTTCAACCGCATTGGCATAATTGAGGAGTGCTTTTCTTTTGTTTCTATGTAAGCATCGTTTATTTGACAATTATCACAACAAAGTCTAATTGGCTGTTAAAAAGAATGATCTTTAATTAACGCAGCCAGTTTTTAGTTCTATTGGATAGTAATGTGTAGGTTTTCATTATGTTTCAATTTCAGATGAAATTCATGGTTCAACTGCATTGGCATAATTGAGAAGTGCTCTTCTTTTGTTTCTATGTAAGCATTGTTTATTTAATAGTTATTTCAACAAAGTCTAATTGGCTTTTAAAAAGCATGATCTTTAATTAACGCAGCTGGTTTTTAGTTCTACTGGATAGTAATGGAAATGTAGGACCAGTTCTGGTTTCTTGTTAATAAATAATGCGCTTCTGAACTATGTTATAATTTGGTGGATCTCTTCAGAAACATTTATTGCACTGCCTCTTTTTTTGGGGTTATGGCAGCTGCTTAAGAAACACAATATGTTGCTTGTTTGCTAAGGCAAGGAGAAGGAATCAGCTCAGCCAATAGGCATCTACGATTAGCTGCGGGATTCAGAACTTAGAAATCTCATTGGTTGAAAAATTTTCTGGAAGTTCTTCTAAAGGTGGTCTGATCTGATCTTGCTTTCTGGGAATAACATCTTGTCTAGGAGATTATCTTTTTCTGGTTTTGGATGTTGGTAGAACAGAAAGGGAAAAATTCCTGCTATGGGTGGATGCTTTTGTTGCAATTTAATACACAAAATTAAAGAAGGGGAGAAATATCAGAACCAAACTAATCTAACATAGAGTTTGCAAATTATTTAGCCTTACTCTCTCTTCATCGATTTACCCTTTTACTTCTTCCATTACTCATTCGTACAATTAGATGTAAAAATCTCGTTAGATTTCAGAGAAAGCTATTTGATTAGATAGTTGCCTATCTTTGTTGTTGATGAAAACTAACCTCCAAGGGCGCTCACTTAGCTGGAGAAGTTCTGCATTCCAGTTTTTTTCATTTTCCTGCCATCTTTTGCCCTTTAAAGTGCTTACCTGAATTATGAACATGAATTAATTAACACTATGAGCGTTATTGATGTATTTGGAAACCATGTAGCAGATGTGTTACTTAATTTTAGTGTGCTCCTGCTTGGTTGACATTTGTACGAAGCAGATAATTTATATTCTATGAAGCAGAGAAAAATTGATATTGTTTCAAATCAAATAATTAACAGTTAATGAGCCTTATTGATGTATTTGGAAACCATGTAGTAGATGTGTTACTTAATTTTGGTGTGCTTCTGCTTGGTTGACATTTGTACGAAGCAGATATTTTATATTCTATGAAGCAGAAAAAAATTGATATTGTTTCAAATCAAACAATTAACACTTAATGAGCCTTATTGATGTATTTGGAAACCATGACCAGATGTGTTACATAATTTTGGTGTGCTTTTGCTTGGTTGACATTCGTACGAAGTAGATATTTTATATTCTATGAAGCAGAAAAAAATTGATATTGTTTCAAATCATTATTGCTTCTTTGAAGTTAAATAGCGTTCTGCATCTGAATGCAGATATATGTGACAAGATTGTGGAAAGCTTGTGTAGCAAACGCCGGAACCAACTTTTATTACACTCTGCATCTGGGGAGTCCTCTGTTCTAGGGAATGAGAACATCAATGATGAATTAGATTTGAGGATAGCCAGCGTCCTCGAAAGTACAGGTCATTGTTACGAGGGTGGATTTTGGACAGACCGAGCAAAGCATGATCCGTCTGATGGGAAAAGGCATGTTGCGATTGTCACAACTGCTAGTCTTCCTTGGATGACTGGAACAGCCGTAAATCCACTGTTTCGAGCTGCATATCTAGCACAGTCAGCAAAACAAAATGTCACACTCTTGGTTCCATGGCTTTGTGAATCAGATCAAGAACTAGTTTATCCAAACGCTCTCGTTTTTAGTTCACCGGAGGAGCAAGAAATTTATATACGTAACTGGCTTGAGGAAAGGGTTGGCTTCAAGGCTGATTTTAAAATTTCCTTTTATCCTGGGAAGGTACCTTTTAGACGAATTGGTTTTTTCACTGTCTTATTTTATCGTAGCAACCTGTGAATTAACATCTGATATCTTTATTCTCTCTCTCTCTCTCTAGTTTTCAAAGGAAAGGAGAAGCATAATACCTACTGGAGATACTTCTCAGTTTATTTCTTCCAGAGATGCTGACATTGCTATTCTGGAAGAACCAGAGCATCTAAATTGGTACCATCATGGCAAACGTTGGACTGATAAATTTAACCATGTTGTGGGGATTGTCCACACAAATTACTTGGAATATATCAAGAGGGAGAAGAATGGGGCTCTCCAAGCATTTCTTGTAAAACACATAAACAATTGGGTCACGAGAGCGTACTGCCACAAGGTTGAAGTTTGTTTAATTGAATATCCTCATTATGCCCTTTGCTCTCCTTTTCTACTATGGAGTAACTTTTTGTTGCACATAATTGGTCAGGGGCAGAAAGATGTCTTAAATATGTCTTTTCTGGACTGTTTTCTTTCTGTATCCCGGGATACATTGTAACGACTAAATTATCTACATTCTTTATCCAGGTTCTTCGTCTCTCTGCTGCTACTCAGGATTTACCAAGGTCTGTGATTTGCAACGTCCATGGTGTTAATCCTAAGTTTTTGAAAATTGGAGAAAAGGTTGCTGCAGAAAGGGAGCTTGGGCAGCAAGCCTTCTCAAAAGGAGCATATTTCTTAGGCAAGATGGTCTGGGCAAAGGGATACAGGGAGTTGATAGATTTATTAGCAAAGAACAAGAGTGATCTTGATGGCTTCAACTTGGATGTGTTTGGGAATGGAGAGGATGCGCATGAAGTCCAGAAGACAGCAAAAAGGTTGGATCTGAATCTCAATTTTCAGAAGGGAAGAGATCACGCAGATGACTCTCTTCATGGGTAAGGGCTTTTCAGAAACGACTTCATCAATTTGTCATTACCTCTGTGCAAATAGAAGAATTAACACCACCCAACCCCAACATCCCTTCTTTTCTCTTTTCTTCATTTCCTCTCCCTCTTTTCCTTCTGCCACATTTAAACTTTAAATTCTACATCTCTGCTGAAATGATTTTCATTGGGAGAATGACGCCTTAATCCAGTTAGCATGTTTATTTTCTTTTCATTTCTAGTTTTTGGCGCTCTGACCACCAATGCTAACCGTTGGTTTCCTTTGGAATTTTTTTTTTCTTGTTCGAAGGTACAAAGTCTTCATAAATCCTAGTGTCAGTGATGTCCTCTGCACGGCTACCGCTGAGGCTCTAGCAATGGGAAAATTTGTAATATGCGCAGACCACCCATCAAATGAGTTCTTTAGGTCGTTTCCCAACTGTTTGACTTACAAGACGTCTGAGGACTTTGTTGCCAAAGTGAGAGAAGCACTTGCAAGTGAGCCTCAGCCTCTTACTCCTGAGCAAAGATATAACCTTTCATGGGAGGCTGCCACCCAGAGATTTATCAAGTATTCTGATCTTGAGAAATTCTTGAATAACAATGAAGATGGTGCAAAAGTCAGCGCAAATGATCGAAAGATCAACAGAAGATCAGTAACGTTTCCTAAAGTGGGAGAGATGGTTGATGGTGGATTGGCATTTGCCCACTACTGTTTAACCGGGAATGAATTCCTTAGACTTTGTACTGGAGCGATTCCTGGGACCCGGGACTATAACAAGCAGCATTGCAAAGACCTAAATCTCTTGCCTCCACAGGTAGAAAATCCCATCTATGGTTGGTGAGGGGGTAGATCATTCTGTACTTGTAATCCCTCTGTGTATAGTACTTCAATATCACAGCTAGGAGCCTGCTCTGGTTATTTAGTCTCATGGTTTCTTGTTTCCTTGATGAATGTATTCATTTCTGAAGCAACATATAGCTGTAACAGCTGAAGCCAAATTTTGCTGTTTATCATGTCAATACAGAAGGTTAATGCATCAGTATAGTAGCATGTTATTGTACGTTTATTCCGGCCTGGGCTTTCATGCATTTGGTCTCATCTGTTGGGATTTTAATGTGTCATGGCATGGAGTTTTGCGCATAGAAATTGAAATGACTACTTTCTAGAGATGGTGAAAGCTGTAAAAGTTCTCTGGGACACTTTCCTCAGGGCTCCTCCTGGAAGTTGTTGACCATCTCCTGGGTCTACTCTGACGCAGCCAGACTGCGACGCCATCTCTTTTCTCCATTTCAGGGAGTTCCCTCGCCCTCTCGAAGGTTTATTTATTTGATATCATAAAATCTAAACGCATGACGTAATTCTAAATGGAAAATTTCAAGTCGAAAATTCGAGATGATGTTTGTAGCCCCACAATTGGGCCGTAAGCAGCTAATATTTTGGAGGAAATGGAGTATATAGGAAGATCAAAAAGACTTTTACACCCGTGTATTTATGTGAAGGGAGCCATTTATTGAGGACGAAATGAGTAAATATGAACGAAGAGGAAGTAAAATCTAAGGGAAGCTTTTAACTACTTCGACATAATGAAAGACTAATTTATATTACTACCGATTTCAGGGAAAGTAGACTCAGATAGCGATCCCAAGCCTTGCTTGAAAGAGATTGATCATAGGCATGTGGCGACCCATTTCAAGACAAAGAAAGCATAGGATAGATACATATCGTATCTCCGTCAATCAGACAGTAGATTATCTCATGGAGTGAGCAAAAGTAGATTCTAGATGGTTTGCTTGTTCTAGTTAGAATGGCTGCTTTTCCTACTTTAGTCAATCAATGCAGATGTTATCTTTCTTTGCCTAGTAGCACTACCTTAGGGTTAGGTTTAGGCTTCTTTAGTTACAGCCATTAGGGAATGTTGAGCCGATCCCATCTCTTGACAAAGCCTTCTTTACCGTCATGGTTTGTTATTTGAGAGCAACGAGAAAAGAACATAATGAAAAACTTGGCCTTCATTAATAGATTCTCAAACTTGATGGTGTCATCAAAGAGTTATGGAGGACGGTGTTTACCGTTCTTTACTTTTTAAAGTAAAAATAATTTCCATCATAGAAGCAGGAGTCCACGCACAAGGAAGCACGCATGGCACACGTGTGTGACATGTAAGCCTTAATGAGTGACTGTGATCCATGATGCGACTCGACTTTGTCTCAATTCTTGCTATGAAACCTAGCTATTATTGTTCACAAATCTTCATCAATTCTTGCTTAATTTACATAGATTCATTTGTAATTAGATTGGTTTCCCCTTTTGGTTTAATTTGAATTGTTATATGTACATTCTTTTGTATAGAATTGAAATCAATTGGGAAAATTTTAATAAGAAAAAATCTAGTTTTTCCTCCATTGTTCTTTCTCTCTTCTTTGTGTTAATTAACAACCCTAGGGTTTTGACGATCTTAGTTCTTTACTTTCATTCATCACATTGACAAGGCCATTGGTTAATGCCCTTAATAAGAACTCATGGCTGATGAATCCTTACCTTTGTCCTTTGTTTCCACCCTACCAATATCTCCTTCCTCTTCTGTAGTGGTCTTTTTGTTGACCTCTTTTGACTGATTTGATGGTTTGAACTACATCATTTAGAAAACCCATTTCCTCCCCTTTCTTGTATCCTTGAAACTTTTCCCAATTCTTGATGGATATGAAAAAAACCCATTTGAAACCCTAAAACTCACCAAAGGCTTAAGTTAACCCAACCTGAATTATACCAATTGGCTCACATGTGATTAAGCAATACTTAACTAGCTTTTGGTGACCTCAACTAACTCCATGGTCACCTAGCTCATTGATACGCGTTTCTTCACTAAAGCTTGGTTATTCCTACAATGTGACTACACTATGCAGTTTTCTTCTTGGTCATTGGTCATTTGCATTGAACTCCAATCCATCACCAACGGCTAACAATTGGTGACAGAATTCCTGTCTTAGGTCAAGCACTTACTTAATCATCCTGATGTGATTGGAGAGAAGCTCTCTAATGCAAAGTACTAGACCTAGATTTTTTGTGGCTTAAGAAAGGAGTTGATGGCTTGGCCTTTTCAATCTTTGCCATCAAGGTCACCATTGGCCATCTTAGTTGTGGAGTCTTTCACGACTAGTTGCTTGCCTATAAAGGCCGCTGTGACTGCTACTAGACCTTTGCCGTGTTAGCTATTGCATTTGCTGCCTATTTCAGGTAGTCCTAGGGAACCTAGTCAGTATAGGCCATAACAACCCAACTTCAACCTAGCCTTATGGTAGATGGGCTTATTCCCTTTCCCTAGACTCAAGCTTGGCCTACTCATGACAACAACCATAGGCCTTGTCGTAATAGGACCTATTGCCACTTTTTTCACTATTTAGGACATCATGTTGCTAATTATTAGTAGCATTTTAACCTATCCTTTAACCTTCTTGCGGTTTTAACAATACTAGTCTTTACTTTCTTTCATGGTGTTAGAATAGGTTATAAGTAATCCTGTATAATGACATTTCAAAGTTTTTCTCTTCTACCTTTTGTGCCTAAATTTAGTAGCATGGCATTCATCAATGGATCTTTTGCCCTACTCCTTGTTCTAGAATGGTGTTATAAACAACAGACATTGACATATCGAAGCTAGCTTCATCTTTCTCTCATAGTTTGCTATCCCTACTCCCTTTTAGGACTTTGCCTTTACGAAAACTATTTTTTTGATCAATCGACTGCCAACTTCATGCCTTGACCATTTTTCTTTATTGAAGGGTTTTTTTTGCCGACCTCTGAATATTTTATACTTATGCATTTTTAGATGTATGGTGTTTTTGTACTTCTGGCTGTATGCTCCACATAAGCTTGCCTTTGTCTCTGTATTTTCTTAGGCTACCTTCCAAGCTATCATGGCTACTGTACTATTGTCCCACCACTCAGTAGTTCTTTACTATTATCAATGCTATGTTTCATGAGGACGTTTATCCCTTTCATACCTCACCCTCCCCTTCCCCATCCTTGCCTTCCTAGTGTTGCACCATTCCTTAAACCTTCCTCCCATTTACCATTTGCACCCCCTACCCTCACTACCTGCACTTCCACTCGAGGCCTCTTCATCTCATACTCCTTCATCCTTGGAACTCCTTACCCTTGCCTCTCTTGGATCCTCTTCTCTCCCCTTTTTCTCCTTCTCCTTATTCCTTCCAACCCATTCCCTCACCCTATGACATGTCTCTAACTCGGATTTGACATTTGCCTTTATGGCCTCCTTTCACCTTTCTCTTAAGCTTGCATGCTTTATATAGGCCATTTGTGATCCTCACTGATAGGTTGCCATGGTTGCTGAGTATACTTTCCTAATCTATAATGGCATTTAGGCCTTTGTCCCTCTCCCTACTAGTGCTGGTCCCATTGGCTATAAATGGGTCTACAAGGTCAAGCTATATGTGTATGGTTCTCTCGAATGCTATAAGGCTTGCCTTGCTACAAAATTTTTTCATCAATAGGAAAACATTGATTTCATTGAAACCTTTAGTCCTATTACTAAGCCTATTAAGGTTTGCACTATCATCATGCTTGATTACTCTCGAGGTTGGCCTATTTGCTAACTTGATGTCTTTAATGCCTTTCTTCATGGTCATGTCTCTAAGGTCATTTACATAGTGCAACCCCTCAGGTTTGTTAGTCCTACCCATCCCCTCTTATGTTTGTTAGCTTTATTGCTCTCTATATGGGTTGAAGCAAGCATCACTTGCTTGGTACAAATGTCTCAGTGTGTTCCTTACATCTCTTGGCTTTGTCATCTTTGTTATCAATAACTCGTTGTTCATGCTTCACCAATCTTGGTATAACACTATTTTATTTATTTATGTAGATGACATTATTCTTCTTAGATCTCTATAAGCTCATTTTTCCTGACTCTACCAATGAATTTGCCCTATGGAATCTTAAGCCTTTCCACTACTTCCTTAGCATCAAAGTTCAATCAACCTTAGATGACCTTTCCCTTCATTGGGCTAAGTTCATGTAGGATATCCTTCCTTGAGCTAGAACAATTGATGTTAAGGCTATTTCTACTCCTTGCACCATTAACAACCCCTTTCTTTCTAGAATGGTGACCTTTTGGAGGATTTCGGTCTTTATCGTAGCATTTCATGTGCCTTATAATATCTCACTCTCACCCAATTAGACATTACTCATGCTATCAACAATGCCTATTAATTCCTTCATTGTCTGACCATTACCCATTAGTAAGCTATCAAGTGCATCCTCTACTACCTAGTTGCAACACCATGCCTTGGCCTTTGGTTCACTTGTAATGCTTCTACTACCTTGCATGCTTTTTTTTATGCTAAATGGACTAGTGATTGTGATGACCGCCATTTTGTTAATGGTTCTTATGTCTTTCTTGATTGCAACCTCATCTTTTGGAACTCTTATAGACAATGCATTGTGACTCACTCCAATGTTAAAGTTGAATACAAATCCCTTGTTAACACCATTGTGAGCTCATATGAATTGAGTATCTTCTCCATAATCTTTGGACTTGTCCCTCAGATCTTTTGATACTTTAGTGTGACAACTTGTCAGCTTTTTATTTGTTAGTCAACCTAATGTTTCATTCTTGTATCGAACATATTAAGATTAACTTTCACTTTATCCATGAAAGCCTTGCCCGTGGCCAACTCCATCTCCACTGTGGCCTAACTAACTAACATCTTTACTAAAGGTCTTTCTTTTATGTACTTTCACACTCTTCACTCCAAGCTTATAGTCCATTTTTCCTTTTTAAATTGTAGGGGCATGTTAGAGAAGTAAGAGTCCATGTGTTCAAAAGCACATGGGCATGACACGTTAGCCCTAGCAACCTGACTATGACCCATGAGGGACTTGCTATATGACTTGACTTTATCTCCATTCTCCTTACAAAACCCTAGCCACTAAAGTTGACAAATATTCATCGATTCTTACCTAATTTGCATAGATTCATTTGTAATTAGATTTTTTTTCCTTTCTAATTTGATATGAATTGCTATATTTGCGCTAGTTTATATAGACTTGAATTCAATTAGGAAAATTTCAATAAATACAAACCTAATTTTTCTTTTTCCATTCATGCATTCTTTCTTCTCTCTATTTTTCAGCAATCGTTGGGTTTTGATGATCCTAGTTCTTTACTTTCTTTCAATTTCCATAAAGCAGTCTAAGAAACTTTTTTCGTTTAATCAATTTTTTTGGGTAAGTAAATGGATTTTTATATATCTAATTTTTAAATGTATATTATAAGACTAAGAGCATATTCCTAGTTTAAGACCACTTGTAACATCAAGTCAAATAAAGAATAACCTTACCTAACTTTCAAGTTCGTGGAATATATAAGTTTTTAACAATTTTGGGTTTCTTCATTACGTTGGTCAATTTATCATCAATAAGATTCTTAATAACACTAAAAATTGAAGCAAATATGGATTTAAAGATACTTATCTTGAAAGTTTTCCTTTTTGCATGGTGAAGAAGTTAGCTAATTCTAGAAATTTATAAAAGATAGGATAATCATATGTTGAGCATAATTTTTACACATTTCCATTATAAAGTATGAACAACTTGTAAAGATATGATCCTTAGACTTGTTTGATGTGTTGCATAGGTAATGACTTTTATCTCTAGATGCTTCAAGAAACTAAGTAATAGTAATATTTATCTCTAGTCATAGTAATATAGACTGGCAAAAAGTTGCATATTTAAACCATATAATAATTGTATAATAATCCACTTTAAAACGCTAAGGAGTAATAAAATTCCAAGTAGAATTAATTGTGTACCTTTCATCAGTTAGAGTAGTCCACACAAGCTTATCTATTATCATGTCATCATGCTTGAACAAAACATCAATAATGCTTGTAAGTGTATGCCATGAAAATTTCTTGTTTATGGGTCAAATTATCGATGCTAGCTTTGGATCCTAGGCATTTCACAACTAAGAATGGCTTGCTCTTTAATTTGCTAGTTATGAGACCTTCTAGTAACCAAAAGTCATTCCACAAAGACACCAATTTCTAATTATTGATTACCATTTCATTCTACTAGCGACCATAGGCTTTACTTTGGTAATTTTCCTCCAACTTCATGTACTGCTCATCAATTATTTTAGATTTCAAAAGTACTAGTGTTTGATACGGTAAATGTTTATCCTTGTTGGCCATATAACTTTTAATGATAATAGGTACTATAGGTGCTTCATTTGAGCTATTATGTTTTTATCCCTAGCTTTTTTGCTCAAAAGTATGAAAAGATATGACCAAAAAGTTTGCGTTAAATACACAATGGAAATGATGAATTGAATTCTACTTGCATATGATAGAAACTTGCTACTTGAATTTTAGCTAATATCTTTATGACCAGCAATTGACAATTGTGAGGCTTTAGCTTTTTAGAAGGTAGAAGTACTCCTATGTACTTAGCTAATACTATTCCAATTGGATAGCTTAAACATGAGAGAAAATTTTATACCTTAAATGCCCTATTGCAAATAAAAACAATACTATTGGTTGGATTAAGCTTGAGTTCTAGTAGTTCTTGAAACTTATGATGACCTATTATTATGACTTGAATGGAGTCTTGATCCCTTAATCTAAAGAGCATTGTTCAGTGAAATTTATATGCAAGTGAACATGTCGAACAAGTAATATAATGATAAGAAAGATATCGTCCCACAGAGATTGGTGATTACTAGACCAACTAATTACCAACGGTGAATAACTCCTAGAATTTATCTAGCAAACCAAATTGATAGATGATAGATTAACTAACTAAGTCTAAGAAAACTAAATACAAGAAATATGTTAGAGCATATGATTTCACCATAATTACTAGGTATTAATATTAATTATTTATGCTTGCAAGAAGGATAATATCTATGTGATGGCGGAATTTCCTAATTTATTTACTATCTTATGTCTAGGTATAGCAAACCTATTTAGTTCATTAATTCACTATATCTCTATATATGAATTGAAACAAACCAAATGCATTAGGATCTATGAACATTTCCAGTTTACACCGAAAGCCACATAAACAATATGGTATATGTCTATCCATATTTAATCTATGGTTGCATATTACAAGAAGCAACTGCATGCTATTTCCTATCGGTCTTTAACATGCAAATCAAGTCATCTAAGTGGTAGCTAATCACCTAAAAGCATTAAACTCCGTAATATGTAACTTCGCATAAATAAAATATCTTACAAAACATAATAATCATAAGATTCATACCATCATAACTAGGTTACATCGTAGCTCTAACAAAAATAAACTAAAACATAAAGAAATAATGAGGAAGAATGATAATAAGAAATAAAGAAGACATCTTGAATCTAAGAATAAGAAGTCTGTCACCCTTTTTATCTTCTCTTCAAGAAAACCTTGAATTCTTGGCCTCTTTCTTGAGTTGTGCTCAATTTCCTCCTCCCCCTTCCTTTTGCCTCTTCTCTTCTCTTAAATAGGGTTTAGGTTTAGACCTACTCTTATCCTAGTAGAATTGGGTTTTAGAGATCTAAAACAATTGGGTTTTGAACTCTTAATTTAATTAGGTTTTGAACTCCTAATTTAATTAGGCTTTGAACTCCTAATATGATTAGGTTTTCTAATTATTTAGAAAACCCAATAACAATAAAATCTAATAAGAATCATTCAAAGCCCAAGCCCATCTTGACTCTCTTGATCTTGATATTACGATTTTGCCACACAATAAGCATCAGGCTCTCCATGTTCATCCCTTTTCTCATTGCTTCCTTGTGCTACATAAACAAGATAAATTTAGGTAAATAAAGAGGAGTTCAAATGTTTTCTCATAATTATTAAAGTTATTTATTGCCTAAAATAGGTAAAATAACTCTATAAAAATAGAGTTATCAAGCATCAAGTCATCAACAAAATTGAGGTGCATTATTCCTCATTAGGTTATCAACAAAATTTAGGTGCATTATTCTTTCTTTGGAGCATCTGTAATGATATATGAAATTGTCAACCTTAGTGGATTTCTTAAGCCACTTTGATTGCACCTCCACAACAATTATAAAAAGATATGGGGATAATGGATCACTTTGTTTAAGCCTTCTACCTATAAGAAAATAGTCAACCAATTCTTCAATATTATTCATAGAGAATCTAGTTGTCTTCACACAAACTACTATCTAGTTGACAAAAACTATAAGAAAGCCCACCACTTCCAAAACATTTTGAAGAAACTCCCAATTCATAGAATCATATGACTTCATGATATCAATTCTGAGAGTTAACTTGGAACTTCCCCTTTGTAAAAGCTTTTGCGCCAAAAACATGTTATTTGTAATCTTCCTTCCTTTAACAAAGGCAAATTGGTGTTTGATATGATCTTGGGCAAGATATCTACTAGCTTGTTACAAAGTAGCTTAGCTACACATTTGTAGATCAAATTACAACAATAGATTAGTGTATATTGAGATGTCTTAGTGAGGTTTGAGGTCAATGCGAACCATGTAGCATGCGTGAAGGTGAAAAGAAGGGATTGGACGGCCTTAGATACATCATCTCCCACTATGTGTTAGATTTCTTTGAAGAAACTAGCATCATAACTATTTGGGCTAAGAGCTTTGTCATTTTTGAATGAAATGCATGATATTTTCAATGTCCAATAGCGTAGGAATGGATGTGACCCCATCAATAAATCAGGTTGAGACTCGTTTACAACTTTTTTGATGAAAAATTGGTTGAACTTGTAATTTGGTTGATATACAAAATCTTGGTAGTTAAACGACCATTCTTAAGAACTTATATGAAGTTTTGAATTCTAATTACATGTAAAAAGAATAGAAGGTAATTGCGTATGATTCAATATATTTAGGATTAACATAAAAGCATAGAACATGAAGCAAACTTATTATTCACTCAGATGCGTCTCTCTCCACTACCACCCTACTCTTCACCTCCTCTACTTGTTATAAAACGAATTTCACTCACTTACCTCTTTTGCAGAATAAAAAAGAAAAGAAATAAAAAGTATCATTTAACTAACAAAATAATAGTCATTTTTAGAGAGATCGACCATAACATTTACTTTCAAACCGAAGCACAAATAACTCAATTCTATCGTTAATATGATCTTCCAATGCCATTGTATACCAGAAAAATAAATGAATAATGGTCTTCTTTCGTTTAGCGACGGTGAACTTAGGCTTATATCGATTGGGTTGTATATGCGGGATTTCCGATCAAGAGGATTAGCAACTACCACAGTTTGCTGCACTTTGCTAGTTAGCAAATGACCCGTCGATCTTATATAACTTAATTGATAAGTTCTAATACTTTTTTTTTCTTTTTAAATGGTAAGTGCTTCTGACAAAACTTACTTGACATAGGCAATTTCGAGTGGATGCCCATGCATGATGTGTAGATTCAGGAAAGCAGTTCTTTCTTTCTTTCTTTTTCATTTTCCTCTTACTCGGACTAGACTTACAGCCAATATCTTCACCCACCATCCCTCTCTTCTCTCTCTCTCTTTCTCTCTCTCTCTCTCGATCTTCTTATTGTTTCTTCACTTATTCATGTACCTGACCTAATTCCTGGTTGTATTAGCTAAACCTTTTCTAGTGGTAACCACTAATCATTTAATATGACGAAAATGTTCAGCTTTGTAATCAGTGTGGCTTGAGCTAGGGTTGCAGCTTTACTGTTTTTATCCCGATAAAGTTGGGAACAACTAGGAAAAAGGTCAAGGCAGTAGAATGTTCAGCCTTCCGCTGTTTGGAGAGACATTTGCGTTGTGTTCCCCATGTTCTTTCTTCTCCGTTTGCGAACACGAACAAACAGTATTTTACTTGTTATCGTATTCAGCTGCCCTCCATGTTGGTTCACTGCCTTACCCCGAGCCTGACTCATGGAGTTATTAGTCATGGACTCTGAACCATGGCTTAGAACACAGGAGGAGCGCATCAAGATAACGAAAAGACAAAACATTAAAAAGAAGGTAACATTTTTTTTATTAGTCCAACGTACTGTAAGGACAGAACTCGTGTCGCCTGGTGCTTGGTCACATGCATTGATCATGTTTTCAATTTGTATCCTTATTATAAAATTCCGGGGTCTTCATCCGTGACCCGATGTGGACATTCTTTTTTCCAATGTGGAAGAAGCACGGGATTGTGTGTGGAGCTCCGTCTCTAACTAAAACTCCGATTTTTTGGGTTCCATATAAAAGTACAAACAAGTTGCACCTTAGCTTTTGAGCGAAGAAAGTGGAAGAAAAAGGCAAATTTGAAGAGAATCTGAGTGCGATATGCTGTGTGGTCATAATTAACTCATTTTAAATGATATCGGTCCTTAGGGACCTTTATCATGGCATGATCAAGAAGGCACTTAAACCCAAAATTAGGTTTGTGTCTGGGGCGCGTGCATGTCGATTGACCTTAAGAGCTGCGGTGGGGATTTTAAGTGAATAATAATTCCCTTTGTTTGTTCATACCCAGATTGAGGTTATAGGGATATTTACTCTAGAGTTTGTTGAGCTTTTGTTGGTGGTTGTCAAAAAATTAAATTTTTGAGCAGTACTAGTACCCTAAAGAAAGTATCATCATTGTTTGGAAGTTCAAAAGTTTTCTTAAAATTAGTGTTTTCATAAGTATTCCTAAGTCTCTATGGGTCTACTCTCGCTTTAAACTTGTGATCTGTATTTCCTTGTTTGTAGTTCTCTAGACTAGAATATTCATGCATAATCTTTCAGATCCCTGCTCAACACAAGCAAACCCTTCCAAGTCAGAGGTCAAGAAAGTTGAAGGTTTCCCCTTAAAATATCGTCTGTGGAATGCATCCCCGCGTTCTCTAAAACGTGCTCTCCACTATGTGGACTACTATGATTAGTTTCATTCTTGTTGCTTCGTTTGATAGTTAAGGTTTTGTTTCGGACTCATAAATATAAGCTTGTTCTCTCTGATAACAATTGTGTAATTAATTCTGCAATCTGACTTGCCCAAGCGAAGTGATTGCCAACCATAACGCTCCTTTGGGGGCATAACCCCTACGTATATTCCCTTTCTCTTGGAAGGAGACTACAGTCGCATGCCTGGGAAGTGAAAGTGGAAGACAACGCAAACCCACATCTTTAAATAATCTTTTCATCGCTTCCTAGTTTCCCATTTTCTCTTTTCTTCGACATAAAAAGGAAAAAATGATGAAAGGAGAATAGAAAAACCCAAGATTCTCTTTCTTTTTTCAGAGTCTGAGAGTGCCTCTAGACTTTTAATCCATCTATTCCTCGTTATAAGGCTGATGGCTGTGAATATAGGAAACACAGCACGCCATTTGTACACAGAAATTTAGGTCCAAGCCCTTGGTTCCCTCTTACCTTCAGCAGCCCATGGATGTCTTGTAGCCCGTTTTTGCAAATAACAACGATATTTCGTTGTAATAAGTGAGGGTGTGTGTGTGTTTTCTTTACTCGTACTGCGGCCGATCAGCATGAGCACTTTCTGTCGTCAAATTCCGGATACTTTAAGCCATAATGATTCCGGTGTGCGACAGGCTATTCATCCAATAACGCCAGCCATCGGTCATGTGCCTTTTACCCCCCGGTTAGCACCCACCCACGAAAGGTCTGCACCGGTGCCTTCCAACGCTAGCAACCCGGCCCCAGCCTATTTTCATCGTTTTCTCTGTATGAAGACCAAGATTCACCCACTCACCGCAATGAGTAATTTAACCTGTTCATGAAACCATTAGCATACCATAGTATGGTGAAAACACAACGAAAAGAAGAGCACCGAACCTTCGTGGGAAAATTGTAAAAGGAGTTAAATATTTGATGGGGCATGCCAAAAATATAAAATTTTACTTGTCCTAAGCAACTAATCATGCAACTACAAGAGTGTACAAGTTGGCAACTCCACCTCAAATGTGTCAACCTTGTTGACTTTATTTTTAATTAAAACCAGCAATCTGCCTAGAACATCTGCAAACTGTAATAAGCACCTTTGTGCCTTGACCTAACCTTGTCCAGCGGGATAAGCAATGAAACTGATTAATCTATGACCTAACTACAGAAACTTATGCTCCACCTCAAGTTGTTTTCTGGGTCATAGTTTTTTGTTTCAACTTATTTTACTTTTTTTCGTTCTTTATGGTCTACGTTCCGCATACTTTGTGATTTGAAATTGTTATTTAATTGTATGCGGTTCCATTTACAAACACGAATGTATAAGTAACCAATTCAAATTTGTTTCTACTTCCGAGCTGACTGTCGTTCACTTTAAAATGATAAGCAAATGACAAGTTGTATTTTCTTATCTTCGGTGTCCATTGTTTATATAATTGTCGCCATGTTAGTGTTTTTAAGAGGATCAATGTTATTACGGAAGAATTGGACAGCCAAATACGCTATTTACATAGAGATAGAAGAACTATAAAAGATATGTACTAAAGAAACGAAAACAATATTATCGAATCAAGTAAGGTTTGGCTAATCACAAATAACTTTTTATTTTTTCCTTTTTATTTTGAAAGGTGTGGAAAGAGCGCTATATTCCACTCCAAAGAGTACTTTTCTCTTACTTTCTCCGGAGCAGATATGAGAGGGAATGGTTAAATAAAAGATTGAAATAAAAAGAGAGGGAAGGCTTACTCGTATTTCTCCTTCGGTACTTCCAAAAGGAACAGCGAATAGGTAAATTAAAGTGCTTTATATTCAACAAAAGCCGAATAATTTCATACAGTTTCATGTTACTAACAAATATTTACACCTCGAGTCGATGACCAGGATTTGGCGCTTGAGGGACCTCATTATCTATCGAGTCCACCTTTGTTTCATGCACCATGATTACAACATGGTCATTGCCATCCAAAATGGGTTTTACACTTCCACGATGAAGTAGTTGTGGTTTTTCTGGCGAAACATTAGGTTCAACACTCTTGAAATGTGCTAAGGTGGCAAGTTCGTGGACGGCCTCAGAGATTTTCTCCACACATCCAGTGATTTCAATTAGTATTGAAGCAACCGAGGCAATTGGGATAATTGCTAGGACGTCAACATTCTCTAACGAGGCAACTTTAAGAGCTAAGTTTAGGTCATTAATGGCGATTTGAGATTTCTCCACATGAGGATTGGCAGCTGAAGGGTCTGTCATTGTTTTTATTGCCGATGCCAAAGCTTTTAATGCCTTGCTGGATTCTAAGCTCATTCTTGTGCTTGGTTCTAGAATTTTACTTCGAAGATCCAATGGTACCTATAAGAATGATATAAATTAGTGAAGTTCATAAACACTTAAGTTCATAATCATTTCTTAAATTATAATTAAGTACGTTCATACCTGAACATCAGAGTTGATGTAGCCATTAAGAGCTTCAATACGGTAAGCACATTGTCGAGCAAGGGCTCCAATCTTCAGGTACTGTTTCCATGGATGACGTAAGCCAAAACGGCCGTGTCCCGGTTCCCATCTTGCGAAATTCGCCTGCAGAAATCGAGCAACCAATCTTAGAAACTAAACGTGATTTGTTGCATAGGATCCCTAAAAGTTAAAAGTTAAAACTTAGTGGGTTGCATGCAAAATTATATAATCGTGGGGAGAGAGAGTTAATGGGGTGGTGCCTTTACGCACCCAGGATTCTTCAGTGCTTTTCGAATTAAGGACACTTTTATAACCTTGAAGAAGTGTCTTATTAGGAGTGGTGCTCGCCTCATTCCCTTCATTCTCATATTCGAAATATTCACCTCCACAACCTGTAAAAAACTTCTTTTTAGTATCGTTACAAGATCAAAGACTGAGCTAAATCAAGGAAAGTGGATGAAATTTAGTCTACTCCATGTACCTTCTAAGTAGTTTGCAAGCTTTTCTATATTGGAAGCGATTAAGTTATGAAGATCTTCGCCAGCCCACACCGGGCAAACAAATACAGATACAATTATGCAGGTTGCTCCACCTATTAGTATTGTGGAGAGTCTTTGATGGGCGAGCTGTAAGGTTTCTTCAATTCGATACCCAGAGACTGCTACCAAGCTAAATGTTAATATAAAAATCAACACCCCATAGTCATATCTTGCCTTGATCCGAGGAATGAATCGAGTGAATGATGATGCTACGGCTGCACCAAAACCAAAAAGATGCATAAGTAAAATAGTATCAAATTTCATTCTATTGGTTTAGCCTCAGTAAATAATTAATAAGTAGTTTAAGCAAAGAAGTATACTTATTAAGAAAACAAGGATCCCAAGGACGATGGGTTCTCCTTTTCCGCTAAAGAGACATGCTATGCGATGGGCTCCAATCCCAAGAGCACCAGCAAATAATGTCGCGAAGCCTCTATTCAAACTTTTGCTGAGGGTTGCACCTGGAGACAAAAATATATACGCTCATTAGTTCAACACACGGCAACTTTTCAGAGGACAAAAAGGTGGGGACGTGATTCTTCCTTCCACCATAAAACTATGAATTGACATAAAACTGATATGGTGCGGTTGATGGAGCCCATTAAGTGACGAAATTGAATTTTTTCAAACTTAGTCAATGGAGGCCAAGATTAGAAATCAACCCTTTTAACCAAGTGATTTTCCGGTTCCTAAGCGTCATAAAAAGCTTACCAACAGTGAATTCGAAGACGACCACCACTGTCAGCACAGCCCACATTCCTGAAACCCCAAAGCCCTCGTAGAGAGGTCTCCAATAGTATATCAAGGACACCAGGGTGAGAGACAGTCCGACCTTCAGGGAGTGGACGATTCGTCTTGGGTCATCTTGTCCGAGCTTCTTTGCGCTGTTTGCAACTTTGAACAACTTGTTCTTGCAATTCCCAGGCAAGCTTTTAAACCAGCCCCAAAGCCCGGCCTTCTCTTGAGTTGCTGGCTCAATCTCCATGGCTATAGAGCAGGGGAAACGCTACTTTGCATTAACTGATGCAAGTTAAAAGGCGAAGGCAAAACCTTTTGAGGTGGTTTTCCTTTTCTTCCGTATAGTTAAGCGAGGGCGGAGGTAGAAATGGCTGGGAGAAGTTCCCTCTTGGTGTGTCCCTCGCTGCGACGAGATACTTATATAGGAAAAGCTTTGGGCGCACACACCAACAGCGCCTTATTGGACACATGTGCGGGTGTCTTCTTTAGAATGAGAGGACAAAAGGTTTTTCTTCCGAGGAAATATTCGCCAAAGAGAGGCTCACTAAGGCTTTTAATTGGATCTAAATATATATTTTACACAGCCACAAAACAGCAGCACCAGGGATTCAAATAAAAGGAGTTCTGTCAACAATTCAGAACAAAAAAGGAAATGAAAAGTGTTGTCGGCCAAACAACCACTGAAAGAAGAGAGAGAGAGAGAGAAGAGTGTTAACGTCAAGCTCCAGTAATTTCCGTGTAAATGGATATTGGTTTTTAGGGCAACCTGCACCAGTAAGCAACGAAGCCTGATACCCCTAAGCATGCGTTACTAGCTGGGGGAAGCCCGCGCTTTGCACTGTGTTCCATTTTATCTCCCGGGCCAGCTATTCCCCGGGGGAAAATCAAAGGGTTGACTCGGTTGACGAAACTCTTTACGTTAGAATAAAAAAAATTCTCAAAAGTAAAATTTAAATAAAAGAAGAATTTCTAATTTTTGAACTGAGTTGTTAGATTTTTTAACATTATATTAGAGTTCAAATTAAATCTGTTTAGTTCCGTGTGACCTTAAAACCAATGATACTTGGTGTGAGAGAGAGAGTGTAAAGGATGAGAGTCTTGTACCAAAAGTAATAAATTCTTGGCTTGAATCTTCGGGTTGGGCCCTTAACAATAACAAAACAAGTATTCATATTCTCATGTAATCTCGTGCCATTGCTCAGCTCACCCTTCCAACAATAAACTCCTGACCCCAAAGGGGGAGAAAGAAAAAATGAAAAAGAAGCCCAATCCAAGACATAATTTCTTTTCTTATTCAATTTAGCTTGTGCATTCTTAACCAATGATGGATCATCCTCCTTCCAGTGAAGAAAATCTTTTTTTTTTTTTTTTAATTTATCTTTTACCTTCGTTCGACCAGCTTATGTGTACGTAGAATTGTCTTTGAACTCCAGAAGTCAAGGAAATAATAATTATAGCTAACAAAAAGTAAAAGAAGAATGATGAAGCTATGCCCTAACTAAAAGATTATTCTCCTGGAACCAAAGAATCTGATAAGCCAATGCATTACAGGAGAAACAAGTCAAATGATTTAAAGGTACTGACTCAAAAAACCCTGAAAACAAGTAATGGAACAAATGGGCAAGAGCTTCCAGGAAGAATTACTTGTAATGTTTGTTGCAGTTGAGTGCTTAGTTTCTTCAGAAAACATCTAGAAACCCTGTGGATTGAGAGTACTTGAGAGTTGTGATGTCTACCCAACTTACATGGAGTTCATAGAAAGCTGATTCCAATAAAATCACTGCCTGATTCCCTAGAGAAGCTGGACTCGAAGGTGTTTCTAAAGAACTAAAGAAAGTATATCACAGTACTAGTTAATTTCTCTGATCCTTCTAAAGAAAAATCATTATACCCTTCTCTAAAGGATAAAAAAGGGCATTCCCTTGAAGAAGCCACTATAATTATGTTATCTACCATTGCTATCCAAAAGTCGCTTTCCTTAGAAGTAGATTTGAGGCAACCCTATGAACCTACACCCTTATTCATCAGAGTGTAGAAATCGCAACTTGATAATCCTAAATCGCATTGGACAGGTTACTAAGTTTGAAGCTAGATAAGAAGTCAGTAAGAGTTTATTTCATGGACATAAACCAGTACCATCTGAGGCAGCCTTATGCTCAGTATTACATAAACAAACCACTAGTGATTGGAAACAGGTCGTGTTAAATCACATTGGGGAGTTTGTTCATTGTGAAGCTAGACGTTCACAATACAAAAGTAGAATCCGTGAATAAGTGCTTTTTTTCTTTTTTTTTTTTTTTGGCGCGTGTCTGAGCCATGAGTAAGTGCTTAGGCACTACAAATACTTGGCTGAGACAGAAGGGGTACCCGTGAGCTAAATAAAGAATAAACGTGTAAGAACAAAGCTTAGTGTATGTCTGCTACTCATAAAGAAAAGTAAATGACCACTACATATTGCTATGAGTTAGAAGTGGTAGGACATATCAGCATATGGTCATAGTGACAGCATGATGACAATGGAAAGAAAGATAAAGCAGATAAAGAGGAAAAGAGGACGAATGACTCATAGGCGGAATATTTTAAATTATTTTCAGAGCCCCCCATACCATCTTCTCCATCTTCCTAAACAATCTAACAAATACCACTGAAATGTTTACTTCACAGTAAAACTGTATCTACACTATGCTAAATTAAACGTTTCAATCGTTTATCTTCTCTATTACCTTAACCTTATTGCCTTCATTTATGGCCTTGATTGCCTACCACACACCAATCTGAATTATTAATACCAGATGGTTTAGATAGCGTCGAATAAACAGCGTCAGCAATCACTAAAGAAAGTAGAATCTGACTCGATCATAAGGTTCTTCCTTTTTAGTTCCTACCCTTAGCAAAAAATGGTAAATGAAGTTGAAGGTTTTGAACTTTTCATCTGCATTTGAGAAGCGTGTAGATGCTCTGATGTATTCCACCTCTTCTTTGGTGATATTTCTTCTTCTTTATCTCACGGGGAGAAAAAGAAAAGCGTTGCACTCGAACCTTATTGTCGAAACAGAAACTTTTTTTAGATTTTTGTCACCACGCTCAAAATTTTGCCAAATTCTCAGACCAACTTGCCTGGATGGATGGTCGAAGCAAGCTGGACACTGAAAGAGCGAAACAGCAGAGCAAACTTCCATTTTACGTATCGCTTCTAACATATCCCAACCTTATCCAAGGTAAGTCTTATTTTTGGTACTTAGACGTACATATTAATGGACCTTTCAGGGCAACGTATATTGTCAGACATCGAAAATATTCTCTTATACCATTTACCTTATATGCTACATTCTTTTGAATATTAGAAAACATGTTCCACTTACATCACCAGCTTTCACTGTCATGCAGCTGTTGAACATTACATGATATGTATAGAGATCCACGTCGTTTGGACTTCGTTTAAATTTTAAGTTTGTTTTTGTGAGTAGATAACATTAGAAAGCAAATCAATAAATATAAATGTAATCTTACCCAACTATTTAGGTAGAGGGTACACTTTATACTTTCACCATATACAGAGAGAAACGAATATGGGTACCCAAAACAAACTCATAAACAGCAGTTTGTTCATACTATTTACGATCCCTGCAAGACAGAAGATGGCCCTGATAGAAGTTCCTGTCAAGGCTTAATCGAAATCTTAGGCTGCTATATAGTCTACTGGATGCTTCACAACTGAGAAATGATTAGTTCTGCAAGTTCTGCAACGTGCATAATTGGTGAAACAAAATCAGCACAAAAGGCTTTATTCGAATACATTCATTTCAACAGCACTTCAACGGCAGTGGAGTAGGTCTTTCTTGTGAAGTACAGCCATAAGAGCTAAGTATTATAGCGATCTGTTATGACATAGTTTGTCAGATCATGTTCACGTCAAGAAACTGAAATAAGCATTAAGAGAATCGTTAAACATATAATTCCCGTTTGGCTCCAATGTGAGTTGAGTTCCACATTACGAGCCTGTCACATACGGGTTGATTTTCTTAATTCTCACTTGAATTCTTCATTCGAAGTTTTGTGCCGAAAGTTCTCATATAAGCCTCGATATAACCTGATTTCTTTCAGAGTGGGTCATTCTCAAACCAATGACAGGTTCGTAATGTGGCGCTTTGACACGAAATGGCCATGCCATAGAAAGTTTAAAAGCTTGTCAGATTTCAACGTCAACACGTTATTGTAGGAAAAATGAAATCGCTCGAGTACGAGTAAACTTGTTGCTTTTGTCATCTTAGCATAAGAAGTTCTTCCAATTTAGTGTTTTTTGGCAAGTACTTTGCCTTTGGGATCCAATCCTGTGATTACAGTATTGGAGGTCTTTAGTCTGAAAGTTAGGTCAGATGTTTGTTTTAATAGAGGCCGGCTCTTTAGTGTTAAACCTCATAATCCTATGATAGAAGCCCAAAGGATTACGGTGAACATCCTTAGTGGATTTCTGAGTGGGTTGGCTTAAATCCACTTCTCTAATTCATTCAATCGTCAATCGGTTGATTTCTGGTTTGGCCTTATATTACTGTTTGATTAAGACATCCATCAGACTCTGGATCACTTTTGCACTCAAAAGGACGTGGCTTTGTACTTGCACTGCAGCTAAGGATTTTTAGAGGTCATTCTCGTGCTTTCTAGTTGTGTCAAAAGTGACAGAAATAGATCTGAAAGGTTTTTATCATTAACTATATATAGAGGAGAAATGTGAACGTGAGATTGACATCTTGGGTAAGTATACCCATATCTTTTAGTCTATGAGAAAGAGAGATATCATGATATCTTACAAAGTTTAAATTATCTGAAGCTGTGAGGCAATTTCTCCACATGGTTTGCATTCACGTTATCAAACATGTATTGGTTATTTATGTGCTATTGAGTTAACAATATGTAAAATTAACATTTACTACCATGTTAATAAAAATGATTATACTCAATATAGGATTAAACTTTAGCTATGATATGATCCACCTAGAATTAAATCTTAAAATGAAGTTGTTGATCTTGATTCTTTAGGAAGATTTGCAACGACAATTTTGCTATTTTTAATTCAATTTTGCAACGTGATCTCTTGTTTTGATCAGTTGGATTTGTAAACTTGAATCAGGACAAAGTTTGGATAAAAGAGCCGTCTCATGTCGAAAGTAGCCTAATCTCAATCAACAGTACTGAATATAAGCAACGTGCATCGAATTTACTATGATAACATTGAAAATTGTTTTTCGATTACCTTTTATATAGTGGATATATTATTTTATCAATGACATAACAACGAGTTCGTAAAAGAAACAATGTGATGAACTTGATGTAAGAAAGAATGATCTCGGATGAAAAAATTATTGGTATAATCTATCATCTCCTCTTTATTTGAAGAAGCACTGATTAATTAAATAAAAAAGGAGCCAATTGGAGAAGTAATCTTCACGACAACAAGGCCTGCTGGTCAAAGGGGTGGTTAGGGACGCAAGCCCAGAAAACGGCCGTCAGATTGGGATTAGGCCCACTTTTGCCTTTTTCCTCAGCCTAAGGCAAGGTGCATTAATTGGGTGCACTGGCACAAATTAATCATTGTTTGACTCCAATGCAGGATCTTGATCAGTCTATTTCAATCGTTTTCTCGGCCTGCACTAGATGGAGATTGGCAAAACAAATTCGATATTTGGAGTGTTAAAGTCGCATTAAACATGGTAATTTTTTTCCGGTCTGTTGGATATTAAGTCTCATTAAAACTTGCATTATAATGGGAACTTTCTTTCGATTGAAACTCATCCATAGTGAAATTTTGGCCAAGTTTTCCTAACTTTGAAGCAACTTGCATGGATATATTGATACCAAGTGACTTGAACAGGGCTTTCTCGAAGGAAAACGGCAGAGTGCTGACGTTAGGTAGATAGGCTCTAACCTACAAACCAGTGGTTGGATCCTATATATGTGTGTTCAGAACTCAAGTTACTGCATTATTCACCAAATGCTTTTTTTTTTCTGCCCTGTCGACCACATACAATAATGGAAATGGTCTAGTAGTTAAAAACCCACCAAAAATCGGGGCCGAACTTTTATTCACGTGGGACTTTCTCTTGATTTGATCCATGGATTTTTGAGGGCATTGCATTCTGCTGGACAGTTGGAAGATGACACTTTGATTGAAAATGATCTGTCAGGCTAATCTAGTTCCATGCGATGTTAAGGCCAGTGTAGTCGACCTCATGGTGAGGTCCGTAGCTCTGTTTTGTGCAACAACCCTCTGTTCTAATCAAGGCATGGACGAAGGATTCTTTTTGTAGGATAACTTGTATTAGGATCTTAGACAACCTGCTAAGCCGGTTTGTAAGCAACAATTAAATAGCAAGTATGAATGAAAGTTAAGGCAAGAAATATTATGCCAACCAAACATTGAGGTCTTATTAGGATTCAAGGATGTGGGATTTGGCTCTAATACCAATTGTTACGGACCTATCACTGAATCAAAAGGAGAACTCCTTGTTCGGAGGCATGTCCAATAACTCTTAATACCGTAACACTTCCCTCCGCGAGGTCACCATCTTTTTCTTTCAAACCATACGTTGAAACAGGAGGAAGAAGAAGAAGAAAACTTCTTCTCCCTTATCGATTTCATGCTGCAACGTCCAGTCACGCTTCATCACACCGGGCAGTGACATGCTTCCATCACAATAGCACAAGAAACCAATGCATTGCATTATTATGTGTCAAAATTCAAGGTTTGGTTAACTTGGGAGCAAGTAAGCCCAGAGAGAAGCCGTCTTTCAAATAGCATTTATTGAGGTGGATCCAGCACTGCACAGAAAATATGCCGACGGAAAGTGCGTGAATTCGCCACTTTTTTTGAAGGGAAATGATCACAGAAGGCATAGAAGTTCGGTAGAAAATATTGTAAAATTCTTTCATTCAACAACCAAGCATGTACAACACGTGGTTCCACCTCTGGCGCAAGGGTCAAGTCACGTGCGAGAATTCTAACAAAAAGTGACACGCTTTTAAACATTATCAAACCCTCTAACTCAAACGTCATACCGCCACTACGTTGTTTTTTTAATGTTTTCATTCAAGGAGTAGGCCATGATCAATCCTTGTGACGAATTCAACCATTAAAAAGGAGACAGCTGTTGAGGATGTTTGTATTTGTCCTACTTCGGACGTGTTTATATTTAGCCCTTATTAATAGGTTTTGCCTATAGGTTTTAGGAGGTCACCTAACTCCCTTTAACATGGTATCAACGGACCCCACTTGGTGCGATTCCCCTTGCATCCTCCATTTTCCCGCTAGTGAAGATGCTTCATACTATGCAAAGATAGTGTCTTGAGAATATTTAGATCTAATTTTACATCGAAAGTGAAGATATGTGAACATATCTTATATTAGATAGAGATATACTACCTATTGCTTATAGGTTTTATAAGCCTCCTTAACTTAATATGATATTAGAGCAAGTATATTTAGGCCAAACCTTTCAATTGCCTTTTCCTTTGGGACTTCTGTCCATATGTTTGATGGATTCATCCCATATAGAGAGGAGGCATGTTGGGAATTGTAGTAGTCTCACATTGAATATGGATTTAAAGGCATGGCCTAGCTTTACCTGCTTTGATATTATGTTAAGTTAGGCTTCGGCATTTCCTAAAAGACATCTCAAAAGGAGAGAGGAATGGCATCTAAGAAGTATGTGATCTGTATTTGGATTGTTTAATAAAAGTACTTGGAATATCACTCTTCGTTCTTTGCTTTGCGAACCTAGTCGCTCTTTGGAAAACTCTCAATTGTGGAATCCTCTCTGCGGCTAAGCAAAGAAATGAAACAGTTCTACATGGTGATCCAAATACTTGGAGATAGAAAGAAAAATTCCCAACAGAATAATCTCAAAACACCAAGAGGAAGCAACATAAAAATGTTTGATCAAATTTGATTCTTCTTGTACAATGATTCGTTTCAAACCTTGTTAAATTAGGAAGGTCCTAACTATTGTAATAAGGCTTAGTAAAACAACCGATAAGACCACGTAAAGTCCTGTTCTCTAAATATGACGATGAATTTTAACTTTTTGATGTGTTAGATATGAGATTGAACGGTGTATGCGTGATATAATCTTATAGAAGTTGACCATAACTATTTTGTCAATGTGGTGGTAAGACTATTTTGATGAAAATTTAATTTGTACACAATATCTAAGTAGTAAGACCTTTTTTCTTTCTCCTCTCAAGTAAAATAATGTGCCTAAAGAATTTTTAGCAGACGTTTCTTTTGGAATATCATATCTTAATTCATTGAACTCCACAAACTATGGAGCTTGATTTGAATATTAAATGACAAACGTCCAAAGAAGTATAACAAAAGCGTGATCAAAAGATACGGGGGATGAATTTGCCGTCAAATGGTCCGATCAAGCACGTCAAATGACCAGCGTTCACCCAAGAGGCAGACGGCCAACCACGCGAAAAGTGGGCAGGCATTGGTCGCCTCCCAAGTAACAGGCCGAAGGTGAGTGGGCATTGAATCTCTAATGCAGCTTGTGGTCCTTCTAAGTGGTTTTTTTTTTAATGAATTAAAAAAAAGTCAATATGAGTGACATGACTAAGTAAACTATTAGGTAAAGTAATATTAATTAGTGCAACATATAAAGAAAATGAATCAAGAATGGATAAATTGCAAGTATTGTAATTGCTAACCTCTAAGTCAATGATCCATAAAAATGAAATAGATGAAAGGATGAAGTTGAACCTAAAAATGGGTCATAGGTGGCCATTTGGTTGATTAGAGTTAGAAGCTTGTGTTCTTATTTAGTAGTGAGATTGAGACCATTGGGATGAGGAGGAAAAGATTGATGGCCATGAATTGTAGAGCCCCTAGAGAAGTCCAGTGTTGCGGGCCAAAACCGAGGGGGTTTAAGGGCCCAAAAATAGATGAGGTCTGATAATTAAGAGTGGCCACATTGTGGGCTAGAGGCTACTACCAGTGGTCCTTTTTCGGGAATCGCCATGTTGTTTAGGCTTATACCCATGTGGGTAGCCCACCACAAAGGCAACATGCCTCTTAGAGGTGTCTAGGCCATTTGCAATAGTGGCAAGTATGCCAGGTAGCACGAGAAGCTTGTTATGGCTGATGCAAGTTAGGCCTGCCTGGCCCAACTGAGGAGAGAGACCCGTGCAGCAGGTCCTGTGGCCAGCCCACACGAGTGAGGGAGTTGCCTGACCCACCCGGTTCGTGATTTGTGCGATGGGCCTGGAAAGCATGGTTGTAGCTGGCAGGAGAGCTTCGACCATCCGGAGAGGTGCTTTGGAGGAGACGTTGGGCTCTCAGCAACCAGCAATAAGTCCATGTGGAGTATTTCCTTGAGCGTAACCTTGAGGACAAGGTTATTTTTAAGGGGACAGGTATGAAGCAGTCGGTTAGTTTAACTGCATCAAATAGTGCCGTTATGAGTCAGTTACAGGTCTTTTATAGTTATTTATGTTGCTTTTATTCTGTTGTAATAAGTGGGGCTAAACGATGTTGTTAGGAGGTCTTTAAGAGGGAAACGGGATCTTAATTTTGGGGTAGCTCAGATTTTATAGAAACTCTTGTTTAGAATCTTGAAGCTTTTGGTTTTCCTCTGAACAAAACCATAGTTCTTGAATTGACCAAGGAGGTTGGATTTCCCTCGTTTGAAATCCAAAATTGTTCCAATAATTTTGCATAATGAGTCCAAACTACTTATGGACTCATGAAAATTAGGACTGCTGCAGTATAAGTTTAACCCTACTGGCAAAAACCAAAGCAATTAGAACCTATCATAAGAGAAGAAACCAACCTCAATCACCCCTTTTTATTCACAAACCTGGTAACATACTGCACATATTCTACATAATACTATATGGTAAAGCTAGCAGAAGTAGTCCCTTTTTCTAACCAAAAAAAAAAAAAAAAAACAAAAAAGCAAAGCTAGCACAAGCTTCGGCCAGTACCAAACCAAACTTGTTTATTCTCAACCCATATACCAATACTTATATAGCTCGCTATTTATTTATGCTTTCGCTAGACAACTGCATGACTTGTTCAGGGGTTTGGATGCTCACAACGGCAGTTTGGGTTGTTACACTTCTTTTCTTTCCCACCCTTCGGGTCTCCACGACAGCCGCAGTCTGTACAGGCCGGTGGTTTTTCAGCTTGATTGCTTGGATTCTCGATTTGGGCAGTACCTGCATTTCCTTTGAAGACTACGAATAAGATTGCAGCAACTGATTATAACTAAGATTATGAATTTAATGAAGTATACCGTATAAGACGTTTCAAGATATTACTACTTATGTCTCACAAAAGTACTTATTCTCTGAAAAAGTATATAATTCATCTAATCAATTTAGTGGGAGGGGACAAGATAAGCAAAAGACCTATAATATACTTTTTAAGCATTAGGTGCTTTTGAATCTCTTTTTTCACAGATCAACAATGCTTTCTTATGTATATCAATAGATCTATGCATCTATCTATTTATTTTTATATTTTATTTTATACATGTTACAAATTTATATAATTACTTTGTTAGTAATCTTAACTTTCCAATTTTTTGTAATAATATTTTCTCATTCATTATATTCCACCAGAGTTGGTATAACGAACATGCAAAGTATGGTTGTAACATGAAATAATTCAACCAATTTTTCTAAAAGAAAGAAGACTTTGAAAATAAATTTCAAAATTTTGATTAGAATCAGTAAGTAGAGTAATAAATCAAGCACAATGACTTATTTTTTTGTATGGCATGGCTTTGAAGGATTTACTATACTACATATGCATGGCAGAGACATGAATGACCTATATGGAAGTTATAAATTTATGCTCTCACCGCTTTGAGCTAATTCTCGAGCAATAGTGGGAGGGGACATGAAAAGCATCAAGGCCAAGAGAATGCAAATGACAGAAGTGGTCTTCATGTTGGTGTTTGGAGAATGCTAACCAATTCCCTCCTCCACGCCTACTTATAGTCCATTTAAACGTGCATTTGCATTGGTCGGGACATGGGCGCGTGGGTGTGTGTTTAGGGGTTTGGGTTTTGTTTATTTGGGTATTATCCATCGTATGAATAGGCCAAGTTTGAGTGGTATGAAAAGCAAAAGTTAGGTCTAGTGGTAGAAGAACATTTGCTCTTATTTAATCGGAAAGGAGAAACATGAGAGCCTACAAATTAACTAGGGAACAAATTAATTTATAATTTAGTGGCATCATTATGGTTTGAGAAAGAGATCATTGATAATTCTATTTTTATAAAATTATTTTGATTATTTTAGGAAATAAATATGATAATTTTTGTGAGATAAAATTTAAATTTTATTATACTTATTAGCTAAGGAAAGAAGGAGACGAAAAAGAAAAAAGAAAACCAAGAGGAGAAGGTGCCGCACAAAAGGGAGTAGAAAGAAGTGGGCGACGCATAGGAAGAAAGAGAGAAAAACACACAAAGGGGAGCCGCCCAAGATAGAGAAAAGGCGACGCACAAGGGAGCCGCGCACAGAAAAAATGCACGAAAAGAAAAACAGGTAGAGAGAGGAGAGAGGAGAGAGGAGAGAGGAGAACGCCGCCGGGAAAGAGAAACAGAGGGAAAAAAAGGGAAAACAAAAGAGAGGCCCGTGTACCTATGCTTTAGGTAGTTCTTAATTTTGTTCTATTTTTGGGGGTTTTGTGAAGATTTTTTGAAGAAATGAGTGTGATAATAACTTGCCTATTTTTTAACTTGAGATATTTTGGTTAATTCTTACTATTATTCTTATTTACTATGTAACTTGACTATGATGATATCAATTTTATTTACTTTTATTTATCTAAGTTATATATCATTGTGCTTAATGCTTTGAGATAATTGATCACCACTTGAATGATTTGATGTAGATATTTGATATTGAGAGGTGATAGTATACAATTATTTTTTATAATATATAACTATGAATTAATATAGATAGACACATATAATATTATTTGTGTGGCTTTCAATAATAAAGTGGTCAAAAGATTCATTGTAAATGGTAATTTTTTATAAATTTTAATACAATTTTGTTTATTTTAATTTACATAGAGAAAAAGTGAATTAATAAACGGAGTAGATTTGTTATACCTAAACAAAGATAGTAATAAATTAAGAAATTCTATCATCACATAGGTACTATCATTCTTGTAAGTTTTAACCTTTGAACTTTATATCTAATGATTATGGCAAAATTAAATACTCTAACATATTATTTTGATTAATTTTTCTCATTTGGAATTAATTTCATTTAGTTTTGAAAGTTATCAATTTTAATTTGTTCTTAACTTTCTTTTAATTTCTTAAATAAACTTTAAAACTAGTTCACCGTTAATATTTAATTAGTTTAGTAATAAATAATCTTTATGGGATGATACTTTTTCATCATTATATTACTTGTTTGACTTATTATTTGGATTTAAAATTTTACAAACAAGTTTTTGGCACTACCACTAGGGATTGTTTATTTGCTAGTAATTAATACTATTACTAAATAATTCTAAGTTTAATTAGCTTTTATTTTAAAAATAATTGTTTTCTTTTTATTTAAAAAATCTAAGTTTGATCTAGCTCTTACTTTATTTTATTTTATTTTAGTTTTTGGTAGAAAGAAAAACTTTCTTATTGGGCTTCTATTATTAAAAGGTGTTTTGGCAGATATGTACGACCCACAACCAATTAGGAAAACTTGTTGACTTTGTTCTAGAAATCAAATGCACACTTAGAAGGCAACTAAAATAACATAGAAGTCAAGCAAAAAAAACGAAGGATGTTGATGATCCACACAAACTTTTGAAAGATTATGCTTTGCCAATAGTTTAAGAAGTTACATCAAGTATCAAGAAGCTTGTAATTCAAGTTAATAACTTTGAGATCAAGCTAACACTCATCCAAATGCTTCAATAGTCATTGCAATTAGTAGGCCACTAATTAATGATCCAAATGCTCAGATCAACGCTTTTCTTGAAATCAATGACACAATTAAATATAATGAAGTCATAAACAATATTGTTAGATTAAGATTATTTCATCTTCTCTTAGATAAAAAACTAAAAGTTGGTTTTTTTCTTTCCTTGTACGATCAATTACTACATAGAATTATATGGCTCAGAAATTTCTTGGTAAATCCTTTCCCCTTGCAAAATGTATAATAGTGTGTAACGATATTACTAATTTTGCGTAGATGGGTCATTAATCATTGTATAAAGCATGAGAAAGATACAAAAAGCTTCTTAGGATATACCCACTCTAATACTTACAATTTGGGATGATGCAATCATCTATATTTTTCATGGAACAACCTAAATGCATTAAGGCCACCACTAAGATTCAAACAACTAGAAGAGACAAAGTTAAATTTAAAGTATATAGTCACCAAGCTAGCTGACACACATAGATCTTCATCAAAAGTACATAAGCAAGATTTTGGAACTAAGTAGCTTCAATTAGAATTTTAGAGATGCAAGTGGGTTAGTAAACCAAATGATCATTGGGAGACAACAAGGTTCTTTGCCTCGCAATACAGAGAAAAATCTCATAGACAAGGACAAAGATGTCATTACACAACCTAAAGAATAGCTAAGAGCAAACTTTTCCAGATAATCTAAAGCCATATGTGCCACCAGTTTTATTTCCTCAATGACTCTAACAACATAAAATGGATAAGTAATTCCTAGAGTTTCTTGATGTACTTAAAAAACTGCATATTAATATTCTTTTTCTAGATGCCTTGGCCTAAATGGTTAGCTAGCCAAAATTTTTGAATGAGATATTGGCAAACAAAAGAAAGTTGAAAAATTACGAAACTGTGAAGTTGACTGAGGAGTACTCATCCATCCTACAAAACAAATTACCTCCAAAATTAAAAAATTCATAGAGTTTTACAATTTCTTACACTATTGGAGATTCTTACTTTAAAAAGAAATTATATGATTAAGGTGCAAGTATTAATTTGATGCCTTTTCAATTTTCAGGAAATGAAGAATGGGTGAAGTAGGAGCAACCATATTGTCCCTTCAATTGCTAATCAATCAATCAAATATCTAAGAGGCATTGTTGGAGACATATTAACGAAAGTTGATAAATTTATCTTTCTTCAAATTTTATAGTGCTTGACATGGAGGAAGACTTTGAAGTACCACTTATCTTAAGTTGACCTTTTATAGCAATTAGAATAGCTCTTATTGTCATATACCTAAGAAAGTTGATTCTTAGAGTTCAAGATGATTGTCACATTTAATATTTTTATAGTAATGAAACATCCTTCTGATGATACTTCTTGTTTTAGAATTGAGATAGTTAATGAGTTGTTAAACGAGATTTTTCAGAAAAAAGTTCTCAAAGATCCACTTGAAACATGTTTGGTTCATCCAATTGATGAAGAAATTGATAATGAAGAGATACAAGAGTATGTAGATCTTATGGAGGCAAATCCACCATATTCAAGGCAAAAGGCAACAAATTTCGAAGTGTTGGGACAATACAAAACAAAGCATAAATCATAAAAATCAATGGAGTTTCATCCTCTCTAAGTAGTAACATCTAAAATAGTTTGATTGATAATTATAAAGCAAGCGCTTTTTAGGAGGCAATTCAAACATTTTCTTTATGTTTCTTCATGAGTTCAATAGTTTTTTTTTTCTAAGGAAAAAATAAAATATCATAGAATCAAGAACTGCCCAACCCTCACTCTTTCCTTTAGTTTTTATGTTCTATCTAGATGAAGTTTCTTTCTTGAGGGATTACTTTTTTGGAGTTTCATCATCAAGGCCATCCATAGACATTACCTACAATTAGGGGATTTTTCTTATTCTCTTTTTCTCTTTTTTTTTTTTTTTGGCATTGAGAACAATCCTTCATTCAAGTTGGGGTGTGGGGGAAGAAATTTTGTGTTTAATCTAATTTGAAAATTTTTCTTCTGTCATAATTGCATCTATTGTTATGAATTTTTGGCGATTCGTAGGGAAGTGTAAATTTTCTTCAAACTTACAATTATGGTGCAAATTATGTGTAATTCTAATTATGTTAATTCACCTTTTAAGCATTAAAAGTCCTTAATTTTTTAAATTGTATGCATCTCTAGAGAACATTCATGTTAAGTATGCAATTTTCTTAGATTTCATCTAGATCTTTGAATTTGTTTAATTTTCTCTTAAAGCGAAATCCTAGGCTGCATCTTACTATGAAAATGATTTATGTCATCTTTGGATTGATTAAGCCTTTCAAGCTAACCATGTTTACTTATTGCCCCCTATCCTACTAAATCGTGATTCTTATCTAGTTGTTAGTGAAGCCAACATGTACGTCTCTTACCCTTGACCAAATTATATCATTGTCCCACGTCCATGAACATGTTGATTTTTAAGATACAAGTTTATTTGATCCTCAAAAAAAGTTGAGATAAAGGATGGAGCATGGAAAGAAATTGATTGTAATTGAGGCATAGTATTTTGTTTTTGCAGTTTAAAAAATAAAAAAAATAAAGAAATAAAGAAAAAGAAAGTATAATATTTGCTTTACAATGGACTCATCCTTTATTAGATTCAAGCCATTCAATATTTTGAAATAGGCCACTTAGTATCGCACTTGAACACCATTGGCAAGAAAAAATTGTAGTGACTGCACTTCCAATACTTTTACTTATGTTTTGTTATTGCAAGCATGATTGTGGTTTTTGCTAGTGTCAAAATCCAAACAAAATAAAGTATTTCTAAATGGTAAAAAAAGAAGAAGTAACAAGACCTATAATTAGGTCCTAGAAAGCAATGTGTTCATAGGTTATTTGAGTGTAAATGATTTTTATCTCACTACTAGCCTAACTTTGCATTTTAAGTTAATGAAAGTTCTATTGATTCATGGTTAGGTGATTAGATTATATTAGTGGAAAGACAAATGAAAAGCAAACCTATGAGATTTGGTTAGAGTTTTTGTGAGACTGCATATCAATATGGATTTATTTGTAGTACACATAGTTAATAAGATGATGACCCATACATACACATGTGGCTAATATAGTTAAGAATTTATCTTATCTTATAAAACAATTGTGGTGTTCAAATGAAAGTTATATTTTTCTTTGAATCATTAAGTTGAATAATTATAGGAGAATTTCATGGACTAGACTTTGTTTAAAACATATGTTGTCTATTATTTTTACTCGAAGACTAGAAAAATATTAAGGTTGGAGGTATTAATAACTTCATTTTTATAAGATTATTTTGACTATTTTAAAGTACAAATATTCTAATTTTTGTGAGATAATATTTAAATTTTATTAGATTTGTTTAAATTTCATTGTTTATGTAGCAAAGCATGAGAAAAGGATACATGAAAAACGTACGAACGTGGGAAAAAGAAAAAAGAAAAACAAGAGGAGAAGATGCCGCACGAAAGGGAGAAAAGAGGTGGGCGCCGCGAAAGAATAAAGAGGAAAAAAAAAAAAGAATAAAACACAAGTGGCGCCGTGTAGAGAAAAGAAGAGAAAAGGGCAGCGCACCAGGGAGCCGCACACAAGAAGAGAAGGACGAAAAGATAAAGGGCGCGCCGCCGCACCCCAGTAAAGAGAGGTGAGGAGAGAGCCGCCAACAGAGGGAAATAAAGAAAAGAAAAGAGAGAGAGAGAGAAAGAGAGACAGCGAGGTACGTGGTAGTGTACAGCTTTATGTAATTCCTAATTTTGCTCTAATTGGTAGAAGTTTTACAAATATTTTTTGAAGAGAAGATAATAAGGTGACATTTTTTTTATCTTTTTAGTTTAAGATGCTTTGTTTAATTCTTCTATTATTCTTGTTTGTTATTTTATAATGTTTTAAATTTTTTATTAAAATTACAATGTAACTTAACTATAATGATATGAATTTTATTTTTTTATACTTTACAAGAAACTCTATTTATATAAGTTAAATATTATTGTGTTTAATGTTTTTAAGTGATTGATCACCATTTGAATGATTTAATATGTATATTTAAGATTGAGAGGTGATAATATGCAATTGGTTATTATAATATATAATCATGAACTAATATAGATAAATATATATCATATTATTCGTATGGCTTATGATGATAAAGTGGTCCAAATATCCATTGTAAACGAAAAATGTTCATAAATTTTAATGTACTTTTATTTATTTTAATTCACATAGAGATAGTAAATTAATAAACTGAGTAAATTTGCTATATCTAAACATAGAATAGTAAATAAATTAGAAAATTTTGTCATCACATAGGTACTATCATTTTCACATGCATAAAATTTTGAAATTCATATTTAGTAGTTATGGTGAAATTATATGTTGTAACATATTATTTTGATTGATTTTTCTCATTTGGATTTAATTTCATTAGTTTTGAAATTTTGTTTTGAAAATTATCAATTTTAATTTATTCTCAACTTTCTTTTGATTTGTTAGATAAACATTAGGTTTAGTTCACTATTATATTGAATTAGTTTTGATAATCAACAATCTTTGTGGAATCATATTTTTTCATCATTATATTATTTATTCAAATTTTTTACTTGAATTTAAAATTTTACGAACAATTACCTTATGAGTTCTCTTTGCATTGGTTGGGACATGGGTGTGTGGGTGGGTGTGTGTCTAGGGTTTGGTTTTGTTTATTTGGTTATTATTCATCATGAATCGGCCAAGCTTGAGTGGTTTGAAAAGAAAAAGTTATCTCTAGTGGTGGAAGAAAATATGCTTTTATTTAATAAGAAAGAAGAAACATGAAAGCCTACAAATTGACTAGGTAACGAATTAATATACAATTTAGTGGCATACTATGCCGTGAGAAAGAGATTAAATGGTGAGTTCTTTTTGCATTCGTCGGGACATGGGTGTGTGGGTGTGTTTAAGGGTTTGGGTTTTGTTTATTAGGTATTATCCATTGCCAAAATATGCCAAGTTTGAATGGTATGAAAAGAAAAAGTTATCTCTAATGGTGGAAGAAAATCTACTTTAATTTAATAAGAAAGAAGAAATATGAAAGCCTGCAAATTAACTAGGGAACAAATTAATTTACAATTAGTGTCATCACTATGCTTTGAGAAAGAGATTACATAATGAGTTCTCTTTGTGTTGGTCGGTTCATGGGCATATAAGTGTGTGTTTAGGGTCTAGGTTTTGTTTGTTTGGGTATTATCCATTCTCAAAATAGGCCAAGTTTGAGTGGTATGAAAAACAAAAGTTACTTCTAATGGTGAAAGAAAATCTACTTTTATTTAATAGGAAACAAGAAACAAGAAACAAGAAATCCTATGAATTGACTAGGAAACTAATTAATTTACAATGTAGTGGCATCACTGTGCTTTGGAAAAGATATTACATGATGAGTTCTCTTTATATCTTTATCTAATTTGGTTGAATAGCCTTAAACATTTTTATATTCATTATGGTATTTAGTTAGGAGTTCTACCAAATTTTAATACTTAAAA
This sequence comes from Casuarina glauca, assembly GCA_028551395.1. Lineage (NCBI taxonomy): Eukaryota > Viridiplantae > Streptophyta > Magnoliopsida > Fagales > Casuarinaceae > Casuarina > Casuarina glauca. The sequence continues at coordinate 11,051,239 of CM052348.1, forward strand.
TAGTTACAAAAACATTTGCATTTCTTAGAATTTGCCAATCACACAAGATTGAAGTAGTAAATAACATCAAGACGGAAGAATAATTATGCGGAGGCTCTAGAATCTTTCACTCTATTCACAATTGCTCAATCAAATCACAATTGTTCCTTTACACTCTTGTAGAAGACAAGTCAAAAAGACTAACGGGCCAATAGAAGGGCCCATACATAAAAGACTACGAAGATAAATAGTAATGGATCAAAGGAATAGAACGCCCAAAGTATAAAAGAGCACCAACATTCAGCAGTATTTGATTATGTCTTTCAAGAGCTAAAAGGCTATGATATTCATTGGGATTTAGGTGCTAAAAAACTTGGCTTTTAAAGATTTACTAAACTTGTAATTGTCATGCAAAGAAAATCAATGTCAAGGTTTCTCTCTTCCAATTTTCAATATCCATATGAAAATGAAATTGAAGTAACTTCTTTTTATCTTTTCTTTAGATTTTTTTTTTAAATACATGATTTTCTAATATATCACAAGATTTCTTATTTTTCTTTTGATATTCCTAAATTATTTTAGAATACAAGTAGTTAAACTAATAATAAAAAGATATCTATCAAGCTAAATGGTGTTAAGAGGCACGTCAACAGTCCACCTCACTCTTGCCATGCTAGCGCCACCCATTGTCAAGTCAACCATCATTAAACACGTAACCTCACACGTGGACAAACACAGCCATGTCAGCCCTACGCATTGCATCCTTGATGCGCAGCCCTCCTCTTCGAAAACTCTGGCAATGCCTGTGTGTACTTGGCTGAAAAATTGTCACTGAAATTCTTTCCTTTTCTACATAGATTCATGAGCTCTCTAAGTGATCTCCATATGTCAAGAATCACTCTTCATGAACCATGACAACGAAATTCTCTTCAATACATTCAATTCCTTCCTAATCCTAGATGATTCTCAATCATGTAATTAGATCAAATTGATTTAGGGTTTTTGTTTCCTTTCATGTATAAATTAGGTATGTCTATAAATTAGACTTGTATTGCACATTCAAATCATCAATTCAAGAATTCCCAAATTACATTGTGTTCTAGGGTTCTTCAGTGTTCTTGAGAAATTCTCCAATTTCTCAAGAATTTACAATTTCAACTTGTTGTCTGAAGCCTTAGGCCACTGCTCTTGATTCAATCCTTGCTCAATTTCACCTCCAATGGCTCAATTGTAATATGCTTTTTTCCTAACCCCAACAACCACCCTTGCTAATTTTGACACCACATTGATTTCAGCCACCTCAGTGCATCTTGATGGCCTAAATTATCTCATTTGGAAGGTGAGAATACTCCCTTACCTTCCGGCAATGGAGCTCCTCCCCATTATCAATGGGTTTATGCCATCTCCTTAAGAGGCCACCACCGTGACCTACCCCATTAGCGCCGCTATTTGAGTCCCCAATCCTGATTATCTCGAATGGTTGAAGCGGGATCAAACCACTCTCGACCTCTTCTTGAACACCTGCTCCGATGCTATTGTCAGCCAATTGACAAAGCAGGAAACCTTGACAGACGCCTAGTGTGCCCTTATTGCTAAATTCGCCACCTAAAGCTCTGCCCGTGCTTCTAGCCTTCATCTTTATTTACAGGCGGCCTCCAATGGTCACCGTATCATCTCTGAATTCCTCCACGAGATTAATGCTCTAATGTAGGAGTTAAACAATATGGGTAAGGTTATCTCCAATAATGAGTACTTCACCCACCTTTTTCACGGCCTCGGTGCACCATACGCCTCTTTGGTGACAACCATCTCTATCTACACTTACACACAAGGGTTGACCAGAGAGGATTTGCACGGCTTGCTCCTCACACAGGAAGCGCAACTCGACTTGGCATAGCAATCTAGGGCTCCGGCAGTGGCATTCACCAACCATTGCAATCCTCCTCCCTGCGGCCGCACTACTGCCTAGAATTGGTCCCCAACACCACATCAGAATCTTGTTGCAAACTTTTCAACTTTTTTGCCCCTTGCCATTAGACGTTTCCTCATCGATGGTGGCAATTGGCGTCGCAACCTTCACTACCAAATTTGCCACAGAGCTAGTCATTAGGCCACTACGTGTCGGGCCCGCTATAGTCAGCCCAACACACCTCAAGGCCACACTCCTTAGGCACATCAGTTGGCCCATTCCAAGTCTCGGGTTCCTATCATGCCTCCCTACAAATGGCGCAGTCATTAATAGATTGGTTCCCTAATTCTGGGGCCACCAATCATGTCACCCTTGAGCCTATGGGCCTTCACCCAATATTTCCTTATCAAAGGGATGACTAGGTGATTGTAGGTGATGGAATGGGCCTCCCTATCACCCACACAGGTAATTTACCTAACCCGTTTAATTTCAAAATAAATAATATTTTAGTCATTCCATAGATTTCTAAAAAATTATTATCTATTTCATTTGCCGCAATCTCATCTCTTGGAGCTCTCGCAAATAGCGCATCGTTGCCAAATCAAGCACTGAAGCTGAGTACAAATCCCTTGCTGACACCACTGCCGAAATCATGTGGATTGAGTACCTTCTCCAGGATCTCAGGGCTCTTCCCCCCAGCGGTGTGACAACATGTTTGCTCTGTATTTAACGGCCAATCCTGTCTTCCATGCTCGGACCAAGCACATTGAGATTGACTTTCATTTTGTTCGAGAACGCCTTGCTCGAAGATAACTCTTCATCCAGTTCATCTCCACCATCAATCAACTTGCTAACATCTTCACCAAAGGTCTCTCCTCTGCTCGCTTTAAGCTTCTTCACTCCAAGCTGACTGTCCATACTGCCCCTTCAGCTTATGAGGGGATGTTAGAAACGTCGCCCACGTCAGCACCCACGTCAGCCGCTGCGTCAGCATCCACGTCAGTGACACATCCGCCCTAGGGCCACGTCAGCAATTCGCGCATCGCACCTGCATTCAATCGAGCACAGCCACCTCGCCCGCCGCTCGTCGCCGGAAAACTTTCCTTTTCCAGATCTTGTAATTTTGTAAAGATCTTCGATTTGATTTTGTTTGTAAATGCTTTTCCGTTTATAATCTGTATCTAATTGTGTATTTAAACAATTCAATTTTAATAAAATATCATCGTAAAATTTATCCAATTCTAGGGTTTTGATTTCTCTTCTGAATCGGTATTTCTCTGATCGATCCTATAAAGCGATAGGGGGTGATGACGTTTTATAATCCGCTTTACATTAGGAGGTAAACAAAGTTGAAGCAGCAAACCCAAGAACATAAGGACTTTATGTCATTTAAAATTAGATGTCCCTACATCTACCTAGAAAACAATTGACTCACAGTTTTGAAACTTTTATACACAGAGGATTTAGGGACAATTGTTTATTGATACGCAGGGCGAGTGGCAGTCACACCTTTATTGGCAACGGCCTATTGAAGTCACATGCCAACAATAAAATAGGAAAAGAAAAACCAGAGGAAAATACCTAAACTCACCTCTAGGAATATCTTTGTTGTGTAAAAGTTAGTTTTTCTCCAAGTCAATGAGAATTGAACAGTAAACAAAAGTAAAATAAACATCAAGAATACTCAGGATTTTATGAAGTTCAAATAGAAAAACAATAACAAATCATTCTTATACTTATAAAAGCATCAATTCCCTTACTATTTTAGAACTTTCACTCACAAAAGCTTACTGAAATTTTTGTTTTCTTTTTCTTTTTCTCTTTCATCCCCTCTAATAGCTCCCAATTAAGTCACTGTCATGGCTCCCCTAATAAAACGCGACACATACAGGATCTTACTATTTGTAGGAAATTGAAAGAATCCTCATAAAAATTATAATTTTATCATTGCATAAAATTATAATTTTACCCATACTCCTGATTTTGAGTCCATAACTAATAATTAATTCCTAAATATTTTTGATATTCCAGAATTCCGTTCTTCCATGTATTCTAGCAACTCTTAGGCTAGTTTACATATGCAACCTTTTTTTGTTGTGGTGCAGCCGCAGCATTGACATTCGCTCGACTTATTCCTCGGATCTAGGCAAGCTATGACTACGGGGTGATGGTTGCAATATTGACACTTTGCCTGGTAGCAGTCTCGGCATATCAAACTGAAGACGCCTTTCAAATGGGCCCTGAAAGACTTTTCACGATACTAATTGGTATAGGAACCTGCATAATTATATCGATATTTATATGTCTGGTATGGGCTGGCGAAGATCTTCACAACTTAATAGCTTCCAATATAGAGAAGCTTGCAAACTATTTAGAAGGTACATGAACTAAAACTAAATTTTACGGACATCCTTTTTTCTTTTTACTTAATGCTTGTGTTAGTAAAAATCTGGCCTCTAAAGAGTCTGATAATAAAATATCATACTTAGTTATCATAAACTATGAAATGGAATAAAAGGATGTTAGAACAAACCTGATTTTGGCTCCATAGGTTCAATAAAGAAGCTATCTACCTTCTCTATTCCCTTCTAAAGCACAAGATCGATGAGATTTCTTTCTAAGTCACTGTAGGTACGAAAGGGTGAAAAGGATGGATGTGTTTTCTGTATATCAATAACTGTGTTCATGGTGTCTTATATAAGCCTTTGTCTTAACCGACTTAAGACTCATTATAACTGTGCACAAAACTATACATTTAACCGTAAACTTAACCGTAAACACTTATCCATAAAGCCCATTATAAGCCCAAAACTTACAAGCCCACAACTTAATTGTCCATACATATAATGTGACTTATATGTGCATAATTTAAAGCTAGGGAAATGACTTAGCCATATAATTTATGTGTTACTCAAATAGGCCTAACTCATCACAGTCCTATTAAGTAAACACTGGCCTACATCCATACTTCTATATTTGTTATAAATAAAAACATTTATGTCACCTTAATAGACCATATGAAAATTACATTAATATATCCAAGTAAAAGATGTTTATAATGACCATTGATGTAAGCCCACATATAGGTAGGCTATGTAAATAGTCTAACAATCTCCCACTTGGGCTATATCAATGGGATAGAAAAATAAATGTTAAGAAAAAAGAGTTTAAACTTTACATATAAATCTAGTGACAATTCTCATAAATTGATCATATCCTATAGAATTTGAAAACCTTAAACTATGGCAGTAACTACAATTATGTAGCGAAAGCATAACCAACCATAATCACAAGAATTTTTTCAAAACTATTGACATGAATCCAAACATGGTAGTGCAACAATTAAATAACACTTTAGAGTGATGCTTTATGTGTTATCCATATTGTTAGCCAATTTTCTTTATCTTTATCTTTATTGATAACTAGTCATCAGGAAACAAACTGCATAGTTCTAATGAACCAATGTCTTATACAGATTAACTAGTATTGTTCTATAGTGCTATAAGACATTCCATTATGGCCAAAATTTCAATGCCTCTGGCCAATAACATAAGATTGCACTTATCTTAAGATTTCATTTATGTATACTTGTATGATTGAGCGTACATATTTGTTTGTTATTATATAGAACTACCAATGTTCTACATAACTGTATGAATTCAAGCATAATATAGACAATTATACATGTATACGAAAAAGAGTTACTTCATAATAAAAGTATACAACAACTATTATACGTAATAGTTAAAATAATAATACAAGAACTCCCACTATACAAAAGCATCCCATGATGCTCCCAAGCCCATGCTAATGACATGTTTATCAAATATAGAAGGACTAAGGCCTTTAGTGAGCGGATCAGCTATCATATCATTTGTTCCAATAAGGTCAACTGAGATGTCACCATTCTTGACTTTTTCCTTTATAGTTAGGTATTTTATCTCCATGTGTTTAGACCTTGTGATAGTTTTATTGTTATTAATATATAACACAACAACCTTATTATCACAGTACAATTGGATTGGTTTATTAACAAACTCATACTTTGCCAATTCTTTTATCAAATTTCTTAACCAGATGGCCTGAATAGCAATATTATAACAACTTACAAATTCAGCCTGCATAGTAGAAGAAGTCATCAATGTTTGCTTTGTACTTTTCTATGAAATTGCCCCACCTGCTAATAGGAATACATAACCAGATGTCGACTTTAAGTCATCTTTACAACTTGAATAGTCTGAATCTAAATAACCTATCAATTGCAAGTTTTTGGTATACTTATAAGTCAACTTGTAATCTCTTGTTCTTTTTAAGTACCTTAAAACTTTCTTAGTAGCTACCTAATGATCTGGACCTAGGTTAGACTGGTATCTTCCAAGAAGACTAGTAATAAAAGCAATGTTAGGCCTAGTACATACTTGAGCATACATTATGATGCATACTACATAAACATAAGGTACCATTTTCATGCATTCTTTCTCATTTTCAGTTTTTGGACATTGTTTGCGGTTCAATTTCTCATTCTTGAGAACTGGAACCCTCCCAGGTTTGCAATCTTCCATATGAAACCTACTTAATACACGATTTATGTAAGCTTTTTGAGAAAGACTTAATAAGTGGTCTGAGCGATCTCTTTGAATTTCTATGCCAAGTTCAAAATTTGCGTCACCAAGATCTTTCATTGCTCGCAAGCAATATATCATCAACATAAAGTACTAGAAAGATGGATATACTCCCACTGATCTTGGTGTATATGCAATAGTCTACTTTATTTTCCACAAAGTCATATGATGTGATGAAATCATGAAACTTTAAATACCATTGTCGAGAAACTTGTTTGAGACCATAAATAGACTTCTTAAGTCTACAAACAAATTGACATGTGTCACCTTTTGCAAAGCCTTCTGGTTGCAACATATAAAGTTTTTCATCGAGGACTCTATTAAGAAAAATAGTCTTCACATCCATCTAGTGTAACTCCATATCAAAATGAGCTACTAATGCCATTATCACTATAAAAGTATCTTTAGAAGATACTGGTGAGAAAGTTTCATTATAGTCTACTCCTTCTTTCTGAGTTAATCCCTTGGCTATCAGTCTAGCTTTGAATTTGTCAACTTTTCCAGTAAAGTTCCTTTTAGTCTTAAAGACCCATTTACAACCAATAAGCTTGTATCCTTTAAGCAATTCAACTAAATCCCAAACATCATTATGCTTAATTGACAGGATTTCATTATACATCACATCTTTCCACAATTGTGATTGAGGACTATAAACAACTTCTGCAGAAGTCATTGGATCTTTTATAGTACCAACATCAAATTCTTGTTCTTCTAAATAAACAAGATAGTCTGGATGAATAGCTGGTCTTCTCTCTCTAATGGATCTTTTAAAAGGAAGAACCTCTGTTGTCAAATCTTGATCCTGTAAGGGTTCAGTTGAAATAGGCATTGATGGCACAACATTACTATGGTTTGTTATGCTAGGTTCTGTATTCAACTGAATAGAGAGAAGGTATGAAGTTCTAGCAGTATCATTATTAAGTAAGGTCTGAGAACAGTCATTTCTTTTTGCTACATCTAATTCCAAAAATTTTGTTGTTTGTGATTCCATAATTCTAGTACCTCCATAAGGATTATAAAACCGATATCCTTTTGAATAATGCGGATATCCCACAAGGTAACACCGAGTAGTTCTTAAATCTAATTTACCCATATTTGGATTATATAACTTCACCTCTGCTGGGCACCCCTAAACTCGCAGATGGTTTAAACTCAATTTCTTACCTGTCCATAACTCATAAGGGGTCAATGGGATAGCTTTAGAAGGAACACGATTTAATATGTATAGTGCTGCCTTTAGGGCTTTACCCCATAGAAAATTAGGCAAGTTTTTCCCACTCATCATGCTTCTAGCCATATCAAGCAAGGTCCTATTTCGTCTTTCAGCAACTCCATTCTGCTCAGGGCTTCCAGGCATAGAATATTAAGCTACTATCCCAGAATCCTGTAAGTATTGGGCAAATGGACCTTTTAATTGATTAGTATCTCCATGTTTGCCATAATACTCACCACCCCGATCAGATCTGACAACCTTTATACTTTTCCCTAATTGTTCCCTGACTTCAGTCCTATACTCCTTAAACTTGTTAAGAAAGTAAGAATTTTTCTTAATAAAGTATACATAGCCATATCAGGAAAAGTCATTTATGAAGGTGATGAAATATGAATTTCCACACAAAGTTGTTTTATATGGACCACTTATATCTGTATGAATAATTTCTAAAAGGTTAGAACTTTGGACTGCACTTTTCTTCTTTATTTTAATCATTTTGCCTTTACAACAATCTACGCACACCTTAAGATTACCTTTAAGAGTAGGTAGGATGTTAGACTTTATCAACCTTTCTACTCTTTCTCTAGAGATATGGCCAAGTCTTTTATGCCATAAGGCATAGGATTTATCTTCAGATAAAGGCCTTTTGGGAATAACATTTTCAATGTTATATACCATATAAATATTATGAGGAGATAGACACAATCTATATAATCCATCACATAATACACAACTACCAACTAGAGCTGTATTATGGAACATATTTACATCAAGGTTTCGAAACTCAAAAGTGTAGTCATGTCTTGCTAATGCATATATAGATACTAGATTTCGTCTAAAAGACAGTAAATAAAATATGTTATACAAAGTCATTCTGTGACCAGTTTCTAGAACTAGAATAATATCTCATTTACATATTCAACATCAACTTTAACATTATTCCCAACTATGAGCTGTAGTTCTTCCTTATTTGGGTGTCTCTCGCTTGTGAATCCCTAAATAGTAAAAGCAACATGGTTAGTTGTGGCATTATTAAGCCACCAAGTATTAGATGGTGCTTCTGAAAGATTATATTCATAAACTAGTGCATAAGAACTACTACCTTTTCTCTCACATTTTGCTAACCAGTCCTTATATTTAACACAACCCTTCTTGGCATGACCTTTCTTTTTGCAAAAGAAGCATTTAATAATGTCTCTTTTGCGGGATGTATTCATGCCCCTTAATGCTCTACTGGAGGACCTTGCATTTTTAGATGAGAATTTAGGATTTTTAGGAGTTGAAGGCAACATCTTACATTTTCCTTTATCTCTCCTTGCTTTTAAACCTCAAACATGCATAGCTATTGCAATTCCTTTTCTATGGATTCGATCTTCTTCAGCTGCAGCTCGGGAAAGTAAGTCATTAAAAGACCATGCCTTATCTTGGGATGTGTACGTAGTCTTAAGCATATAAAACTCATATGGTAAAAAGTTAAGTGTATGATGGACAATACAATCCTCTAGTAAGGTAACATTCACAACTGTCAACCTTGATTGCAATTCTATCATCCTGATGATATAACTATGTACATCTCCCCATGCTAAGTCATATCTCATCCAAAACAATTCCTTCATAAGGATGGATATCTCAAACTTTGATGAGACTTTATATCGTAGAGTGATGGCATCTAAAAACTCCTTAGCTATACTACCAATGAATAAACCACTCCTTAAAGGATCAGTGATCGCTTTCTTCATGAGCAATAAGCACAAGCAATCGCATTTTTCCTAATGAGCTAAGGCTTGCTTCTGCTCTTCAGTTACTGGTTTCAGATATGGCATCTAGCTTATCGTAAGTTATGAGTTTGTCAATTTCTGCAACTTCCATGGCAAAGAACACATCTTCTTTCCATTTGATGAAATTTCAGCTAGTAAGAACTTCAATAGTGACAGTATTTCCATTGATGGAGAAAGTAGCTGAAATTTGAATGAAATAAGTATCAATGAATTAACAAACAATAGGCTCATAACTATTATTATGCAAACACCTTTGGGCTGAAGGCATTATATATAATTGCAAACTTACTACATAATGACAGTAAAAAAAAATTCCAAATCCTCATAATCTACCACCTTCGGGCTGATTAGAGAAAATGCTAGCTTGCGTTAGTTGGTGCAAATTAAGCAAGTTTTAAAAGCTGAAGGCAAAACCGTTTGAGGGGATCTTCCTTTCCTTTCAAGTAATGAAGTGAGGGCGTAGAGAAAGATGCTTGGGGAAAAGTGCCTATTGGTGTGGCTCTGTCGTTGTGACTGGTTATTTATAGATTAAATTGATGAACTGCATAAAGGGGAGGTTGGCAAGAGTCATGCTTGGGCCCTCAACATCCTTTCTGAACTAGATAAGGCCTTTAGTAGAATCTGAATGGTGTTGAATGTTAACCTGTATTTAAAATATTTTATTATTTATTGCTTCAACAAAAATAAGGTGAAAATTTTATTAAATGACAAAGTCCTACGTTGCAGAGTAAAGTACTTGTAATGTGCCTTAAGCTTGGATAACCCTTCCCCTCAATGAGTCCTTTTAAATAGATGTAGTTGTAAGCCTTTCACATAATATTAGAGCCAATTCTTCCTATGTATTTCCAACTTAATTTTACAAATAAGCCAATCTTTTGCTAACAAAAGACTAAGCTTAGATTACGGGAGAGTATTGTCCCCATACTTAATTGTGATTGCTGTAGAGGCATTACTAGGTTGTTTAGTAGACTTTACAAATGTAACAAGGTTCCAATTTAATTAGAGGCACTTGAAGAAAGGTATTACACATCTTAGCTTTTTTGATGATTTTATTTTATTTTTTAATAAAAGAGACAAAAACTCTATCAAAGCCCTTATTGTAGGTCTTCAAAAGTTTCAATTAATGTATTGACTTCAATCAAATCCACTAAAAAGTAGTGTCTACATTTGTAATAGCATCCCAAAAGTGTAAAATTTCATTTCCAAGAAATGCTAAAGTTTTAGTAATAGTGAGTAATTATGAGTGGAGTTTGCCTACTAATAGAAGGTGGAGCATAAGTCATTCCAAAGCCTAGTAACATGAGAGAAGATAAGCTTATTTAGACTGTAGCATCAAATAGGAAGTTCTCAATCAATTTAAGATGGAAAACTCTCATTCCCCTATGACCTAAAGTTAATTGGTATGGAATTGTATGATTCAAAATATGTAATCTCTTAATACATAATAATAGTATGGTTAGCAATCTAGAACCAACTAATCTTAATGGATAGACTTTAATTTCTTGAAAATCAAAGAGATAAAAGTTGATGCTTGTATAATACGTGTAATGAATCTTGACTGTCCACCCTTAATTGCAATTTACATAATTAGAAACTATGCTTGATGAACATTGTCATTCATATCATAGCAAACAAAGATTGGGTGGCTCATTTATGATGTGAAAGAGAAAAGCTTTATGACATGCATTGTTAAATTTGTGTTTACATAGTTTGTTTATGCTATTTAGACCACAATGAATAATATGATATTAAAAAAAAGAGTTCTAAAGTGTAAGTCTTGAAGTTAATAAAAAGGCTTCTAAGAGATAAATTTCATTGTGTTAAAAAGATCCAAAAATTTACTGAAAGCTTATTTATTCAACATGTTTGAGACTTACATAATGTTATGTAAGGTCCTTTAATAAAAGTATGTCCTTAACTATCTTGTATTAATATATTTTATATATAAATTCTTTAGATGACCCAAAAAAAAATTTTAAAAAAATTCTCGTACTTTCAATGAAATGCATGCTAATGTTCAATCTATTCACGGTGCCAATGTTGAGGTGAAACTGTCAATCAGAGGAAATGAGCGCAACAGAGCCGCTTAAAAGATTTGTACAAAAGGAGTAAAGACATATTATAGTTGACATCTTACATATGCTCTTTTAAGGCGGCTCAAAGAGCGCCGTCTACCATCACAAAGAGCATTGTCTTCTGGTTTTCTGCAGAGCAAATATGAATTGGAGTTGATAAGGGAAAAAAAATTGAAATATGTAGAGTGGGAGGGTTACCTATCTTTCTTCCCCCTTCACCAGTTCGTTCGTGAAAGAATTTGAGAAAATATAGATTAAAGTTCATGAGTATAACATGCTCATTATAACCATCCAAAACCTTGAACCATGGGTTATGAGTTATTATTTACTTGAGTATATCATTATAACCATCCAAAACCTTCATCTTCGTCTTGTTCTTTTGTCTTTAAGTAAATTTCCCTCACTTCTTATTTTTGCCAAACAAAAAGAAAAAAAAAAGAAAGAAAGAAAGAGAGATGTCAAAAGAACATACATGGTTCTTTATCTTTTTAACCCAATCCCACATGGAGAAATTGAAAGAATTTTTTTTTTTTTTTTTTGTGAAATGATAAATTGCATTAAAAAAAAATTAAAGTCCACAAGTAAAGAAACATGTTTCCAATATTACAAAAGTTATAGTTAAAAAAAAATAAACATCAAAATCTTTCAAATCTCACACAAAAGAAAACTCTTACGTTTTATAAAATGCATGCTAATGTTCAACCTGTTCATGGTGTTAGCGAGGAGGTGAAACTGTCAACAAGAGGAAATAATATTTTTTTGATTAAAAAAAACTCTTACGTTCAATAAAATGCATGCTAATGTTCAACCTATTCATGGTGTTAGCGTGGAACAAGAGTAAATGAGCGCATTAGAGCCGCATCAGTGCTTGGAAGGAAGAAAGATGTTGGTCTGGAGTACGTACCATCTTAAACTGCGGGCTCTAATGACAGCCGCGTGCAACAGGCTACTTATCCCACAAGCTCGTACGTCAGTCACATCATTCTCCGGCCGGTGAGCACCCACGCCCTAAAGGTTTGTACCCGGATACACATTAAGCTTTATTGTCACGCGTTTATTTATTTATAAGTCACCGTACTTCACCTGTCCCTGCCTACTTTTATAGTTCCTAAGTCCCTGGTTGGGGTCTAAGACACACACAAGGGGAAATCAAAGGAACTTTCGTTTCCAAAAGATGCAACACACTTGTCCAAATGAAATAATTTTATTTTATTTTATAAATATGTGAATTTATTTATTAAAAAATAAAAAATAAAAAATAAAAAATAAATTATTTTAAAAATTTTAATATTCATAAATAGAGATATTGTTTTATGTATTATTTTATTAATTTTAGTCAATAAAATTAGTGTTTCAATAATTTTATTTTAAAAGTATTTATAATTTCGTTTAAATCATATATAATACATATAAACTAAAAAACAAAAATTCAGAAACTTCATAGTGAATTTTTTTTTTAATTACTTTAACTATTCATTACAGCTTAGAATTCTAATCATTAATATTCCAACAAATGACATGAAATTTGATAAAGATAAATCTTGTTTGTGACATCAAAGGTATGTATTAGAAATAAGTTGAAGTTTTGATATTAGTAAAAAAGTAAATAATTTAATATCATGTTTAACAAAAATATATATAGCTTTGTGTGTATTCTTCTTGTGATATTTCTGCAACAATTAAATGTTAATGTGTCACTCTTATATTAGTTTAAAGACATGTGCATAGAACCATAATATATTTGCTTAAATGATCTTATCTTGAAATAGAAACAAAGAAGCTCAAACAAAAAGGCCTGCAACGTGCCATATTGAGAAAGCCATCATTGCCTGACGTATGGAAGAGGCCAACATGCCATGAAGAAAGAGAAGTTGCGAAGAAAAAAGGAAAGTGCTATCATTACTCAAAAACAAGGGGAATGTCATGCGAAGGACAGAAAGGAAAGGACCAAGAGATTAAAGAAAGAAATAGCAATTTATCAAAGAAAAGTCTTTGAAGGGACTTTGCCCACAAGGAAAGAGAAACACCATATTAACGAAGCAATAGAAGAACAAATGCAAAAGAAAAAGCTAGAAGAAAGACGCGCTTTCCTGGTGCAAACAAAAGACAGAAAGATTTGTTCAAACAAAAGCTGTATGAAGAAGGCAAAAGCTGAGTGAAGCCAAAATGAGTAACAGCTGTTTACCAATGGAAAAAGAAAGAGACAAGACGCAAAATCCGTTTGCTAATGGATAGTTTCCAATGGGCACCTTCTTCCCCAACGATTAATACAATACAAAGAGAATGTGAAAATGTGGTGAAAGCGAACCCCAGGCTTCAACAAATAACACCCTTACGTGTGTTGTTCCTTCACAAAAAGGTTCTCCTTATATGCTTTAATAGAAACTTTATATAAGAGAACTAAATTAATTAGTTCCATTTCACATTATTATATATAAATGCTATTTGTAATGTGATTGAAAATTACATTTTCTTTGTAAGTTAAATCTCTTGGGTTTTGCCTTCTTCCCCAATGATTAATACAATACAAAGAGAATGTGAAAATGTGGTGAGAGCGAACCCCAGGCTTCAACAAATAACACCCTTACTGTATAATACCCTTAGTGTGTTGTTCCTTCACAAAAAGGTTCTCCTTATATGCTTTAATAGAAACTCTATATAAGAGAACTAAATTAATAAGCTCTATTTCACATTATTATATATAAATGCTATTTGTAATGTGATTGAAAATTACATTTTCTTTGTAAGTTAAATCTCTTGGGTTGTGAGAGATTTATGCAGTGAGACCAAAGGTCTTGAAGCGTTTGTTCTCTTAGGCTATAAGGGATTGATATAAGTAGGATTGAGGGTTATGAGTTGTAAGAGTGGATAATACTTTTTATATTTGAATGAGAGGAAGGTGGATTAAATTATGGGTGAATCAAACCACCTGCCAAAATTCTTGTGTGGTTTTCCTCTCTATTTCTCTTTAATATTGCATGCTTGTTTGATTAAATTGATTTTTCATTAGTTATATTTTAGCTTAAATACTTTAAATATAGAATTTTTACTACTTTGTTTATTTTAAATCTTTAGAAAAACCCATATTTCATATAAAAGACTTGAGCCCAATTCATCCCCTTCTTGAGTTGTCATTAAACCTAATAGTATGGGCACTTAAATTTTCAAGCCTTTACAGAATTACACAACAAGAAGTCAGTTGTTGATCTCCCTACCACTGATGTTAAGGAGAGAGTGTGTGGAGGGAGTCAATTAGATAAGTCTCGCAGGAAATCTTTTCCTCCCGTATCTCATCAAAAAACCTAAAACCCTTGGAGTTTATCCTCTTGATTGTGTGAGGAGAAATGAAAATAGAAACCTTTAAGTGTATTAGATACTTTGTGTTATATTTGACGAGTGTACAAGGATGTGTGGGGTATACTTTGCGAGAGAAAAACCTGGAGGTGTTAGAAATATTCATAAAATTCAATGGTTTAGTTTGTAAAGAGTTTGGTTGAGTTATTAAAAATGTTATGAGTGATAGGGAGTGAGTACACATCAAAAGAATTTGGAAAAATATGTGTTGATGACGGGGTCATGCATTAGTTCTCTGTTACTTGTTGTCTTGGGCAAAATGGCATGGTTGAAAGGAAAAGTTGAACAATCATGATAATGGCAGACGCTTCGTGCTAAAGGAGAAAAAAATGCTTAAGGAAATTCGGGGTAGAAGCCGTGTCTATGGCTATGTATTTACTAAATAGATGTCCGTCCAAAGCAGTAGTGAGCAAGACACGCTTGAGGCATGGAGTGGAAAAAAGCCCTCAGTGGTCCATCTAAAGGTCTTTCAATCAGTATGTTATATCCATGTTCTTGAACAGCCAAGTTAAAAAAGAAAGCAGAAAGAGTTGTGACGTTGGGGTATAATACTTTGTCCAAAGCCTACAAAATTTACAATTTCGAGAAGAAAAAAGTTGTCATCAATCATAATGTGGTGTTGGTGAAAGGGCAACGAGGAATTGAGAGGAGAAGAAAGAAGAGCTAGAAAAAGAGTTTAGAAGATTCAAAGTAAGAAATGATCTAAGATCTAAGAATGAAAACTAACAACTCCAGCCATTGTTGCAAGAAGATCTTCTCTTGCTACCATCTTGGAACTAATAGTTGATTCACCAGCTCCTCGAGACGAAGTTATTACTCCCAAAATGACTAGTGAGAATGAGATATCTTGAGGATGTGTACGAATGCCGTCAATTGGAGGTTTGGAAAAGCAACGAAACATAAAGAATGAATTTGCGTCATGAAAGAAGAAATAAGCAATATCAAGAGAAACAAACATGGACCACGAACTAGTGAGGTTTGAAGAAGCAACGAAACATGAAGAATGGATAAAGGTCATGGAAGAAGAGATAAGCACCATTAGGAGAAACAAACATGGATCTTAGAAGGGTTACCTACAAGCATGTTAGAGATTGTCCCACATCTGTCCTGGATGCCGAGTTCCTTGGCTTTATTAGTAGTAGTATCCCTACTCCTTACAAGGCCTTTTAAGGAGATAGGCCTGCTTCTTATATGGTATCAGAGCAGGTTTGGTCTTGGGTGGTCTCAATGATGGCCCTCCCCCTAATTGGTCCCTATCGTGATTACCATCCAGGTGTTGATGTATTTCCATGTTGGGCTACACATGTAGGGGGTGTTAGACACTATCCCTTATCGGTCCTGGATTCCGAGTTCCTCGACTTTATTAGTAGCGGTATCCCTACTCCTTACAAGGCCTTTTAGGAAGACAAGCTCACTTCTTATATGGTATCAGAGCCAGGTGGAGATAGGCTCGCTTCTTATATAGTATCAGAGCCAAGTTTGGTCCCGAGCGGTCCTGATGATGGCCCTTCCCCTAGTTGGTCCCTGTCGTAATTACCATCCAGGTGTGAGTGTATCTCCACATTTGTCCCTAGTAGGCTGTACTGTAAAAAGGTGTTAGGGATTGTCCCACATCGGTCCCAGATGCCAAGTTCCTCGGATTTATTAGTAGCAATATCCCTACTCTTTACAAGGCCTTTTAGGATAATAGGCTCACTTCTTATATAGTATCAAAGCCAAATGGAGATAGGCTCGCTTCTTATATGGTATTAAAGCCAGGTTTGATCCCGAGCAGTCCTGATGATGGCCCTCCTCCTAGTTGGTCCATGTTGTGATTACTGTCTAGGTGTGGGTGTATCTCCACATTTGTCCCTAACAGGCTGCACATGCAAGGGGGTGTTGGAGATTGTCCCACATTGGTCCCAGATGCTAAGCTCCTTGGCTTTATTAATAGCAATATCTCTACTCTTTACAAGGCCTTTTAGGAAAATAGGTCTACTTCTTATGAAGTAAGGAGGCAATTAGAGCAAAATGGATCTACAAAGTAAAAGTAGACGTAAAAGGAATGTGAAGAAGTTTAAGGCTAGTCTAGTAAGGGACTTTCACAAATAGAAGTATAGACTCTGAAGAATCGTTCACACCTGTGGCAAGATTGGAAGGTCCAATAGAATGAAGTCAGCTTCGATTTTAGTAACAAAGGATTTCCTAGGAGCCTGAGTGAGCCTACAGTATTCCTGAAGAAAGAAGACAACTCTTTCATGTTGATGCGACTGCATGTAGATGATCTCGTCTCCACTAGAACTTGTGAAAGCCTGCTACGAGAATTTGATAGAGACATGCCTAAGACGTTTGAGATAAATCATTTGGAGGACATGTAATATTTTCTCGGAATGGAATTTTTCCAATGCAGTAAAGGAATTTTCTTGTCTCAATCTAGATTTATTAAAGTTTTGTTAAAAAGAGCTAAAATAATGAACTGCAAACTGGTAAGCTCTCCTTTGGTTTCAAATGATAGTGTTCGAACAAGATAATTCTAGGAAACTTCATGCTGAAAATTTCAGAAGTTCAATACGCAACATGCTTTACTTAACTACAACAAGACTAAATATTCTTCATGAACTTGGTCTTAGTCCCTGATTTATGCAAGAACCCACTCTAACGCATTGTGAATTTTGGTTTGTTGTTTGACTCTGATACTGCTTTTATGTTGATTAGATATTTGTACAATGACAGGGGATGCGCAAAGGATTGCGGAAAAGCTTGTCCGATAATGGCTACTTATTTGGATAAGCTGTCTTCACACGATCACCAAAAACAATAAAAAATAAAAATGAGGTTGTGGCATTGTCTGTTACAAATGCACAGTATGTTGCACCTCAAATGCAACCAGTTAATTTATACGGTTCAGCTGTCTTCTCACAGTGATGGGACTCGGACAAAGAACAACTGTGATCAAAATGGCACAACAAAGCAGTAGTCTGCATGAGGAAGAATCCTATTTGTCATTCCTCAAAAATACATTACAATAAAATGCCAGTTTCTGAAAGATGCAATTGTACAATGTGAAATTGTGCTGGAACACTGTCCCAGTGTAAGATAAAGTGGCAAATTTGTTTATCAATGGGCTACCTAGGTAGGAATTTCAGAAATTGAGGGAATGCAATGAAGTAACCCTTAACACCCTTAAGCAGGGACATTTAAGTGTAAGGGTTTTAACATGTTGCGTAGTATTTATGGTCAAAAAATGAAAAAACTAGCAGTGTGCAATCTTTGCACCTAGAAGCTAAAAAGTAAGTTTTGTGTAAAATATATGGTTTGCAATATGATTCTTCCTTCCAGAAAAACTGAATGTTTAAAGCGATTTGATTGAAAGAACCAGCTAAGCTTCATAAAATACTTCCTAAAGCCGTCGTAAAGAGGTCCCAAATAGTATAACAAGGACACCAGCGCGAGAGCGACTCCGATCTTCAGGGAGTGGATGAGTCGTCTTGGGTCGTCTGTCTGAGTTCCTTTGTGCTCTTTGCAACTTTCAGAAGCCGGTTCTTGCACTTCCCAGGCAAGCCCTTAAGCCAGTCCCAACCACCGGCTAAAAGCCCGTCATTCTCTTGAGTTGCTGGCTCAATCTCCATGGCTAAAGAGTGAGGAAAAGCTAGTTCGCATTAACAGATGCAAGTCAAGAGAATTTTAAAGGCAGAAGGCAAAACATTCTGAAGTGTTTTCCCTTTTCTTCCTAGTATTGAGGGCGTAGAGAAGGATGCTTGGCAAAACATTATTGTAATGTATTTTTGCAAGAAACCTATTGAAACTAGAAAGGAATACTTTAGGTGTATACACTTCATGTGCATGTTGGCAGCAGGAAAATTAACTTTTACAATTAGATTTATACCAAAGTACTTGTATACTTTTGATTTGAAACCTTGTTAGAATAGGAAGGCCTAAATGATATAATGGGATTGAGAAAAGTAGTTGATAAGACCACGTGGGATGCCACTCTCCAAATTTGACCAACATTTATATTCTAATTAAAAACAATAACTATAATTTTTTGAAAAATTAATTTAATAGTGTCAAATTAACAAGCAATTATGATGTGGCAAACACAATTTTATAGAGGATAACTTAGGTATTTGGTCAATGTGATGATAAGAATATGTATTTTTTTAATGAGGAATTGGTTGTACTAATAATCCAACTACTATGCCAAGCAAAAGTAACTTTATGTACTTGTACACTACATGCAATAAATTTGCTTAAAAAAAATGACAACATGAATGTAGTTAATTAAAGAAATTGATCGTTGATATATAATCTTCTATAAGTTTATATTCACTTTGTTGATGTGGCGATAAGACTCTTCTTAATGGAAAATGGTTGTAACAGGAATTTCTTTGACTTAAAAAAAATTAGGTAGTTAAATTATCGTCCTTAAAAACTCATGCACCTTTTTTAATTGTATTCTTTAAGATAACAAGGCAAATAATTATGATTCAAGAAACTTAAGTAAAACAGTGTACTTTAAGATTAAGGTAAAGTTACAGAATGTAAAGTACATTTATGAATTATTTACTTAAACATATGCCTTTTCTTTCATTCACTTCTCCTTCTTTAGGTTTTAAATGAATTTTAATTACCTCTCTTCTAAACAGAAGAGAAAGGAAGATTCTCTAAAAGTTAGAAAAATGTTTGTACTGGGAGGATTTACTTCGTTTCCTACTATAATTGGTTTTCAGTATTTTTCTCAATTCATAGAAACACAATGATTGAGCAGCCTATAAAAAAGAGTAATTTATCTGCAAAACTAGAATAAGCACCATTTAGCCTTTACCAAGCGTTGTCTTTTGGACATTCTCTAAGTGCAGCTGAATTGGCATTGAAAGTAATTAATATTTGATCTTTAAGTTCCACCTAAGCCTTTTTTTTTTAATTCGTTGTAGGTGCTTTTGCTTCTTTTTCTTTTTCTTTTTTGGTTCTTTAAGTATTCTTTTGTTCTTTCTTTCTCGTTTAACAATTAATTTTTTAATTGTGGACGTGCAATTTGGTGGTTTTAAAAGGTTTTACATTAAATTTAAATAATTCCACAAATAAGTACGTCATTAACATATAGATAGAAGGTCTACAAAAGGTAAGTAGGAGAGATGTAAAAATAATATTATTATTCAAACAATGTGGTTGAATACACTCAAATGAATTTATTTTTTCCCCCTCTTTTCTGTGAGGAGGGGTCACTGTATACTATTACAAATTGTATTTTTTTCTACTTTTCTACCAAGTAATATGAAAAAAAAAATTGCAATACAGAGAAGGAAATCTTACTCATATTTCTTCTTTGATGGTTCTTTAAAAATTTTGAAAACAAATAGATTAAACTCTTTATTCAACTGTGATATATGCGTTAAGTAATGTTTGGTGCCCAAGAAATCTCGCTGTCTGGTGAATCCGGGTTTATTGCATGTGTCATGGAACAAAAATGGTTATTTTCACCATGCGCAATAAGTTTTAAGCTTCCACTTGACTACAGCAGATTCTCCGATGACACAAAGGATTCGACATTGAAGAAATCGGCAAGGTAGGAAAGCTCATAGGGTTTAGCATTATCTTCGGCCACTTTCTGCTAAGGCCTTTGGGCTTGTTGGGTGTAGCTCTGTTACGTGACAAATGTTAAAGCAAAACTTTCATTGGGCCCCCGGGCCTATTGATAGTATAAATATTTGTTTTCCTTCAATACTCATGGAATAGATAAGACACCAATCAAACAAGAAGAAAAAGTAAAAAAGAAAAGGAAATAAGAGATTAGAGATTAGAGATTAGAGAATAGAACATAACTTTATGGGTATACAGATGGAGCATAAGTACAACTTGGGCTTAAAACCTTTTTAAAGTAATTCGAAGATGGGAATCTCATGATTGAACAACTCCAAGCAATCTCGTAAAAACAACCTCGGCTCCATGTCCGTCCACTGATTCAAGACAAGTGATACACGGGAACTGGTTCACCTGGGTTTGAACACATGAGTCGAATTCTGCGACAGTCTAGATTGATCCACAGGGCATCAACACCAGATTCCATGCATTTGCCGTAACGTTATTGACTGCTTTGGCAAATTCTCGAGTACTAAGTCCGCCATCTTCCTCTTTTTCAACACCAGATAACGTGCCTGAAGAATTTTTAGCAGACTTTTCTTTTGATTTGAATATTAATATAATGGAACAAACGTCACAAAGAAGGACAACAAAAGAGAGACTCTGAAAGATACCGAGGATGATTTTGATAGTGAGTCATACTTCATGTACTTGGGATTGTCTATACTTTCCGAGGCACTACTAAGCCTACAAAGACTCAAGCATCCATTTCACAAGAACAAAGGCCAAAAAGGCACTGAATTAAAAGATTAGTTCCAATTCAATGATAGCACTTTCATGACAACCTCAATCACCAAAACCAAACGACAAAGATGGTGCTCCAAATCTGGTGTTAGTGCTCCCCATCTTTTGTTTTTTTATAATAATCTCTTTTCCTAGTTATATCTTAGGACATATCTAGGATGTCATTCTTTAACAACACTTGCCTATCTTTTTCTCACATTAGAAAGCAAGTCGAAGTTATTGGTCGAATTTCTTTCTAAATTGGTGATTTTGTTTATTGACAAATACTTCCCTACAACGTGTCATTATCTTCGACGAAAAGACAAGGGTCAGAAAGGGATTACGTACGATTTTAGTCTTTGTTATCAACAATGCCTGCCTAACAAACCAGTTGTTGGTGGTCCGTGGATACAGAAACGCCACGTTTACTATAAAGAACTGATTTCGAGAGTTATTAATTAGAGTATTACTACGGATGTGGTTGGGGATGTAGAATTTTATAAGCAAGTGCCCCGTTGATTTGTTGCAAGGAAGACCAAGAGAAGGAGAACAAAACCGGATTCTTTCAATTGTCCAATTACATAATAACGTATGGTGCCATTGTCGGACTTTTCAAACCACGTACCTAAGATTTATTTATTAAATATTCCGAATGAGAACCACGCGAAACCTGTCATTGAAAGTATCCCCTGTTGGTTATATATTGGACTTTCAGCAAAGGTAAAATAAAAATAAAATAACAAAAGAAAAAGTAGGTATCCAGGATATGTGGTTGGCCATATAGGTTTAGTTTCTCTTCTTTTTTTCTTTTTAAAAACTGCAATGGTCGAGTGCAGGTGGCGGCTTGTATTGATTGCGTAATATCTATGCTCTCCTTAATGAAAGCAAAGAGTTTGGAGACAGCTGGTGGATTGAGAAACACGACAGTAAGTGTTGAACAAGGTGATATTCTTAGTTCCCAACAGTTATGAACTGAGCTTAGAGCCGACTCTAGTAAAACCCTCAAAAACAAGGTTCTAACGTTATGTGCATGCATGAGCTTGTTACCTTTTTGACTCATCAACCAGCTGGTAGTAAAGGTAGTAGAGAAAGGTGAGAGATTGGCTGCTGAAAGTGATGCATTACAATGTGACAATTATTATTATTATTATTTTAATATAAAATTATTCAAGTATTAAATGTGGTAACTAATTTTAATATGATTTGTTTATATAGGAAGAAATACATCATTGCCGTGATTTGAAAGACATCAAAACTTATAAGGTTGGTGTAATAGTCTAGAGAAGATTGTAGCCTAGGATGAGTCAAGCTATAAGACCAAAAATCTCATCATACTTAATGTCACATGCCTACATAACAATTTTGTAGAAGCAATCTAGCAAGAAGAAGAAGAAGATAACCAAATTGGAAAGGACGGCCAGGCTTATAGACCCTGCCCAAAAAAAAAAAAAAAGACTGACTTATTCGAAGATTCTACACCTCAAAACAATGGGGTACAAAAAGATTTGTTGGTGAACCAGAAGATGATTCACCTTTCCAAGTATGAAAGGAAGCCATAAAGATTGGAAGGATTTATTGGTTTC
The DNA here is from genome assembly GCA_028551395.1 of Casuarina glauca. Classification (NCBI taxonomy): domain Eukaryota; kingdom Viridiplantae; phylum Streptophyta; class Magnoliopsida; order Fagales; family Casuarinaceae; genus Casuarina; species Casuarina glauca. The sequence goes on from CM052348.1 coordinate 11,074,094, forward strand.
TTTGACCAAATATGTCTCTTAGATGATGATATAATCCCAGATATTGTTGTGAACCTAATTCCTGTAATTGGTGTTGTCTAGATCAATATGAAAATGGGTTCTAGTATCTTGTTAATGCATCATTTTCGTGGAGTTCTTGTTTTTTCTTTTTTTAAGATAAGGTCAAAACAAATTAAAACAATAACCTAGATAATGATGGCCACAATAGCGTAGGGGAGGTTTATCGACGGTAGATGGCGGATGGCTACTAGAGATGGTACCAGACAATGGCTGAAGCACGCTGGAGATGGCGGTAGGTGGTGGTTGGAAGATGGTAGCTGGTTACCGAAGATGGTGGTTGAAAGGAGTAATAAGGCGGGAGACGATAACAAAAAGGCAACGTGGGGTTGGAAGATGGTCGACACGTGCCAGACTCGGCAGTGGCTAGTAATGGGTTGGGTTCGATGTCGGCTGCGATTGTTCAGGCTGGATCAGGTTGAGTGGGTTTGGACCGTGGCACTAGGGCTTGAGCTTAGGGTTGCGCGTGGTGCACGCGCGAGTACATTGGTGCGTGCACCAAGCTGCACCAGTTAGTGGCATTGTATAAAACGCGGCAAGGCCCATCAGATTCGAAATGACTCATCTCCCCAGCTCAATACCTGATCAACAAGCATAAAAGGTGTGGCGGCGGCGCAAGCTTTTATTAAGGGTCTCCAATAATATCATCCTAAGAGAAATAGGAAAAAAAAAGCTTCTGTAAATAATTATAAGCATGGGTGAGTTAAATGTACAATAATTAATATAAATTAATTTGCAACAATTACAGATAGCCAAGCTTGAAAAAGAATCAAGAATATTATCACCAAACATTGAGAATATTGCAATAATATACCAAAATGTTTCTATGTTTTCCAATTTTTAATGCATAAAACAGATTACATCCATAATTTTGATTGATCTAAATAGATTATATTCAAGGTAAACAAATCTCAAATGCAATAGTCTGCAAGGTTGTTTAATTAATTAATTCAATAGTGAGTTAACAAGACTTTGACACCCTGTCTGAAAATGGTATATGCTCGGTCTATTGGTGGCCGTATAAGGAATATTCTGAACAAGGAAAACGACAGAGCTATTAAGGTGGGAAAGCTCGAACCCAAACCCTTCTTGAAGGCAAACTTTTTCAAAGCAACGACCAACTCCATCGTCTCCCGCCGAAGCCCAACATCCGTGCTCTCCCAACGAGGCCACGTGATTCAGACCCTTGGGTCTCCTAACCTGATAGACCATGGACCATCCACTGAGCCACTACTGCTGGGTACCAGGGCCACAAGACAAACGTGGTTTGGTGCTTCCCCCTTCATATTCCTCCTGATTAAATATCTACGAAAAGTTGACGCAATAAACCAATTTGTCAATTTTTAATACACCTGCAACAGTATGAGGGTAAAGATCTCCCCATGCAATAGACTTTTCACACCGCACTATCTAGAAGTCTCTCCAAAACTTTGTCGTCTCCTGCTGAGGATGCAGTCCCTGCGTACGGCTTACGTCACCACCCAATCTTCTTCTTCAACGCCAGGAACTTCCTACGTTTACCCCCCCATGGATTTGCCCTCCGCGGGAAATTTTTCAACGGTGCCGATCATGATTGGGGTACCACAACGATTTTTGAATCTTAAAATTTTTTCCAAAAAAGATTGATGACATGTTATAATCCCGGCTGTTGATTGGGGTGGCCTAGGTGTCGTAGGCAATCACGATGACTCAATATGCCTAAACTAGAATCCGCGTGTAGTCTAGCTTTAGAATTTGAAATTTTATTCGTACTTTTTTGGAGTAAGGTTTTGATATGACATGAATTGTCAAATATTAGAGAACAAATTTTGTAGATACATAATACTTTAAATGGCGCTGCAATAATTTCCGAAAGTTTATCGACAAAAACCGGGGCTGAATCGTCATTTCAGGGGAGGAAGAGACGAACGAGGCCAAGTGCAGCGCAACGTCACAGTAGGGGGGAGCGGGCAAGTATGTCACGTGCTATCAGGGGTCGACACGTGTATAATCATAGAGCCGACAACGACAAGCTCGTAGATATATCCGCATTAAAGAAAAGGCAGTTGCCTAGAGAGCCAGCTCTCCTCCTGATTGGTTGCTTTCTTGACCTTCTGAACACGTGGGGCCCGGCTATTCGTGGAATTACACGCCAAAAAATTAAAGGCGGGGATTGATGTGACGGTGGGACCCGCCGGAGAAGGAGGGGACGAATCTTCGTTAAAGGGATTGGGGCAAGTGTCCTGTGCAGTTGACGCGTGTACAGTAGATGGGGGCCCCATCGGGACCACTCCGTGTTAGCAAAAGTCCAAGCCCAGCTCTAATTGAAAAAGGAGCTCGCAAAGTGCTTTACGATGAAGAGTCGGCACGTGGGATCGACGCAGTGGGACCGGCTCGCTCGCCTAACTCTACCCTTTCGGGCATTGCCGGACGTGGCTCTTCTTGAACCCTGCATCTCAACGGATTGGGTTTCATATTTCGGCATATAAGGACAAGTACAAAATTCAATTATCTGGGGGAAGTTTCTGTTAATTCTGGAAATAGCTTCATGTCTCTTTGGTTTACTGGTTTATTATGAACTTTTCTAGGTTCGAATAAGATGACACTTGATTTCGTATTAGGAAGAGAAGCAAATAATAACAAAAGTTTAAACATTGATTCAAATTTACTATGTAATTATTATATAATTTGTGGCATATAATAATCATCCTATTGGAAAAATAAAATTTTGTATCTATACACATACTTTCCCTAGAAGAAAATGTTATAGTCACTAAGAGCCTGACTCAGTTGTGAGTAAGTATTGTTTAAACTTTTTTGGTTTTAAATTTTAAAAAAAGTGTATATTAAAAAATTAAAAAATCAAGCTAAGATAATTTCAATGTAAAATCTTCATCTTCTACGTATGCATATCTAATTTTGGGTGATATCCTATTAATAGTTGATATCACAATAACTTTTTAGTTTCTTGTTTGCAAAACTAAGTCAAAATGTTTCAATGCTAATGAAATTACTTTAGCTTATGTTAAGGAATCATAGAACAAGTATATTTTTGAATGGAATGCGACTAACAAATTAGAATATACTAGTTATCATTATCAATGTAACAGGAATTTGGTCATCTGGCTATCATTTTAGTGTGTTCAGTCAAGAAAAGTAGTGCTCTTAACCCAATGAATCCCTTTTCATTTATGCAAATGGTGGTGAGGAGAACTTACAGAATTTGAGACATTGTGACAGGGATGGAAAACTTATGAAACCAGATAAGCATGCTTAGCTGAAGTCAAAATTCACATGCAACCTCTGGGGATTCCTAGGAAACAAACAATTAAAAACTGAAAACTTGCGGCTAGCGGTTTACGATTAAGATGCATGATGATCTCGATAAGACCCATAGATTGCCCTTTCCGATCGGATCAAGCTTTAAGAGGCAGCTGGGGGAAAGATAGAAGGTTATTCTCTTCTTTTTGACTTTATTATTTACTTTGTCCCCCAATACACTAAAGTTCATAAGTATAATACATTTAAGTGATATAATTTTCTTAAAAGATGTCTTTAGATGGATTAAGCTTACTCTAGTACCCAAGATGTATTCAAATGTTAATCATGGCAAGGCGTACTTTATCTGTATTTTCAGTCGCAAAAAGTAGATACAGCATATCTCGAAGAGTCGATCCAACTTTTCTGCGTAAAAAACTATGTGATGAGGACAAATAAGACGGTGGAAAATGCCAAAACTTTTGGAAAATTCGATATACATGAAATCTGTATTCTTGATCTGCATGGTGACAACAACTCAAGCTACTGCAGAAAAGCGTTATGTTGTCAAAACCCACTGGTTCGAAGTGGGAAGCATAAAAACAAAAAGTTGAGTGATTAAAACGCAAATTATGATATTTTACATGGGAGTTGATGGATTTTCAAGATTGTGTGAGGGCAGAAGAAGCACAAAGACATGAGCGTGGGCATACAATTGTAGCAAAACGCGTGATGGAAGGCAGCAACAGTGGGGCCACTGGTAGGTAATGTGGGGTCCAAGAAACTTTTCTTTGTGTTGTATTAAGGCTTGTTTTTTTTCTTTGGGGTAAGTTGGGGGGCTTCGGTGTTGAAGAAAAATCCAAAATGGTTGCGTCTAGGAACGGGTGTTCTAGCAAAGAAAAGACTACCATGGCAGAACACAGAAGCAGCCGCTTTTGTAGCTAATTAAGACATGGGGTCCTCCCTTGAAAGGAACGTCGCTCTCCCTTTCCCTCGTGGTCAACAGGCTTAGATAGCTCGGGCCACCATTCTGAGATGGCACTTCTGAAAATCACAGCTCAAATTCGGTAGAACATAATAAATGGACAAGGTGGTATGTACATTCAGATAGGATGATGAAATTTACCAAACCCTTGTCATTTGACCAGGGCTTGGGAAAAAACTCTTGGGTAATATACTCTGCAATACCTACTGTTGATCTTCATTTTTGGTCAAGGATTGAGAAGTGTCGGTACACACGGAAACCCCACATCTTGAGAAATTTGAAAGTGAAAATCTTCCTTCATCATACAATGATGGTGTTCTTATTTTCTTTATGGAAGAGAGGGGCCCGGAAGGAGAGGTGGGGGTGGTAGGGTTAGGTTATTGTTGATGATAGTGATGATGAAATTGGTTTTTGGTGATTGATGCCCAAGTGGGTTGTGCTTGATTCCGAGCACCGACTAACATCTTTGCAATCTTTTCTTTGCCTCCTTTTGAGCACATAGATGGAATTTTTTAAGCATGAAATCTCGATCCTTTTTGATGTTCACTCCCTTCGTAGTCATGTTCTTTTGAAAGAAAAGTGGAAATTGAGAAGACGAGACAAGCGGCAATAGGCAAGTCCCATAATCACAATATTGAAATAGATGTATAGAGAACACGAGGGGCCATCCCACTTATAATCTTATTATATAATCATATATATATACACACACATCAAGGAGATAGGAGAAAGACAGACGAAGGAAGAAGAGTACAATAAGGTTGCAGGGAAGCCTGCGGTTACCATGATGTGATGTTCCAAATCAACTGATGATACCATTAAGGGGACACAGTTGTACGGGCATGTACATATTTGCAACGCGTTTGCCAAGGATGTATTTATTCCTAACAAAGTTTTGATTGATTGTTCAATAACGTAATAATGACTTAAGCTAATAAATAGTAATTAGAGAATTTTAACATAGCTCTTATCTTGTAGTTTTCTTGACCAGTGTTAGGTTGGCTTTGTTTCTGTCTATTTAGATAGATTTTCTAGTTAATGTGAGTGGGATTGACGAATTGGGTATGGTAATAAACTTGATATTAAGGAGGAGAAAACGACTTGTATCTTTTTCATTTTTATTTTTTTTCAACTCATTGTTATTTTCTCTTCTTCTTCCTCCTATAAAATCATGACACCACTAATTAGTGGGAAGTTACTTGCGACTATACATCTCATGACAACACCTCATTTGTCTTTTACCAACTGTTCTTCTTGTCTTATAATAATTATCGTTTTTTAATGATCCTTACCCTAAGAATATAAATCTCACCCAATAAAGGAATCTAATCGTCCACCTTTCTTGTTATCATCTTCATCTACTTGTCCTTTGTCACTATTTCTCCTACTCTACTCGTTCTGCCTCTTGCTAAGTATGTAAGGCTTTTACGGATATTCTTTCTTAATATTGTCTAGTAGTACCTTTTGCAAGATAGCTTATGGCCTAAGTTAATAGGACCTTTTTAATGACTTTTTATATATCATATTATATTCTAAGTATACAAGCTATAAGAAGTTTTAACATCAAAGAAAGAAAAGAATGATTCAATAACTCTTTCTTTCCTTTGACTTTTGAAGTTATAGATAGTTAGAGAACAAATCGAATTATCTTATATTTCAACTTTTATGACTTGTAGTTGGTTTATAACTTTTTGTAGTAACCAAACAATGAAAAGTATTTTATTAAATTGGTTCTTAAGATTTCAATCAAACTATAGAATAATAAAATTAACGATTCTCCACACAAAGATCTTTGACAAAAAGAATTTGATGTTGAAAGAAACATGGCTTTTATTGGCAAATCTATGTCATCTGTTATCATGTTTAAGATGGTTGACTCTTCACCCGACAATTTTAACATGATAATAGTTCATCACAGGAATTTGCTACTAAAATGAACTAGAACACACATGATTTTGTTGTTCTATTAACCTTAGGTTAAGGATACTATAAAAAAGATAAGGAGTGGATAAACACATAATTTTTAGACTTTGATGTAGGTGTCAATTTAGTCCCAACACTTTCAATCCTATCAATTCTTTACATGTCAAAAATTTGAGAAGTCAATTTAGTCCCAATGATGTGTTTGGTAAAAGTTGAAAATTTGTTATATAGTTCTCTTCTTGATAGGCAATGAAACCTTTAACCATGGGTTATTATATGTAAAAGAATTAGATTCATTTTTAAAAGTAACAGTCCACAGTAGTAGTATGACTACCCAAGTGAGTGAAAAATAAAATGTGATTGACTCATTATTTGATTACAAATTATGAAGACAAGAGGAAACTATTATTGATGATCTAGGGGAATCACATGACACAATCCGTTAGATTTAGTGGAAATCTTAATAGAAGAGTTGATTTGTTTCACATGCAATGTCTATGGACTAAATTGTGTTGAATTAAAACTAGGGACCAGATCAATTCAAAGATTCAAAGCAATAAGATGTTATTTATATCCATAAAAAAACTATAATTTGAAACCAATCATTGAACTCTTAGGACCAGAAGGTCAACATTCAAATCATCGAAAGCCTTTTTACGAATTAACTTCTTCTTGAAGGTAGATCCGTTAATGGCCATTTAAGAATAGCCTGACTCCAATGTACCCCGGATAAAATGATTAAGCACACATCTCCTGACAGGAGCTTTTAACTTGCCCTGTCAGTAATACTAGGTAATTAATGTCCGCTGACAGTTGCTGAAAAGAAAGAGAGCATCTGCCTTCTCATATAGGCCTCCATGAAGAGCCTAGGAAGCATGGAGGATTGATAATGGCGATATTGATTTTGAGAGAATGACAGTTGATCCCAAAGACCCATGCACAAAAAGCAATATAAACTATTTACGCCCCCCTCCCCCCACGGCGCATTGTTTACCTGATGATGAATATGGATGTCTAAGTTTGAAAATACCACTCCCATTAACATCAGAAACTTTAAAAGCTTGTCACTGTTCATTCTCATGCCATCATTGCTCCTGATGGTGATGGAAAACTTATTGTAACCACGATGAAGAAATAAAAAATAAGGTTGCAGGTGACAAACTCTTGTCCTTTCAGGTGTCAAACCGTTGTAGCAAGCATTGGGATTGCCTTTTGCTTTGGATTAAAGGAGTTTTTACTGATTTATTTATCATTCTTTTGTTTTCTTGCACCATATCTTTTTTGTTTTTCCTCGTTAAGGTCTGCTTTATTTATTATTCTTCGCAGGAAATATATCTTTATTCCCGGAAAATGGACATGTATTTCTACCAGAATATATAATTTTGAGAAATAAGTAAAGATGGCATTAAAGTGGGTGTAATGGTGGTTGGTTCTATGTTCCTTAGGAATTTAATTGCTTTATCTTCAAACTCCGGCATCCAACCACAGAAAAATAAGGCAAGATGATAAGGAAAAACAAAAATATGAAAAGGACGTGGAGATATTTGATCTTCAACTGAGCATAGACGACCCCCCCAAACCCCCACCAGCGCTCTGGTTTTGCTTCGTCTCTTTCATTTTATATTTTTTTAGTTCATCTTCGGTGGAAGGAGACGTTTCCTCGTTGTTCTGCTGTTTGTATCCTCTGACACGCTTCGAGATTGCATTTCCATCATATTTTACTATTTTTCATAAACGCAGACACATCTCTCTAAATCTCTCTATAAAGTTCTTTTGTTGCTGATCAAAGGGTGCCTGCCTGCATCAAATGATTTGAAAAGGGCGGAGGGTCAAATCAAGAGGAAGTTCCCCCTTGTTTTGATATCTATTCGCAGGTACTTCACTCAAAAGGCCATAAGAGAGAGAGAGAGAGAGAGAGAGAGAGAGACCAACATGTGCATATGAGCTTCAGACAAACAAATATTTAATTTCCTTTGACGAAATCTTCTGCAAATAAGCTTCTTTTTTTATTTTCTGATTAAAATTGACATAGATGTGTGGATAATGAAGTGAATAAAGATGGGCATCTTTTTCTCGGCCTTTTAACCCAATCTCTCTCTGTACTGCCTTTTCAGCTGCGGAGTTGCAGAGTTTTGAGTCTGACAGAGGACTATACCCTTATATAATATAGGTAGATAGAGCAAACATATATAGACAGGTGGGTGTGGTGCTTCTGTTTTGATGTATCCTTCTACCTTCGTATTTTCCAATATAACTGTGCTCTCTCTCTCTCTCTCTCTCTCCCTCCCTCCCTCTCTCAAATTGTGATGGCTTCTGGGTCATTGTAATCCAAATTCTCCATTCCTTTGCAGTGCAGAGATGATCATGAAGCACGTGCACACTCCGATTTTCGTCACACCAGGTAGCAGTATCATTAACTAATACTCTAATCGATTCCTTCTCTCTCTGTCAATATCTTTACCTCTTTATCTCTCCTCCCTCACTCCTCATATATAAAAGATCGGTTCTAGCTTCATATTTCAGTCCCTTTCCTCCTCCTCCTCCTCCTCCTCCTCCTTCTCCTTCCTTCCTTCCTCTTCTTCAGCCCAAACAATGATATTTCCGACTTACAGATCAGAATAACAAATTCTAGTGGTTCTTCTGAACCCCTGGCTAGATCACAATTGAGGGAGTCTAAGGCTGTAGATCGATGGCTTTGCGCAGAGACTTCTGTGACAATTACATGATAAGTTTTATGATATTTTCGCCTCTTGATTTCAGCAGGGTTTGTCTGAAAACCAGCCCTTCGCAGAGTCGATAGTCACCTGCAAATCTACCATTCAATTCCCAAAAGAGTTCTCTTTCATGGGTTGACTCAGGTCACCAAGCATTCGCAAGGTAAAATATTTATATATATATATGCTTCTCAAGACTACTTCTGTTTACTTAGGAGAAGATTCAGATCCCACCCAGTTGTGGCGTTTATCTAGTTTGTGTCTGTGTTGCCTGGATGTGAAGGTTAACTAACGTGGTCTCTTTCGAATGAAGGAACCCCGAGAACCAGCATACATATTTTTCCAAGAACCTCGATGGCGACGTACTTTCAAGGCAATTCCGAAATCCAAGGAGCCGATGGCTTACAAACCCTTGTGCTCATGAACCCAGCTGGCTACGTTCAGTACTCGGACACGCCACAACCGCCACAGTCTGCCGCCAACAACTTCGTCTTCCTCAACTCAGTCGCGGCCGCCGCAGCAAACTCCATGAACCTCCCTCACGCGCCGGCGCCTCACACCCAACAATTCGTCGGGATCCCACTTCCAGCTACGTCCCAGGACCACAATTCTCAGTCCATGCACCCCCACCATGACATCTCCGCCATGCATGGCTTCGTCCCACGGGTTCAGTACAATCTCTGGAACTCAATCGACCCCAACACGGCGGCGCGTGATACCCCACGCGCGCAGCAGGGACTCTCTCTGAGCCTCTCCTCACAGCAGCCAGGGTATGGGTCATCGCAGGCTCAAGCATCGGCGATCTCGGGGGACGATATGCGAGTCTCTGCCGGTTCGCCGTCTTCGGCTTCGGGGGTGACCAATGGCGTTTCAGGTATTCGGAGTGTATTACTGAGCTCCAAGTACTTGAAGGCTGCTCAAGAGCTTCTGGACGAGGTTGTGAATGTCGGTAACGGAATTAAGAGTGAGATAATGAAGAAGGTTGATAGGACTAAGGTGAACGGAGAGTCATCGATGGCAGTGAGCGGTGACGGTTCGGTTGGCGGGGAAGCAAGTGGTAAGCGTGCTGCTGAACTATCCACCGCCGAGAGGCAGGAAATTCAGATGAAGAAGGCAAAGCTTATTAACATGCTTGATGAGGTATGGTTCTTTATAAAGATGCAATTTTTTAATATATCATCTCTTTGCTGGGTTGTTGAGCCTATGTCGTGTTCTCTCTGACTCGTTTGCGAGAATTGAATCTTGTATGCCACTTTCTGTTGAGTCTTTACCTTGATTTTGAGTGAAAGCTCTTGAACAAAGAGTGCCGGCTCCTATTCTGTCGCTGTTCTTTCTTTTGAGTCCTTAAAATTCCGACATGTTTGCAGTGCGAAGCTTTTAGAAAGTCTATTTTCGGGGAGTTTCGTCACAGAGACCTCTAAAAGAGAAGATGGGAACTTTCTCGGAATTTTGTTCAAGTTGTTGAAATTTTTTTAATTTTTTAATTTTTGCATATTAAGGACGTTCGTTTTGATAGGATTTATAAATGAATCAACTTGAAAGGATAAACAGTGGTTCACCAATATTTTTTGACTGAATTTTGTTCTCCATGTTGTGTGTTATATGAAGGTGGATCAAAGGTACAGGCAGTACCACAACCAGATGCAGATTGTAATTTCCTCATTCGAGCAAGCGGCTGGAATAGGGTCGGCAAGAACATACACGGCCCTTGCTTTACAAACAATCTCAAAGCAGTTCCGGTGCCTGAAAGATGCAATAACAGGCCAGATTCGGGCTGCAAACAAGAGCTTGGGTGAAGAAGATTGTCTGGGAGGGAAGATTGAAGGGTCAAGACTCAAATATGTCGATCACCAGCTTAGACAACAGCGGGCTCTTCAACAGTTGGGAATGATCCAGCATAATGCTTGGAGACCCCAGAGAGGATTGCCTGAAAGATCAGTTTCTGTTCTCCGAGCATGGCTTTTCGATCACTTCCTCCACCCGTAAGCATCTGAGAATTCTCATCACCATTTGAGCTTGTTTCTTCAACTCAAAAGCTTGCTAACTTTTTTCGTATAATTGTTCAATTTGTTTTCAGATATCCCAAGGATTCAGACAAGCACCTGCTTGCAAAGCAGACTGGTCTAACTAGGAGCCAGGTACGTACCCTTCCATGCATCTCGTCGTTGTTCTTTTTGGTAGTTTTGGAATTTTTAAGTGACAAGCTTAGAGATAATGCAGGTGTCTAACTGGTTCATCAATGCCCGAGTTCGGCTCTGGAAGCCAATGGTGGAGGAGATGTACTTGGAGGAACTCAAGGAGCAAGAGCAGAATGGATCAGAGGACAAAACAAGCAAGAGCAATGAAGACTCAGCGTCAAAGTCGAGTGCTCCACATGAGAAAAGTCCAGCCACTGAAAATCAATCCAAAAGTTTCAGTTCCATGCAAGACAACTCGACAAACCAGAATTCTGCTTCTGGAATCTCAATTTCCAAAGCTTCAACATCCCCGGTTGGAGGAAATCTCAGGAACCAATCTGGTTTCAGTCTGATTGGGTCGTCAGAATTGGAGGGAATCACACAGGGAAGTCCCAAGAAACCGAGAGGCAATGAGCTGCTCCATTCCCCGAGCAGTGGGATCCCGTCAATCAGCATGGACATCAAGCCCGACGCGGCCAACAACGAGCAAGTTTCTATGAAATTCGGCGATGAGAGGCAGAGCAGAGATGGCTACTCTTTCATGGGAAACCAAACCAACTTCATCGGAGGTTTCGGGCAATACCCAATTGCGGAAATGGGAAGGTTCGATGCAGAACAGTTCGCACCAAGGTTTTCCGGCAATGGAGTTTCTCTAACTCTCGGCCTTCCCCACTGTGAAAACCTCTCCTTGTCGGGAACGCACCATACATTTCTCCCTAACCATAACCTTCAAATGGGTAGAAGAGTAGACATCGGGGAACCGAACGAGTTCGGTGCCATAAACACTTCAAACCCCCACTCTTCGACTGCATATGAGAACATCAACATGCAGAACCCAAAGAGGTTTGCAGCCCAATTGTTGCCGGACTTCGTGGCCTGAGTACAAGAATGAATAAACGAGATTGGTGGTGTCATGGGTTCAGGATATCTTTCACATTTCCTTCCGACTTCCTCTAATACTAAGGAACAAGGAAAATGCATGGTAGTGTAAAGAAAGAAGAAAATTTACTTAGTATAGGTTTATACTTCGAATAGAACCATTTGAGTTCCTAGACAGCTTAGGATTTGAGAGCATATGGTTGAGGATTGTATATTATTTTTGTAAGTTTTGGGGATTTATTGATGGATTGGTGTCATAAAATTAGTTATCTGGTGGGTATACCAATAATATTAATGATTGCAAGTACATGCCAGGGTGATGAATGTGAAACTTGGCATAGGCCCTCACAAGCTCTGCGGCATGTGGTTTTAGTTGGATGCAAAGCGAAGAGAGGGGTGCCTTCCAGGCCACGGAAGTGACATCTGGGTCGTTCCTGATTCTCCTGAAATTGTTTTCAGGATTCAAATGCATTATTTATCCCGGAATCCTACCGGCGTGTAGCACACAAAGCAAATAACTATTCTTTAAGGTAATCATATAAGAGGATAAGTTACAGACAACTTGAATGATTGCTTCACGGGCAAGGATACTTATCTTCTTAAGACTTCGATTGTTTAACTGCTATATAAACTACTATGTAGAAATTATCCACTTAAGCCTGGCCCTTTTCATTTAATATTCATTTGACTTGGTCGTGCAAATGGCTTGGTGCCTTGGATTACTGAAATTGATTGCTTATTTTGACCTAAGTTGGTAGCATCAGTGGCTAGAGCACAATAAACTAATGATGATGGGACTCATAATTTATAATCATTTCTGAGGACGCGGAAAGAACCTTTTAAAAACGTTTGATTTAGCCCAGAAGTCCGCAATAGCAGTTGTTTGTTCATAATAACAAATCCGAAAGCATATCCTGAAGGGATCGATTTTCCTTGCCTCCGTTTTTATCCGATTTCAAATAATCTATGCTGTTTAGATCTTAGGATAGTACTAGTGGGAACGAGAACTAGACATTCTCCACAGCCGAAAGGACAAAACAACAAAACAAGGTCTGAACTTGACATACTTATTCAGGGGACAAGAATCCAGAATAATCCTTCAGGCCAAATCAAACATTTTCCAGATATCAGTACAAGAAATGACTAGCGAACAGCCGGATTTGTTTAAGTTCTGTCGGCAGCAAAAGAGCTTTCTCGAGATCTCTGAGAACTATTTCTGCAAAGCCAAATAATCAGGTTACCAGTGTTCCGACCTCCATTAAGGTGACTTTTCAAATCTGCCCCATCAGATGTTACTGGTACTTGGAATAAGCATGCAAATAACCTCATGCTCATTCACCGTAGCATAACAAGCAAATATACATTTTCTACCACTGTACTAGCTGCTAAATACAATTTTCATGATTAGGATAAAACAGGCCGATTGACAATTGATTTTAGTTGTTCCACAGAATCAAGAAGTTGTTATGACAACTTTTACATTTGAACAGGCTCTACATCATATGATTATAACACCCTAAAACTGCAATATACATTCATCAGGAAACTCAAAGCAGGGGCTGCTAATAGACACCTCCCACTCCACCAAGAAATCTACCTCTTCTAAAACCACTCTCGGATGTATGTGAGCAAAAATTTCTCTCTGCATGCCGTGATTTCTTAAGGGGTCCAAATCAGTGGTCTAGTCAAAATATGGAAAAAGGTCAAAGTGTATTGATCATTCATGCTTTCCCACTACCAATGATAGCCTTCTCTTGGCAACCCTGGACCTATAACACCACACCTCAAATGCCTCGGTCAGGTCTGGATACTGGATATGCTTGTTTCCTAACCATTCAGTTAAAATCTCTGCCTGGTCTTCAGAAGGCAAAGCAAGAATGATTGAAATAAATGTGGATTCCAACGATTGCCACAGTTCACCATCTATTTTAAATGCCAGAACATCATCGCCATCACTGTTAATTGTGATAGAATCAATCAAAGGTCTTGTAACTCTCACGAATGGAAGCCACACTTTTACTGCATTGAGCCTTTTTGCAGTTGGCAGAATTACAGTGCCATACCCTATTGCCTCTAAAACTTTCGCTGCAACTTCAATAACTTTGAACCTTGTCTCAGTAATGAACTTCGTCTCAGTAATTTCATCCGTTGGACTTACTTGCTCAACAACCTTGACTATCTTATCTGACACATCAATCCAGTTGTTAACAAATTCTCTCATAATTTCCAGCTTATTCACTATCTGACCGGCCCATGACAAATCAGAGAGATGGGCTTGAAATGTCTGCATTGTTCCAGGCGCACAAATTGATTCTAGAGGTTCACACAATAAAGCTTCCAATAGATTGTTGAATCTGGACAACAATCCCTGTATGCATTCTTTCACCTCCAATTTTATCCCATCATCAGCAGTTAATAAAGGGGCATCATCATCTTCAGTTAGCATGTACTCAAGCTGCTCCTGCACTGAAGTTTTAAGATCACTCATTGGTGGTGGAGGGGATGATGTGGCAAATCGGAGTGCTGAGAGAAAAATCCTCAAGATAGCACATGGCTTGACTGGTTGGAGACGTGCTAGAATGGGCTCTGTTTCTAATCCCATACGTGGTATGATTCTCAGAATTTCCTCCTCCTCAGCTTCTTCCCATGGGACAGCTTCCAAGTACTTCACACAAGCAGTAACAATTTGTGGGCATCCAAGCTCGACTGCTACCTGCAGTAAGCCAAGGGCACTTCTAACCCCATGCCACATTTCATCCATTGTGCTATCCGTGACAACATAGAGAAGGCGTAGAACATTGACATGGTAGTCAAAATCAGATTCATGGCAATGAACCTCAACACAGTTGCGTGAGTCAAGAATCTGACATGTTGGCCAACTCTCAGAAAGGCGGTCAGCAAAGTACTTGCTTTTCTCTATGAGTATGTGGGAGTGACAGTACATCCAATCATCTCGGCCATCCTGTGTCCGCAGTCTAACAACGACGTCGCTGGTTGATCTGTCACCAATTTTGCCAGGAACCTGCCTTTCATTAGCCTGAAAGCAAGGAAAAGAATGAGGAACAGAAAGAGGGATGGGCAACTCAGTAGTTAGTGCACTCCAATGGAGGGCAAAAGAAAATTTTTGGATGTAAAAGACACCATTAATTTGGCAAGTTAAACCCCAAGTGGCCATATTATGAACTGAACAACAGAAAGTTCATAAAAGTTGATTGTGGTACTGGACCAAAATAGTGACCCAACTAAACAAAAGTGAAGGGGTTTGGAAATTATATGACCAAGTGCCAAAAAGAAGCAAATTCTGGCATTTTAATCTACTATAATGGTAAGGACAAAGTGACAAGAAGAATGATGAAATTGAAAAAAAAAAAATACAAGTGGAAAAACTTACAGGAGAGTCCATTGAAGCAATCAGCACTCACGAATATTATCTCTATGCAGTAACATTTTGGACCTGTACCATAAAGGAGAAACAATATTAAAAATTAATGTGATTGAAAAATTAGAAACACCACACTGGCAGAAGTAACAGCAGCAGAACTACAACACACATAAAAAAAAAATTCATAGTTTTCTAACGTATACTAGAAGCAATTTACAGCAAAGAGAATCCTCAACAATAAAAACCAACCTCATGAGTGACCTAGAACATTGTCACACACATTAGGAATAATTAATATATAAGCAACGAAGAATACTATTTAACCTTAATTATAAAATGAAACTACATTAAACTTGGCAAGAGTGTAGAACCATAAAGATATTACCAACTTGTAATAAGGATGAAACGTAAGCTTATGTCCCTTGCTTAAGGTGCTAACGTATAGCGTGACAGCCAACCTCAATCTGTTTTGTACTGTTATAAGAAGCCATATTATGAATTGTCTGAATGGCAATTACGCCACAAAATTAAAGAAGTTGGAGAGACTAGATTGACCCCTACATCTTGGAACAATCATCTAAGCCATATAGATTCAGCGGAAGTATGAGCCATGACAGAATATTCAGCTTCTGAACCAGATCAAGAAAAACATCTAATGAGAAAATCTTCCAAAAAGATACAAAGTCTTGACGTAGAGAATTTGATATGCTCTAAGACACCAATAATACAGAGAACAACAGCCCAATGCAATGATGTAGGGGTAATAAAAATTATATTAATTAAATAACTGTAAAATGCAAAACACATTCTGTAACTTGATGGCATAGTTCAGGGTTCTGCTAGAGAACTCTAACACTTAACATTAAGCTGAAGAGGTCTATCACAAACATTTTCATCAAATAAACAAGCATGACTAGTGATCTCACTAGCATATAGGATTCTTAAACAAAGAGCTCAAGTACCTGATCATCCGGACAGACCAACCAATATCGACTGGATTTCAACAGTGTTGGATTGGAAGTGAGGGTAAAAAATATCAACCACAAACAATGAGTGAGTTTAGAATTTTGTTTTATAAGGTCAGAAAACCAACCAAACTTGCCACAATAACCTACAATAAATACAAAAAGTTTTAGCTAAGATCACATAATTGACTGGTTTGAGTTAAGAGAGTTTTGAGAAGCCCTTGAGTCTCTTGTGAAAACCCCTCCGTGCAGTGCCACTTCCACCCTCACCACTTACTCCTCTCCATCAGTCACCATCACTGCCACCATAAAGTTAAATAAGCCCTTTTCCTCCTTTTCTTCTTCTTTTGTTTCCCTATTCTGTGTTGTGATGTAGTGGTCTGTGATAAAGAAGTTGAACAAGAAAACATAATCTTCTCCAGTTAGTAGGATGTTTTCAGAGATATCTTTTTTCTAAAATCTAAATTTTCCCCATTGATGTCAGCATGTTTAAATACTTATCCCCCCTCTTGTTTCATTTTCATCTTGTTAAGTAAATGAAGTTTCAATCCCAATTGGGTTGGAAGTTTGAAGGTGTCTTCTGACCCAAGGAGGTTGGTTCACACCTCCGAGAACATATTTGGGCCAGCATAACAGATATCCAACCATCCAATACCAAAAAAACAGTTAAGTTACCCCAAATTGGTCATTAGGATGTTGTTCAAAGTGATTTATTCTGACTTTATGACCACTCTTAACGTACACAAACTTCAAATTTTGAAACATGCTTCAGTAAGGAGTAAAACAGATTAGATTCCTGAAAACTTTTAGAAAAGCCAATTTTTCACATCATATGACTAAACTCCTCAAGCCAAGCTCATGGTACTTCAATGAGGCTCCATACACAGGACCACCACTCGAACAAGCATTTGTAACATCCATTGAGGTAGTGACTATCTGCCAGAGGCAGCAACTGAAATTAAGGTACAAACTAATATCATTCAAGCCACAGGATCAAAAATTTCTTCACAATTAAATCCATACTCCTGAGTGTAGTCTTTTTGACCTGAATGAGCTTTATAGCAGCCAGTTGATCCGTCACATTTCCTAGCTTTGTTTAGCCGTTTGTAATTGGACATGCACTTTATTCAAAAAGAATTTTCTGTGGAGAGCATCTAGTTCTTCATCCATATCATTTTCCAACTGGGTATACAAGCTACCTCTTTAAGACACAGAGTTTCAAGAAGAGGATGAATAGATTGCAGAATGACTGATACAAACAGGAAAAGCAAATCTCACAATTCTTGAGATGATATGGGGGATTCGGTGATTGTGATTGACACTTAGATTCAGTTGGAAGGGATTGAAAGAGCAATAGTAAAAGACAATTTGAGAAGCAGAGAGGACCTTTGCTAGGACGAAGATATGAATAGCAAATTAGTTTCAGAGATAAATGGAAATGGAACAATGTCTTCAAAACATGGACCATGAATTGGGACAGAAGGAAGATGAGGAATGGAATCTACATGTCAGGATAATCGGTTGGTGGAGAAGTGGATGAAATACTGGCAGTGGTTAACATATCTTATCATGTGACTTCTATCCTTCTTCAAATCTATACTAGAAGTTGCTCTCCGAGGCTAAAGTTAAACTAAAATTGTCTACCAATGCCAAACATGGTTTACCATTAGAAAGAAAAGAAAGAAGAAAGAAAGAAAGGTAGTTGCATGTAATTACAGAACCCAGTTTCTTCAAAAGGATTTATTTAGCATGTATGATATTTTTTTCTTTGGAAATATAGATAAATATACCAATAATGAATCGCCAAAGTCTTTCTACCTCACCTTTGTTCCAGTCAGATCCCAAAAATGAGATTTTCCGATCCTGTTTTGGGTAGAGAAGAAACTAAGGATCCAACCTCAGAGCTATCAGACACATAAAATAAATAATCTCTGATCATAAGAAATCCTCAGGAAACTCATGTCCAGAACTTCCATGATATGCCATGCTCAGCAGCTTCAATTTTCTCCATAGGCATAAGAAACCATAGCATTCAAAGTTGCTTCCTGAAATATTCTGAAATTACAAAATTAGACTAATTTTTCAAGTACCACTATTTTTTCTTGAGCACAATTAATCAGAATATACGCATCTCCTTCAATATATGTTTGCCTCTTACTACTTTCTTCATTAATAAAAGAACATTTCTAAGAGCCACAGCCTCTACGAGGCTAAAAGAGCTGAAAAATTTTAAGAAACAAATTTAATGTAACAGGACTCTACCAGGCAGATGGATGCACCAGAAACCACAAATTTTTCATGCTAAAATTGAAGGATTAAGCAAGTGGCTGAAGAGCAAATAAAGTAGTTTTAGAAAGCGGACACACGTTTCAACCTTCACTAATAAAAGCCATTCCCTATCATCATCCGATTGCACCAGTCGCTGAAATAATCTTGATATTTTGTAAATTCTCATGCTTTATAAGCAACTCTTTGAAGTGAGTAATTACAGAACACAATCACATTCTAGGCTTAGAAAATAGTTTGGAGCTCAACAATATGCAAGACTCAGAAAAACTGAAATTCATCAATAGCACAATGGAAAACAAGCGCTCAGAACAATGAAGTCAAAGAAAAGGTAAAGAAAACATGGTTTTCCAAAACTGAATAGAATAACAGAGGAAAATGATAACAAATCCAAACCCTATTAGAAAGAGGGTATCGGTACCTTATATGTTTTTTAAATCTTCTTTATCCCTCGAAGTGAAGCTTGTTTCTATTCCTTATGAGCAGGCAATCAACAAGGCTCTCTCTCCCTCCGTGCCTTTGCGGGTGAGGGTCGAGTGGGTTACAGTACAGATTTTTGTCCCCCTTTTCGGCCGTGAACAGAGCTCAACTTCTTCAGTGACTGAACCCAAAACCAAGGCCTAACCAGCTTGGAGTTTCGGCTGGACCCGTGCGGCCCAAGCTTTCCCTGCCCATGTACTGCAACTGTTGCTATTTCCCGAATTTGTTCTTGGCTATCCAACCAACGGTTACAAAGTTTATTTCCTCTTTACAAAAATAAATATATATTTTATTTTAAAGAAAAATTTTAAATATGATTTAGACAATGTAATATGATTACTCAATTCTAAACATTTTTCCTTGTAGTTAATATGATTCTAGACTTTGTTTTATAAGATGGTATATTTTCCTCAAAAATCACTTCAAAATTCAAGTTTTATAGAGCTTCTTAAACCTAAACTCTGATATTATATCAAAAAATTTATTTTCTTTTTAAATTTGAATAGAAATTAAACCCATTTGAAAACAATGTTTTATGTAAAATTTGGGCAATATATAGAACATTGAAATAATAAGGTTGACCTTTTATTCTTGTCATAATGATGGTGTTTGTCCAAAAAGCTTCCAATTTTTTATCTGTTTATTTTTCTACAATTTGGACTAATCATGTGAAAAATGAAAGCTCTATGTCAAATATACAATCTTCAGTAATAAAGCTTAAGTAAAAGAAATGTTTTCCTTTACTTCTTAAGCTAATTTTTTAAACTTCTAACATAATATTAAAATTTAAGTTGAATTTGCTCCATCCCATTTGACCTTAAGCTTAATATTGCTCAGTATATGAGAGCTTGTATAAAGGACAAGAATTTTACATTAGTTATGAAATTTCTTATGGTGAAATTAAATTTTTGTTTTTGAAAAAGTATTTTTCTAACTTTTGAACTAATTATTAAATTGAACTTTTAAGTCTCATAACACTAATAATCCTTTAAATTGAACTCTCCTTTGCATCCACCTCCAAGGAATTTCTGTTGGGATGCTCATGGTACAATTTTTGCAAAACAAGCAAATCTTGAGTTACAAGACCTAAATGCCAAATCAAAAAGCTAGCTTAAGAATTGAAAGGATAATTCCTTTATTAAATTTCACCTCACGAATCTTATTTTTAAGGGACTTTGTCCTACACACATGCCCTTGCATATCAAGCGTCATTAAACTAAAAGTCACATGGGTTGGAGCAAATTCAACCTAAGTTCCAACATCAAGTTAGAAGATCTAAATGCTGAATCTAAAAGTTAGCTCCATAGTTAAAGTGACAATTCATTTGTTAAAATTTCATCTCAATGATCATATCTTCTAATATAAGACTCTCGTCCCGTACACACCTTGAATATCAAACATAGAAAATTATGTGGAGGTATTTTGTTCACCTTCAAACACGTTGGTCTGTTCAACATTGACATTCCTTATCTTCTACTTTTCATGGTGGAATTCGTTTTTCATTCCGTGGACTATACTCCCGTTAGTGGGTTTGTAACGATGACCTGCATGGATACCAACTGCATATGTTGAGTTAATCTGATCTATCTTCTAAGATTCACGCGCAACCTATGAATTAGACACTCCATTGAATCCATGGGCTTGCTGAATACTTCCCTGAATTACATGGTTCAAAAATATATTTCCTCTGTGAAAAGTCTGAACTTTTGCGTGTCCATACTTTTCTCAGTAAAAAGTCGCGCCGGTCATTCTGCTTCTTGTCTATTGATTGTTTTGGTAGTCACAACCATTTCTCACCCTTTGACACTAGATCCTGGATGATTGCAGCCATGTCTGGAACTCGATGACATAGCAACCTTGCAATCAGAAAAAGACGTTCCGGATAATTCAGTATGTGCTAGATGTATTAGTCATTTTTTTTGGTAACTGCCACTTGACAGTTTACTTTTCTATTTTTTTTTCTTCTTTGCTAACTAAAGAATTTATATATAAAACATATCAATACAAGATAATAAGGGATATACTCCTATGAAAAGACCTTATACAATATTACATTACCATAAAGAATTATATTTTCAAGCTTCCAAACATGTTGAATAAACAAGTTTTTAGCAATTTTGGAGATTTTTTTTAAACACAACAAAATCTATTTCTTATAATTTTTTTTATAGTTTCAAGAGCTACACATTCAAAATGCACATTGTTTTTTAATATCCTATTATGTCTTTCATTCCAAATACCATAAATAAAATATGCAAACACAAATTTAATTATACATGCCTTAAAGATTTTCTCTTTCACTTGATGAAGGAGCCACCCAATCCTTAATTGTCATGATAAGAATGATCGTGTTCCATCAAGTATAGTTTTAATTGTGCCCAAATTGTTTTTAAGTACAAACATTTTAAAATATGTGGTTTCAAGATTTATTACAAATATTACACAAGCAGCAACTTTTACTTCTTTAATCTCCAAGAAAGTGGAGTTTATTCCTTATAGCTATAGTTGGTTTTGGATTGCCAATCATACTATTATTAAGTGTTGAGAGATTGCATACTAAAACCAGTTAACTCTTAAGTCATCGGGGAATGGGAGCTTTCTATACTAAATTAATGAGAATTTCATATCCAATACTATAGTCCATGTAAGCGCATTTTCTCTCATGTCATTAGGCTTTAGAATGATGTTAATTTTACTTGTGAGCATAAATCATGAGCACCTTCTATTAATAGGCAAATTCCACTATGATTACTCTCTACCACTCAGTGTCAAAAGCAATAAGGATGAGTGTGTCACATTATCAATATTTTAACTTAGATATTTTCTTTATATGTGGGGCATTTTTTTTTTAACGATCCATTTTAAGAAAGGAGATAGTCTTTCTAACGTGATACAAAAGAATTTAATTTTGAATGTATAGTTCCATTGCTTACAAATTGAATTCTTGAGTATTCCGATGCTTGAGATCAATTGGTGCATTGAAAACAATGTAAATTTGTGCTCATATGTTTCTCTTCGCAATCAAGGGATGTGTTTCATTTCAAAGAATTTTCTTAAGCAATATTTAGGTAATATGAGATGTTCTCACACTTAACATACTTTTTTGTAGTCATCATGGGTTGTTGGTTTCATTTCGGTGGAAATACATTTCATTTTGCTCACATATATCATCACTTGAATTTTGGTCCTATTCCCTTAAAACTCATTTTTCTTTAGAAATTGACTTGTAGAAGAATATGTGATTCATTTTAAAGATATTCGGTAAACTAAATTGAAATAATGTGAAATACTTTTCATAATATTCTTTACCCTATGTATAAGAGTGTTTTGTTCTCTTAGCAACTGATTTTAAAAAAGAACTAATTTACCAGCAAATACGTTGTGATATCAAAATGTTTTTGAGGGTTCAAGAACAAGTGGGAGGGGCGGAATGCATTATAAATAAAAGGAATCCGAATCAAGAGAATCTTAAGGCCTTCTAGAAACAACAAGGTGGATGGCGTTGGGAATGTTGAAATTCAAAGGGCACCATTCTACGACCAGCAGACTTTTTGGGCCAGAGAAATCAATCAAGCACGGCATTTGGAGTACGAGAGAAGGTAGAACAGCAATGAAATTTCTTAAACAAAGCTAAAGGACAAGAATGAGCTATTGCTGGTGATAGACGCTGGGGGGGGACCATCGACGACCCGAAACATAATTCTGAAACGATTTCTTCAGAAATCACAAAGTTCTATGAAGATAAAGCACAGGGCTGCAAAAACTATGTATGTTAATGAATTGACTGGAGTAGCTTTTTAAGTAAACAGTTTGACTTGGACTATGAGGTACTGAAGTAGAAAAGCAACCAAAAACAATTGTCTCTACATGTGCAGACTGAAAATTTTTGCTTTTGATTAAGTGTGAATGTTGACTCTTTCTTTACCTTCACGCCTTATGAAGATGGGTTCGAGTGAATGCCCAGTTTGCAGTTCATGACAAATCCAGCTAGATAGCTGCATTTGGTTGGTGAGAAAATTAAAGAATTTGATAATCTCTTGCATGTTTGGAAGAAAAGCTTATTTATTGATCAAGTAAAATCAAAATTAATTACAAGAGAAGACAAAATTGTAGAGAAAAGAACTTTTGGTATACGGTTGTATTAATAAACATTTTAACTTAAGAGATTATATATAAATAGGAATAAGGTTTATACAAAAAAATCCTAGTATCTTACAATATAAGAGAATATATTAAGCCTTATTCTATGACTTAATATGGTAACATTGACGGTGTGATTAATAGTTTTCCAATCTTCCTTCAACCAAAATATCAAATAAGCAAAATGGGGAGTCCTTAGAATCTTGAGATAAAGTAGAGCATAAGAGTGCATTGCCGCAGTTAAAGGTTCCAAGTCTATTTTGCAAAGCAAATAGATATCAATTCATTGAGGAAAAACCTGTTCTGACCTGGCAGGAATCTTAGATTCCCAAATCCAAGTCTTCCACTTTGAGCCCTCTGGAAAATTTCAGATCAAGATTTTTTGTAATATAGTGATGTTGCCCAAATTTCCTATAGCTTAAATCTTGATTTATTTAATGTTGATTAAACTGTAAAGATTATGTCATATCATAACAATTAAAGGAAAAGGTTGGTTAGGCACCTCTTTTTTAAGGTTGTCGACCATTTTTTATATATTTTACTGTGGATTATTTGACTTTCTAGTGATTGTTTTGCAAACAGCTAATAAAGTTCAAAACTAATTTGAAATGGACTAATCTCCTCACTAATTGTTTTCCAGGACAATCAATTATACTTAGATAGGCTTTCCGTGGTTTGGCCAACCTAAAGAAATTAATAGAGATAATTAGCTATTTGACAATCATTTTTGGAATGGTCAATAACCTCCATACAAATGATTAAGATTTACCTCTGCAAATGTTTGATATGATAAGAAGAATTCATGTAAAAAATCTTCCAAAACAAATATTTTTAATTTAAATTCTCTCGACTATATTTTTAAGTAACTTGAGTATTTTTTGGGGTTGGTATTCTCAAACAACTAATAAAATCACATATTTCCCAGAGGACTAACATAATAGAATAGTTACTATTAAAAAAATGACCAAATAATCAAACACGCGTTTCTTTGGTCTTTTTAACTATTTTATTCCTAATATTTTAATAACGTGAAACAATTCTCCATTGACTGAAATAAACAATCACACACATCGATGACTCTTGACTTGAATTTCCCGCTAGCTTCACGTCTTGTACCATCATCGAACATAGTTTCAAACAGAACAATGGTAGACTTCTTGATAACAGCCACTGAAAGAAGAGAATATTATTTTGTGTTTTGGAATCGAAAACTAAATTTCCTTATTTCTCATCTGGTCCTTAATAGCAAACAATTAGTGAGTAACAGTCAAATTGAATGGTAGGTTTTTGTTCAGGCGTGATTCCTACAAATCCAGCATGCTTCATGGTTCTTGATTTGTTTATTAGTTTCAAGAACTTGTAATGACAATTACATATTTCAAATAACTAATTGGGTTGACTTTGACCACCGAGTAGATGGTGGATGTGATTTTCACGACTCTATTTTCTGAATTCGCTTTTTGACCCAAAAAATGAGTAAGTTAAGCGCACTCAAATATCAAACAAAAATGTCCTCTTCTCAAGGTTTTTCAACAGATACTAATTTGATTAAAATACCTTTACATATAAGAAATATAATAGGTATATATATATCAAACAAAAATGTCCACTTCTCAAGGTTTTTTAACAGATACTAATTTGATTAAAATACCAAAACATATAAGAAATATAATAGACAAATATATGATCAAGTATGACACAAATAGAATTATGAGCTTTAATAGAAGGAATATCTCTTAGTATAAGAACATAATAGGTTAGTATATTTACAAAGTAGAACACAAGCCGATTATATGATAGGCTTGAAATACACATCTACTCATTTGCTTATCGAACTTATCCAAAATATGGAAAAAGAGGAACCTCTTACTTCATTACACCCATAATGACCTTGTAGAAGTGTTTATGGCTCCGTTTAGTGGAGGAAAATCACCGCCCATCTTTAATGATGAGGATGAGAAGCCTTTGGCCTCTTGAGTTCTTTATTTCTTTACTCTAAATTAGAGAGTAGAAATAATCAGGTGCGATTTCGTGTCATGAAATTCGACTTATTTTAAGGCATTTTTTTGACCCTTGTATTCTGGTGCAGAGAACCCAAACTTGCATTTTAGAATATGTTTTATCATTCAATTAAGTACGCTTTATTGCCTCTCTTCTGCTTTTCATTTGGCCCTGATGCGCAACTTCCTCCTTTGACCGAAGAACGCTTCCTTAGAATGAATTGTTGGTTAGAGTCGTTCCATTCGACTGAGGACTCGAAGGGTACGACCAATCTCATGGCTCTCCCTCTCATGCTCATACTTTGTTGATAAATGAGCCGCTTTCTCTTACCACCCTCGCCGAAAGTAGCCCTCTTCTTCCACCCCGTGTCTTGTTTAATGCCCATCTCCATCCACCTCCTTTTGCCCCAGATTCGTCGGTTCTACAACAAGTTATATAGAATTCAATCCCATATCTATACCATTTCATGGATGATATTGAAGTTCCTCAGTATTTCATCTGCCCTATATCCCTTCAGATCATGAAAGATCCCGTGACAGCCATTACAGGCATCACGTACGACAGGGAAAGCATTGAGCACTGGCTATCCACCAGCAAGAACACCACATGTCCGGTGAGCAAACAGCTCTTGCCAGAAGAAGCCGAGTTAACCCCTAATCACACATTGCGCCGCCTAATCCAGGCTTGGTGCACCCAGAATGCCTCGCGTGGCATCGAACGGATTCCCACTCCCAAACCTCTTCTCGAGAAGTCTCGGGTCCTCAAACTCATCAACAAGCTTCGGGAACCTCAGATGGAACTGAAAACTATTAGGGAGCTGGAGTTCCTCGCAGCTGGAGATGAAAGGAATAGGAACGTTATGGCGGAAGCGGGTGTGCCAAAGGCCATGTTGTTGTTCGTCGCGACAAGGTTCCAGAAAGGCCAAGTAGATGGCGTTGAAGAAGCTCTCAGTGTACTTAACTTCGTCCCGATTCCTTCGGCCGAGCGAAGACCACTTCTTTTAGAGAATGAAGATATTATCGATTCCCTGACATGGATCTTATCTTGTGAAACGGAAAATCTTGTGACGGTGAAATCCCATACGTTGAAAGTGTTGAAATCAATCATCAAGTCCTCAAGCTCAAGTACGCTTGAAAGACTGAAACCGGAATTCTTTCAGAGGATTATAAGAGTTTTAAGGAGTGGAATCACTCAAGAAGGAATTAATGCCGCTTTGCATGTGTTGTTGGACGCTTGTCCTTGGTGCAGAAATCGAATAATCATGGTTGAAGCCGGCGCCATTTTGGAGCTCATTGAGCTTGAATTAGGGTCGCCGGAAAGGAGAACAACAGAGCTTATTATAGGGATACTATTTCATCTATGTTGCTGCGCCGATGGGAGAGCAAAGTTTCTAGGTCATAGCGCAAGCATTGCCATGATCGCGAAGAGGATGTCGAGGGTTTCACCAGCAGTCGATGACCGAGCAGTTCTGATCCTTTCAATGATATGTAAGTATTCCGGGACATATGCGGTGTTTCAGGAGATGCTAAACGTTGGGGCTGTATCAAAGCTTTGGTTATTGCTCCAAGTTGACAGCCCCACATACTTGAAAGACAAAGCAAGTGAAATCCTTAGAAATCATTCTAACGAGTGGAAGGATTCTCCCTGTTCGGCGTTCCTCAAGGCCAATACCTAAGGTGAAATAGAATCATCACCTTCTTCCGAATTTCTTTTTATAATTTCTCTGTTCAAGTATATCATCTCCGAAGGGAAGAATTTTGAGTTAAATTTATGGAATAAAGCTAAATTGTAGATGTCTTTCGTGCATTATAACCAGTTTATTATAAGAATCAAAGAGAAGATATTAAATCTTATCCTCTTCATGAACTGGGAATAACAAAGGAAGCTAAATGCAAATTGCTTTTAATTAGAACCCCAATACCAACTTCAGGAAACAATGATACCTGATTTGGCAGGTAAGATTGCTATTCTTATTTGCTTCTATTGACCTTTTTGTATGCATCTTTATTACAAAAGGCTTCCCCTATAGCTTTTGTGACGAGGGATTATTGGACTATTATCTATCTAACTTGAACAATTTGGTAAGAAATGCTTGTTTGTGACATGAAGAATGGGAAAGGCCAGCTGCGAGATTATGACGGGTGGACCGATGAAGCGGTTGAACAATGAAGAACAATGAGCTGTTTCTAGCAGTACTAAGCTAAAGGAGAAGAGAAAAGATCAGAATACTTCATCAGTTTGAAGTCATTTCCTCTTAAGCTTTCTAGGTTTTAAGTTAGCAATAATACTTCTGGGTTTTAAGCATATCTCAAATTAAAATTTAGTAGTATTTTTCATGTTTTTAGGAAAATCAATGAAATTCAGCTATATTGTTAAAAAAAATTATATAGAACAAAAAATAGTGATGAGACTATATTTAAAAAACACTACGGATAGTGCTTTTGAAAGGTAATAATTCACCTCTATACCACTTCCAAGATCTTATAAGATACTTGGTCTCTTTGAATACTTTTTGAGTAGCGAATTGATCATTTTTACAAGAATCGAACTCCATCAAGTTTGTTTTTCCTTAATTACCTAAGATTGTTAGCATTAAATTTTAACTTAAACAACTTCAAGAAACAAACTAATTAGAATGGCTATTGCCATTTTCTCCCCAAAGAGAAAATAAACCCCTTCTAAATAACATATGCAGAGAACCTAATGGAACCAAGCATTAGTTCTGATGAGCATACTTAAGGTAATAGACGAAGCTTGAGGAACATAATTGTTCTAATTTATCCGTACTAGAATCCCTAAACTCCCAAGGCTTTTTGTCTTTTGATACACGGCTCCTACCAAACAAGCAAGGCCCAGCTTCGACCTTCCATTCAATTGAGGACCATTTTGGTCCAAAAACTGTAACTATGGCAGTCAACGGCCATCGCGCTCGATGTGGGCCATTTTGGTTCCCTTTATTAATTTGGTTTGGTCTATTCCACCACTTGCACTCCTTTCGACAATCGAAGATGTTATGTTTTTTCCAATGCTTTCCACGTTCATCCTTGGGCCACTTGCAGTCTTATCCAGAAGCAGCGGCGCTCTTGTTTTTACGTTTTGGTCGTACACGCTCCTTGCATGTTGCACGATGCATCAGCGGCTAGAAAGTGACTCATTTGTCGCAAAACATGGAGGAAATAAGAAAAAGAGAGAAGATGTCAATATGTAAGTAAATTCAAGCACATTGAATATAGAATTTCTATAAGTTATACATTGCTACCTTTGATATACAGAACTAAACCTAGTTTACCTTGACCGTAATTGGGACTTTCCATTAACATCAATTCTGTTTTTTGATCTAAAGTCATTTGTTTAAAGAGATGATACTTAAAGTGTAAAGAAAATATTAAAGATATGTGATATTCATTATTTAACATATCTCTCACCTTGAACATGTAAGAAAAATATTGTATCGTGAGTAATGAAATAGACTGATACCATAAAATTACAAAAACTTAAACTTTAAAATCAATTATTATAAAAAGAAAGGACATTAAAACATACAAGAAACATATTGAATCAAAATCTTGTCAATATCAAACAACCATTATTTAACATAAATATAAACTAAAAAAGAAAGCGAGATCAATAATGGATGTTTCATTATAAGCGCATTAATAGCAGTAACATTTAACAAGTACTATGATTGGACAACTGCGAATGGGCCCAAAACCCATTACGTAAGCCAACACTTAAAACCCACCTATCCTTGGTGGTGTTTGGAACAACGTGCAGTCAATTGGAAGACGCTAATATACCACCTGCTCCTGCTTCAATTGTACCACGTGGATCCCATGCAAAAACTTTGGCAATTTTCTCATTGTTTAGGATTAGGCCAAATGCCACGCACAAGAACTTTAATCATTATATTCAATCGGCACTAACTATGTTTAGCAAATATAATCATGATAATGGGAACGCTTTTTTCAAATGGCAAGGTGAATTATAAACTATAACCATCAAAACAGCAATAGTAGAGAAACCTTTATTGGGTGGCTTTACTTTCATTATTTTTTATTTTTTTTGTAAAAAATAAATTATATTAATAAATCTTAAAATACAGATATATATGGACATATCTCAGTATTACAAAAGTCTCTATATTTATAAAAGGATGAAAGTTGAAAACTTTGAAATTTCACTCAAAATAATATTTCTTTAGAAGTAAATATAATTACACATATTGTGCATATACAAACTTGAGGCCAAAATATTTCAAACCAGTGCCAACTCTCAATTAAGCTGGTAATTGTCGACAATGGTGCCCTCTAACAGGTTCAATGAATGACATGTTTCACGTAACAGGCAATCATTCATTGTACTCAGCTCTACTTTATCGGTAAACGACGTTCAACGAGGAAAACGACAACTTTGACCGGAGATTAAAGGGCAAGTTTCTCCATGCACGTCGGTGTTGATTGCATTGAATATTCGAGTCGTCGTTGATCTAGCCAGTTCCAGCGCAGGGGATCTTGAGACGTGGCGCGGTGAGATTGGCGGGTGGAAAACCATATATGAGCAACCGGCCACGCGCTCTCACACGGCTTGTTGATCAGAGTTAACACGTCGTGACAACCGGCGACAGCACGAGAAAGACAGCTGAGGCTGGCCCGCCATTGGCTGGCAGCTTTTGACATTTGCGCGGGGATAAATCAACGCGATTACTATTCCTACTTCACGAGTGAAGACTTAGGGTTTACCACGTGGGAGAATACGGTGGCCGACTGTGTGTACGAGAAATGTCAAGACATCTAAAACCTTCCTCTCTTGCGGGCGTTTCAACGCCTAAAACTGTTTGCACAAAACATGGGGCTCGCCGGCTGTTGCAGCATCATGTGTTAACTGGTGTTCTAGTTTCTCTTGCATGGGCTGAATCTTCAAGCAGCCAAATTCATTTGCTGACGCCTTTTCGTTTCCTTTAATTTTCATGGATATAAAAAATTTGAAAATAATGTCAACTAAGGAGAAAAAAGTGTGTGCAATGATGAAGTTTCATGTTGAAAGCGTGATTTTTTGTAGTAAAATTTAAATAAACAAAATATCCCTTTAGATCTTCAGTTAGCTTTGAACTTGGGTTTTAGACCTTCTAATATAGCATTGAAGCATATGTTAAATCTATTCTACCATATACGATCTTAAGTTTAATGTCGTTTGACACTAAAAGTATGATCAATTATAATGAAGTTTAAATTAAAAAAAAAATTGTCTTTTTAACTTTTGAACTAATTTTTAAGCTTAGACTTTGAACCATTTAATAAAAGGTTTTGATGAAATTTTTTATTTAGTATGAGATCACTCAAGCTCCATATTCTAGCTGTTTGAGGACCTTTTCACTAAAGAAATGTTCAAAGATTGCACGAATAATTAAGTTTAAATGATCTTGTTT
The DNA here is from genome assembly GCA_028551395.1 of Casuarina glauca. Taxonomy (NCBI): domain Eukaryota; kingdom Viridiplantae; phylum Streptophyta; class Magnoliopsida; order Fagales; family Casuarinaceae; genus Casuarina; species Casuarina glauca. Next base: position 11,104,745 of record CM052348.1, read on the forward strand.
GATTCCGACGGGAGTTTATAATATTATCTCCTGTTGAGAAAAACATCTACCAACTCGTATAATTTCAAACGCAGAACGCATGCAAAGATGTTTTATTCATTAATTCTTTTTTTGTTTTTTTGGTTTTTTTGGAAGATACGGATGAAAAGCTTACTTGTTAGGATTCTGATTCTGCATACTAATTTAATGATTAAGTTTTTCATTTCCTTCTGGCAAGACGTAGATGACAAGTTGGATATAAGCATTTGAAATTCCTTACCCTAGTCCTCGCCGGCACGAAAAGAAATTACAAGTATCATACTTGTCTAAAAATGTTTTAAACTGTTTGAATGCTTCGCATCGATGTAGGTTCGGCATCCCTAAATCTTTATATTTTTTTTAACTTATACTATTTCAGATAAAACTATCAATATGTTTATAAGATATAAACTTTACTGTATAAAAAGAACTTTAATATTTAATTTATTGGAGACTTAAAAAGATTGATATTGTGAATAATCTTATCATAGGGATATGGTCCTAGTCTTCTTTTATGTGGAAACCTTGAATCTATACATGTTTCACTTAGTATTGGAAAATTCTATTAGGGTTGACAATCCACCAACCCTAATGAGACTAAATCAGCCGGACAAAGTCGATCAGTGAAACTGAATTATTCCCTAATTCAAAACGCGAAAAATACACGTGGGTTTAAGGCAGCGTGACAAATTAGGCCAAGTAAAACTGTGGAGTGTCCCATTCCACAAAATCAATAATTTGATATTCCAAAGGCTCCACTAGCTTCTGTCGGAAAGTCGACTTTCCTATTTCTTAAATGCACGAGCTTGTTAAGAGAGAAGAGGTCTAGAGGGAGAAAGTCAAGGGGAGGAGGTAAAGATAAGGCACCGGCAGTGTTGGCCTTGATGGCCGTGGCATCACCCATTCACGACCTGGCAAAGTGAGTCCTTCTTGAGCCTTTCAATTGTTTGGAAAAGTCGCAACGCTTGTTTTTTCCGTGTTTTGACTTTCTCAGGTTGAAATCCCTACTCCTCCTCCGCGTATAAAAGCAGCTCATCTTCTTCTAGTTTCCAACGTCTTCAAACCAAATTCACAACTCCTCAATAGCTTCAAAACTTTCCATCTTTAGTGCTTTCTAACCGTTCTTCATCAACCGTTCTATCTGGGTTCCTCTCAAATCGGGAAATTTTTCTGAGTTTTGATTAAAGTGCAAGCTTTTTCTTGCTTTCGGGGTTTGGGTTTTTGATCTTCTTTGGAAGCTTCGAATCATGGATGAGATCGATGTTCCTAGATTCTTTCTGTGCCCCATTTCTCTTGAGCTCATGAAAGACCCTGTTACTGTCCCTACTGGGATAACCTACGACCGGGAGAGCATCGAAAAATGGTTGTTTTCTGGGAAAAACAGTACTTGCCCTGTCACAAAGCAGGTACTTCCAGCTGATTGTGATCTGACTCCAAACCACACTCTCCGGCGACTGACCCAGTCATGGTGTACCCTGAATGCTTCGCATGGCGTCGAAAGAATTCCAACGCCGAGGCCTCCAGCCAACAAGACACAGATAGCCAAGCTCCTCAAAGATGCGAAATCCCCCCAGTTGAAGATAAAGTGTCTGCAAAAGCTCCGTTCAATCGCATCCGAGAGTGCAGCCAACAGACGTTGCGTGGAATCTGCAGGTGCCGTTGAGTTCTTAGCATCTATTGTGATAAACACCGACTTTTCAGCAGCAGAAGAAGCTTCAGATGATGGCACGACAGCAACTAGCGAAGCCTTAAGCGTCCTCCACAATCTCCAACTTTCTGAAGCTGCCCTAAAGAATCTTATTGGGAAAAATGAAGAATTCTTCAAATCCTTGATACGAGTCATGCAACGAGGGAACTACGAGTCTCGCGCTTATGCGGTTTTGTTATTGAAACCCATGCTGGAGGTGGCCGAACCGTTGAAGCTGATACGTATGGAAAACGAAATTTTCATCGAATTGGTTCAGATCCTGCATGATCAGATATCCCACCAGGCTTCAAAAGCTGCATTGAAATCATTAATCCATATCTGTCCATGGGGAAGAAACAGAATCAAAGCAGTCAGCGCAGGCGCAGTTTCCATGTTGTTAGAACTACTTCTTGATTCTTCGGACCGCAGGGATTGTGAAATTATTTTGATGGCATTGGAATTACTCTGCGGAAGCGCCGAGGGACGGGCCGAGCTGCTGGAGCATGGGGCGGGGCTGGCCATTGTATCGAAGAAAATTCTCAGGGTTTCCCACTTGGCGAGCGACAGGGCAGTAAGAATTCTTCTGGCCATTTCAAAGTTCTCAGCAACTCCGGCTGTTCTTCAGGATATGTTGCAGTTTGGTGTCGTCGCAAAGCTGTGTTTGATGCTTCAAATGGACTCTGGGAGCAAAGCTACAGAAAAAGCAAAAGAGATACTTCAAATGCATGCTAGGGCATGGAAGAGCTCTCCATGTGTACCAAAGAAATTTCTCCCATCGTGCCCATCTTAAGAGAGGAGAGAGGGAGAAATTGTGTCTTTCCCTTTCCTTTGTACATAATTTGAGTTCATTGTTCCACAAACCATTGATTAATAGTAAGATAATTGCAAATGTTTATTAATCACTTGGAATTAGTGTTCTTTTTCCCTTTTGTTTCATTCTGGGCTGCAGAAATCATTTGAAATTAGGAAACATCATGGGCAAAAACATGTATACTTCAATAACGTTCTGTATGGAACTTTTGGATGTGTTTGGAATATAGCTTCAACTGTCTCAGAAGATTGATATGCATGTTTCTTCTCTACTTAATGCAATGAAGTGAAATTATTTTTTTATGAATTTCCATTTACAGTACTTATATCTCATCAAACCAGCTTATCACCCATCTGGCGCAAAGATTTTTTCTTGTGTATTAAAAATAGATGAGCTGCCTCAAAATAAACTTAGGGAATCCTTGTGCACTAAACACAAAAGATATAATCTTATTCCCATCAAGTGGATGAGAAAGATGTAAATCTTAATGATTTGAGCAACCGAAACCTAGAGATTCTGAAATTTTCGTTAATTTTTTATGACTATTCCATCTCAATTTTCTCTAGGGTGGACGGCCACTTCTTGGATCTCCATTGCCGCCCGCCGGTTGTGTTGTTACAACCACCAAGTTTGGAAGCCAGTCTTCTCGGTGGTCCTGGATCCATTGTTTTTCACGGAATCAAGTAGTTGAGAAGCAGTCCAACTTTAGCACCCCTGTTGAAAACGAAAGGCTTTCAATAGCCTTTGGACTTTCTCAAAACCCAGCTTGCTTTTCCTTTTCTAAATCAGAAAATGAAGAAGTCCTGCGTCTATTAGCACCTTTTGCGGTTGTAAAGCTGCTTCCTGTTACACACAAAGGTGTTGAACTTCTAGAATCCATGCTTATGGAGCCTCATATTCTCATAGCAAAGAAACAGCTTTAACCTGTAAATGAACTCGAAAGTTACTTCGAACAAGACTACGAGTTCTTCAAATTTGCTTTTTGATGGCGCCGGTCCTCAATCACTTCCTTTCTTTCTTACTTTCTAAAAAGAATACGTTAGAAGTTGAACTTGTGCACATGAAGCGAGCGTAATTGGTGGGTCGGTGACCATAAATGTGAATAAAGGAGTCGCCATGATTAAAATGAACGTTTATCAGTTTAGATGATTCAAGACAGTAAAAGATAATCCAGTTGCTTCTACACTTTTAAAGTGCCAATTCTAGTTTCTCTTTTTTCTAGTCACTTTTTTGATGTTCTCATACATGGATACGGAATTCTTGTTCTGCATATGAGCAGTACAAAAAATAACCCTTTCAGGCCTGGGGTTTGAGCAAAATCTTTTAAGAACATTATAAAAACTTGGTATTCTAAACTGAGTAAACTTGTCACATCGCCGCCACCTTTTCATAGTTTGTCATCTTCTGAACGCGTACCAATAATTAAATCAATTTTCCCTTTCCATGGTAAGTCTGCATATGGTAATTCCAAACCGTCTTTCACCCTGGGTTCATCTTCTTGGTCATATTCGGTGACCATGTTCTTAGAAGTATACCTGCGGCCTCCGGTCAATATGAACAACCTCGACCGCGGGCAACATTAATGATGAAGTAGATAGCTCCGAAACAGCTGATATCAGTTAGTAATATTAACAAAATTTATTTTTTCTTTACAGAGGGGATATTATTTCAATCATAGAAGATTACTAAATAAGATTTAGTTAATATGAAATAACTTACATCACTTTTAACACAAAATTCTTACAAACTATTCTAAGCTACAGGTTTTGCATATGGAAGTATGTTTTATTAGATAACAAAGTCTCGCGTTAAAGAAAGAAAAAAATTTCTCGTAATGTGTCTTATAAATTTGAATAATCTTTTTTTTCTTAACAAGGTTTTTTGGGAACATATGAATTTGAACTTTTCATATGGTATTAAAATCAGGTTCAAGACTATGGCTGTGGACAACCTAAACAGGTGTATGACTGACAAACGTAAACAGCCTTGCCGTCCTTAGCGAGTTAAACCCCTTCCTCGAGTTACGTGAACTGTTTTTGAATTTTGGATCTTTTCTATCTGCGGCGTGCAAGGGTCAAGTTGGGTTGTTCAGATCTCCCTCGTCGGCCACGTCGCGAAGCAGCGTACCAGTTGGGCGATCGGTTAGCCATTAATCTGATATTACCTGCAAATATAATATGCAGAACTTGAACCGATACGTTCTCTCATTTGACTGGCACCTATTTTTTATAATTTGAAGTGTGATACGTGATCCTTGAGATATTGGATTTGAGCAAACTTTTAGAACTTTTGCCGGGCGGCTTCTTTGATTCGACGATGATTTTGGGAGGCTTTCTTGGATCATGTGCTTTTCTGGGATCATGCGTTGCACTAAGTTTGATGTTGGCCAGTACTAGCCGTTCAAGTTTGGAAGCCATCTGTCAGAGCCTCTGCAGTAGTTTACTATTATTTTATCCTTGAATTTTCCGGCAAAGAAGAAGAATTAAAGACCAAAAAGAGAGCAGGAACTTTATGTTAATTTTGCACCACAAAGTTCCCAAAGCTGACTTCAAATAGTCTGGACGACCACCCACAATACTTGGTTCCTAAAACCTCTGACAATCCTTATAGCAAACCACTATTTTGTCTTCTCTTTTACTTTGAATGGGATTCTGAGGTGGAAAATGATTAGAAAAACCTTCTCTGAATTATAAAGCAGGTCCAAAAGGCGAAAAACATATTTATTATCACTGCAGACTGCAAATGGGGTTTTATTACGTGGGGTCGGCAGCGGCTGCTTTTGTTTGAAGCTTTTGAGCCGACAATTGAGCAGCAAAGGTGGAAACTTCCCACGGCCGACAATTGTTTCTACGATTATTGCAACTTGCACGAACTCTTGCTGGTTCTTCACTTCTTCCGCCCTCCGTTTTTGATAACATCCTCAACAAAATGACGTAATAGTTGGACTATTATCACTTTTTTTGGCTCTAATTTTCGTTTACTTTTTTTCATTAAGGATTAGTATTCCAGTTGTTCATCTGTTTGAAGCCACCCTTCCAACGTGTATTTGAATTTTCAGAAGCCTATCTTTTCCATCTTGTCTATACTGCCATTGCCGTCGCAGCAGTTTTCATGCACCAGTTTTCTCACCTAAAACCAAGGCAGCCCGAACCTACTCTTGACAGTCCAAGCAAAACGCCACCGGCGTTGAACTTGCAAAGCAATATCCGTATATTCTTGTCCCAGAAGGCAGATTCTTATCATTTCGTAGTTTCCAGATTGATCCATCTACTTGGTAACGAATACATCCAAGAATTTAAGTGTTCTCAAAAAGCTCAAGAGCTTAATACAAGCTCTTGTAAATGCTTGTGTACCAAGCGTTAACGAAAGATAAAATCTTGTCTCCTTGGGTTCAAAAAGAAAAAACTTTGTGTTCATTATACGTTAAAGGCGATTTTTTTTTTTTCTTTTTCTGGTTTCACATAAATTCGATCTACAAACTCGCCAAGAAAATAACCTTTGTTAAGTTCCTAGACAACCTAAGAAAGAGGGTTGAATTGAGTTCTAGCTAATTTAAACTTCTCCTCTACCTAAGGCTATAGTTTCTTTTTGAAGCCGCTGAGCGACTAGGGCTCAAGCTATATAAATATATAGTTGGATTAATCAATACTATATTTGCTGTGTATTAGCAATTGACTTTCACAATGATTGAACCAACATATATATTCAGTCTAGATTCAGCATGTATAATATAAAGGTTCAGGTGTAATGAATAATTACAAACAATATTCACAAAGATTTCAAGGCTTTTAATAACATGCATGGTTAGAAAAAGAAAAATAGCAAGCATCTTCACAAATAGAGAGGATGTTGGTTGACACTATAATTTTTAAGTGGTTTGGTCCAATCTTTATCAGCACCTATGTCCTCTTTCTCTTGCTCACAATTGGTTAGAGAGTCCACTATTCAATTTTATGCAATTAATTATCCAAGATCACCTGATTCTTGCTTACTCCAGACTTCTCTTATCCTAGGAAATTTCACAATCTAAGACCCTTCCTAAGAAGCAATCAACCAAAAAAGCGATCTTACCCCATAGCACCAAATTGTTTTTCAAATCTTAGTACAGTTTGCAATTATAATACACTCAAAAGTATAATGTAGTTCAGCTCAAGAGCAATAAACTAACTGTTTTTAACTAGTAATCAACGAGAGTGACCTAGCACAACGTGTTTTTGCAAGACCTTCTTCGGTGCATGTATTTCTCTTTTTTCTGCAATTGATCTTCTTCCTTCGTTTTTGCAGCCCCCGATGAGCTTATTCTACCAGCTGCCAGTATTGAGTTTTCAAAGTAAACCCGGCAACACCAATGGTTCCTTTCGCTGAATCAGAGACCGGGTCTCACCATTTTTGGCGGAACTCTTTCTATGCTCTGGTGGAGTAAGGTTTCCTCTTTTGTTTTTCTTTTCTGTATGATACAATGTCGTTTGCATAAGTATTATCATGCCCAAATTCATCTTCCTTTGTTAAACACTGATTTGATTTTTTGTTGTTACCGACCCTTTTTATGCCGAAATGCTTTCGCCACAACAAGAGCAGAAAATTCAAATTATCAAGTTGGTGAGGAATAATTTTGAATTGCATGGTGAACATAATGGAATAAGTCAAGATGTGTCCTTGAACATTCTACAAAAGCATTCAGCTAAGCCTTCTTCAATTTGAGAGCAGGCTGAATCCAAAGTTTTGATGTTATAGGTTTATTACCTGATCAAGCATGGTCATTGTCATCAAAATATCACGCACGCCTCAAACAACCTTTTCTAAAAAATACTACAAAAAGGAAATGACATGAACACTAATCCATACAAATTGCTAGCTTTCAGTTCAATACTTACAAACCACAATAAGCTGATGAAATATGGGGGCTCAAGTTACAAACTTTTGGGTTGATACCCGTTCCAATTGTTTGATTAACATGGGATTCTTACGTATAAAATTGTAATAAATGGATCATTGCTCAGAGTACTTCAGGTTTCAAGTCTTGGGTTTTCAGGGTACGCATCACTCGTCTAGAAAATATATTTGATTGTTGTGTAAAATGGGGAGAGAACATCGAGTCGTTTCTGCACTATCATTCACAAGAAAGGGGGGCCTTCTTTCTTCTTTCTTCTATGAATCGCAATCCTGGTTGTATCACTTTGTAAATATAGTAAACCATGCTGTAGGAGTAATCTTTATATAGTTCATAACACGTAGAAGGATTATTTCAAGGTAATTTTCCCACCCTATTCTATACATATTTATAGTGATAGTAAGTGAAATAAGAAAACAGAGAAGTAAAAGACATTCCTCATGTCCTTGAGAAAGTATCATCTGTTGACAAGTCGAACGGGCTCCAATTAGAAATCAATAAATTTGGATCTTGTGCTTCTAATCCAAGCACTGGTAGCTCTGTTGCTTGAAAGCTATGATTCACCATCATCTGAGAACTTGACCAACCGACCTCTTGAGAGGCTATTTCTTCCCCCGGCAATGGCGGCAACGCGTAATTGCAGGATTCATGCCTTAAGGATTGTTCAGTTCTATCTTGGTGCCTGTGAATTGGGTTAGATCCACTGAAGTACATCTGAGTACTGGCGCTTGGACAAATCTCCACGGACAGTGCAGAAAAACTGTGACATCCAAAAGAACCATTTTCTTCCATTGATTGAGTACCCGCGCTCGCGTTTATGTTTGACACACTCAAAAACTCCAGAGATGGATGGAAGTCACCCGGAAACTCCGGCAACTCAAACCCCGTCTTCGACTCCGGCTTTTGGTTCACGAAGTTCGCATAGACAAGTGCAAGGTCTATATGTGAACCATCAGCCATCATTGACGAGCTAGTAGACCCAAGCAAGGAACTCCCTTTCGCACCATATGAATGCCCTACTTGGTCATTCGTGAGCCTTCCGTGAGCCAAACTCCTAGACTGGACACCATCAGCAGATAAGCTTAAGGACTTGCCCCTTCTGTTTTTCCGGCAGCCGCCGCCAACGGGCACGTTCCTGAGAGATCCGCCTTTAGTCCAATACCTTCTACAGCCCTTGCAGAAGTACCTTGGTTGCGTCAAGCTGTAGTTGTTGTAGTAGCAAAACTTGGTGTTGCAAGAACCACAGCGGGGACAATTTGGCGATATCTCAGCGTTGGGTTTCCAGTCTCTTTCCATGACCATTTGGCTGAGACCTCAGAGGCTTCATCAGAAGCCTTCTCTTTCACTCTTTCTTGAGTCTCTCTCTCCTGTTGTGGAGATGGGAGAGAGATTGGCGCATCACAAAAAGAGTTATATGGGGCATTGGGAAAGTCGATGCAGCCCCATGCACATGCGTGTGGTGGCTAAACATGTTGAAAGGGCACATGACTTTGCATTGGGAGGTCATCGGAAATGTGTATGCACCCCATGCACGTGAGAGGATATGAGACCCATTCGGATTTTCTGGTGCCATGGAGGTATGCCACAGCCCCGTCGGCTGATACAAGGTGTCGGTGTCGAGATACGTGGAGCAACGAGAATGGTGGGAATGAGGGTGATAGGGAAGCAAAGGCCTCGAGAGCCTCAATCTAAGTTTCTTCCAATGGCAGACATTAGAGATTAAATTAAGTGCATTTCTACGTGCGCTCACTAGTTCTTGATTCTCACCCTCCAATCCTTGAGTTTCAATGCCTTCTCTGAGGGAAGCTCCAAGGTTCGGGTTTCGGGTTCTCTTTTTCTTCCCTTTTTCTATTTTTGTTTTCTTTTTCATATCTTCAGCTTTAAGTTCCTTTACTTTTTTCCTCTTTTAACTTATTATTTCCTTTGTGTTAATTTCATTCTTTCATTAAGTAAAAGGGATTGCGCTGAATATCTTACTTGTACGAGTCACATGTATAAGTTCCTTGAAAAGGAATGTCTCATTGGTCGGTTGTTGGACTCATGGATAATGAAAAAAAAAACAACCCCTCTAGGATCATGGGCTTCTTCTACTATATGCTTGCATTCTACGTCTTTTGTACTCTTTCATTTGTGGCTATTTAACTATTAGGACTTGGAGGAAAGACAAACCAAGAGGGAGAAAACGAAAGAGAAAGTGTAAGGCAACCAATATCTTGTTTTACTATTCTTTTGCAAATAATTATTACAGCCAAAGAGAAGAGCACGCTAGGCTGTGGAGCCTAGTTAGGCAGACTGCCTCTGTTATTCCAGCAGCAAAGTGGCAACAAATTCTGGGACAACCAAGAGTTTTGGAGAGCTGGGTGTGTTTCCCAAAGTGCATCCTTAACAAGTGACTACCAATCTATCCTTAATCTACTGCAAGGAGCTAAGGCCTAGCCTGAAGTTCAAACCGTTCAATAGACTAGTTGAACCAATCAAGAAATATAGCTTGTATTTCTCCTACATACAGATCCAAAGAACAATAAAATATTAGTTTGTATTTCAAGCGGCTGGAATTAAAGGAAACGTTCTCCCAAACATACGCAACGTGGATCCAGCTTTTCAGGATGTCCAGACAGATGTGCCATAATATTCCCAAGCCACAAGAGTCAATAATATCCGCACCGCACCTTCATGGTAAAATTTCTATGTACATTTTTTGCCACTAGAAGGCACCTTGTTTTCTACAGTCTCAATACAACAAATAATAATACAACAAACCTGTTTCAAGTTGACAAAAAGTTTCAACAGAAAGAAATCCTCCACCTTGCGGCTTGTCAAAAGCCATGGCTTCAACAGAGTAGGCGCTTGACAAGGTCCAATAGAAAGATGATGGGGAGGCATTTAAATTTCACACATAAACCAAAAGTACATGTATATAGAACATTACTGTTACAAAATTAGGCAGACTTGGACATGGTCATCACCAACAAAGATTTGTGACTCTCGGGGCAATGTCTTTCATTCATACTCGAACCGGTTGTTTCCAGGTTCAATACAGGACGGGTAAAGGTCATCCTTTAGTTCCTCCACTGCCTTGCTATAGGTGACCCAACCTTTCCTGTTAAACCACAAAAATGCAAACTCTAAGCATTACGATAAAAATAGTACATGGACTATTATAGTACACCAACAGATTCAAATGCTGATAAGCATATAATGTAAAGAAACATCAAAGAGGCAAGCATGCCACTCTAAAGTACTCAATAAAAATTGCTGAAGACCTGAAATGACATTGGTAATGGCCCCACAGCAAGATATTTAGAAACTAGAGCAAGTTAAATAACGAATGACATTTTGAGACAGAAAATTGCCAAACTTGAAATCCTTTATGATGTTGACTCAAACAAAAAACTAGGTTTTATGAGAAGCACTCACAATGGACTATGTAAACAGGAGAACAAACTGAAATTACAAAGGTAAAAGAAGATACTGTTTAACGTCCACAATACACTATTCCCAGACTTTCTTCATTGTTGATGAGCAATGGAAGTTAGAGAAGTACAAGAAAGGTAAAAGATATGGCACGCAAATCTTTGAAATAATCCTATAATTATATAACCTGAAGCATCTGCATGAGTTTTGGATGCTGCTCCAGAAGCTGGCAAAGTTTGTCCCGATCACTTAACAAAGACTGCCATTAAAGGAAGATTAATAGTTACGACAAACAGAAGCAGAATCTGGCAATCCCACATGTAGAACTCTTTGAATTGTATCATATATAAGATTACCTGAATAGCTTCTGGAGATTTGAAGTACTCATGTAATGACATTCCTGAATCTTGTTGCTGCTGGATGGCAACGTCCCCTGGCTGATATACAACCTGCTGTTGAGCATGTTCAACTTGCGGCTGTTGTTGTGAATGTGAAAACTCTTGCTGTTGAGATTGAAAATAGGCATTTATTGCAGAGCTTTGTGACTGTTGCAGCATCTGCAAAGGATGTGATTGCATTTGAATTTGATTTTGCATAGAGACCCCTTGCTCTAACTGTTGGGAAGCTTGAATAGGAGGCCTAGGGTGCTGAGGTGGCTGCGGAGGACGAGGAAGCTGGGGGGGCTGCAGTGGTTGCAACTGAGCAATTGAATGTATTGATGGTATGGAAGGATTTGGGAGAGAGAGACTATGCAGGATATTTGGCGGGTTCTCATTCAGCTGCTGGTTTGGGGTGCTCCCATATAGAGTCAACGGAATTGAGGTTGGTCTATTGAAACCTGAGGATGGCATTAAGGGAGGTGGTGGATAAGAAGTTCCAATACTTGTTGGATTGTACACTGAGGATGGGGAAGTAGAAGTCTTGAGTGATGATAAATTATAAGGGCTAGATGAGAATGGAGGTGGCGTGGGAGGAAGTGGTGGAGGAGGCCTAGCAGATCCCGGAGAAGAGATAGAACTCCTTAAGTACTTCGGATCTGGCATGGGAAGGGAAGATGTTGAACTATTGTTGTATGGTAAGTAATCTGACTGAACCTGCAAAGAAGAAAAGACATTAAATTACATAAACTGCATATAAGCAGTGGATGGCAATGTCACAGCAGAGGTTATTGTGAACAACAGGCCTTTTATACTTACTTGGAAGGCCATAGGAAGTGACTGCTGTACATCTGTTACGGGATTAGTAAATAAGGATGAGTGATTTGGAGTTAGCTCAGAATTTTGAGATATCACGGGTGAAATAGTTGGAGGAGGTGGCATTGGAGGTAAAGGTGGTTGATTTGGAGGAAATCTCTGATCATACAGTCCCTGAGATCCTGCGGCCACAAGCAGATTAACTGCAGTTTGTGGACTGTTCTTATGATAGATATTTTGTGGATTGACCCTAGACTCAACGGGTAGTTGCATGGAGGATGCTGATGCACCATTGTAAACCGAGGTAGGAAAACCAGAACTACTTGCTGCTGCAGAATCAAACCCGCTGGACATTTGAAGTAGAAAACCAGGTTTTGTCTCATCAGATTGCTCAAGATACTTCTTATCAGAAGAGACACTTGGTTCTCGAGTCAATCGCATCTCTGGATGTGAACCAGTTATCCTTGACGAAAACTCACTTTGGGTGTTTTCATCAACATTGCTTGTGACTGGGGTACCCATGTGAGAAAATTGGCTATTTTCATGTGCGTCGCTCTCAGTCTCTTCCACAATAGAGTGGGGGGAGCTTTGGTCAACTATGACTGGTGCAGGCTGCTGTAGATTGTCATCTGGCTGGGGAAAGGGCAATTTGTCATCAGATTCAGACTCCTCTCCATCAAAAACTATATCAATTCCCTGAAGATCATCATCCAGCACTGTTTTCAATTGCTTTGATTTGAACTTTCCCACATCGGTGCTGTTCTCAGAAGCAATGTTCTTCACTTGCACTGCAGCTTCCCCAACAACTGTTGCCACTGGATTCTGGCGTTCCCTTTCTAAGGCCATAAATTTATCCACATGTATTGAGGGTGCCCTTCCACCAGTAGATCCTACTCGTGGAACAGCTATTACATTAGAATTGCTAGTATTATCAATGCTTCTTTCCCTTGCAACGTAGTCATCCACATGCATAGAGGGTGGCCTGCTGGTATTTGGTTTCCGCCCCCTGAAGTTGTCCCTGCGAGCAGAACCAGAAGGGGCATTAGATTGTCCAGATCCTCGCAAAAATGCACCTTGGGCAACAATCTCAGCCGGTGAATTTTCTCCTCTAGCACGCTTGCTTAAACCATCTACAGAAGCCACTTTCCTTTTCCCAGGAAGAGCTGTCTGTGATAATCTATCATCAGGACATTCCCACTGGAACTTGTCCTCCAGTCCTCCTAGGTAAAGATAATCATCCTTTTCAGCAGGGCCATCCAACATCCGATGTATCCTTGAAGAAACCAGAACATCATTCTGTGACAAAAGTACACCTTTACTGGAAAGAATATCATCCGCCTTAACTGAACCAGTAGGCTTCTGCAGCAATAACAACAACGAGTTTGCAGACTCTGCAACCTACACGCCAAGTCAGGTTGTGAACAAGGAGCTGAGGGGAAAACTATCAATGCTAGAAAAAGCTAAATATCCAAGTAAATTACCCGATGCAAAGTTGTGTCAATGTTTGAGGTGGCTACGTGGTCATCAGCAGGAAGCTTTGATCTCAATAGACTAATCAATTCCTGTATGTAATTGATGTTTTCTTCAGAAAAGCCACCAGACCCATTTGTATCATCAGGAAGCCCAAAAAGGTACTTCAATGCAACAACACTGTCCAAGTTTAAACTAGCCAACAAGTAAATTGTAAGTCTAGCTATTCAAATCAGTTTCAGAGAATCAATGACAGAGATGATAGTCATAATAATAATAAAATATTATGTTACCATCTAGTTGTAACTAAATTAACACGTCTAAAGCCTATGTACATACAGAGAAGATAGTGATGTTAACCACAAAGCAACTCCAAGTCAGCACTCCTTTTGCCTTTCAGGTTACAGAAGCACCGACAAAGCTAGTAGAAGAAGATATTGAATATACTAAGAATAAAATGAATTTGGAGCTAATATAACAGGAGGTTCTTAGCATAAAAAACCCTTCCCTACTAAATATTTCCAGAAAAGCCAGACACATAACTTCAAGGTAAAGTAGTTCTGCAACCAGTGAAAAAGTTGATTCCAAACACACGCACGACACAGAATAAGTGCAACTCCTCCCCAGCTAAAACCTTGACCATCCATAGTTTGAACTCTAGACCTATCACATGTAACAACTAACATCAGTAAGCTACAAGAAAGCACGTCTCTGAACCCAAAATCCTACCCTCCTGCTCACATGACATGAGGCCTCACTGATTCAATAGGGTGCTGTTCTCATGGAAAACAGGGTTTATTATCTAAGATCTATTTTTATTGCTAAATTGTAGCATTTTGTTTATGAAAAAAAGTAACATTTCTTAGAAAGAGAAGAAAGTTCTACGCACATGAGTATCAAACAGTCATCGCTGTTGAAAATCAAGATGCTGCTTTATCCCTTAATGGTCCATATGATGCAAAGACAGAACAAAGATCCACATAAAGCTATTTCTATGTCACCAAAAAAATTCTTTCCACCCAAAATTACATCCACAACCAACTTTCAGGAGTTATCAACTGCACCCAAAAACTGAGTTCTCCTTGCAACAGATGATAGATACGACAAGACCAACTACACTCATAATTACATGGTGAGACAAGGTTCTGCTATAGATCACAATGCATAATGACATTATATCAATGATTTTGTGAATCTTATACCAGCTATTCATTGCACAAAGTAAATTAACTCACTTGCACCTCAATCACATAGCTATCATTTGCCTATGTTGGGAACTGAAACCCAGTGGACTAGATTATAAGACAAATAATTGCTTCAAACACTCAAAAGTTTGACTCATGAAGAATATGTACCACAGAAAACACTATGTAATTCAAATTGCTAATGAATACATAAGAAATAAGAAAGCAAGCAAACAAGATTAAGGACCATGTATACAAAACCATAGTGAATTACCAATGAAGAGGAACGGAAGCAGTAATGATCATCCTTATCATTTAGATAAATAAGTTTAAAAACAAATACAGCAGCATATGAATTCTTATAATGCGTGACAAGAACTCACCTTTTCCCATCCATGCAAAAGTGCAAGGCACCCGAACACAGTGCATCAATGGTCTCAACCGCATAAGATGACAAACTATCATTTGTCTCAACAGATCTCAACAACTTCTTACAGCAACACAGTAAAGGGGGCTGCCTTCTCCACTCAAATTCACTAAGAAGATTATATGTTCCATCCCTTTCAGGTCCTCTCTCTGATTCAGGTTCCTGAATAATGGATTGGATATGGAAGGAAATAGCTGCCATAGCTCTTTGACCCTCATTGCAATTACCTAATTCACTAAAGGCTGCAAGACAAGCCAGTAGCTCCTGTCCAACTGGTAGGACCTGGAAAACCATGGAGATTTTCCATCAATATCAATGCATAAATACTTTCATAATTATCACGGGTAGCAAATATCTAATGACTTATAGGGATCTTTGACACTCAATTTGTCATGGAGTCATGCATTTGCCTTCTCAAAAGAAAGATATTTCATTGTGTGTATGTGTGTGTGTGAGAGAGAGAGAGAGAGAGAACTTTCTAAAGAATTAACTGCATAAACAAAGAAACTTGAAAAACTTGAAAAGAAAATTCCATTCTTCGGAAAGTAGTTACCAGAGCATACTTAAGGAGATAACCTAAAATCAACGAACAGTCTTCATGACTCAATTTTTCATACTTGCACCTGATAAACCATCAAAGAATTTTAATGTTTACATGGCTAGATTCTCCACATAGAAAATGAACCAATATAATGTATATCAAAGAACATACTATCCACTCACAGATTAGGTTTGCCTGGATACTGTAGTGGTGTACGCACATTGCATAGTAGTGAGATGGACTTGAATACCGGGATGCACCAAGTAAGTGGAGTAAACCCACATTTAGCCGAAGATTTAGCATCCGGAATCTGTTTTGTATCCAAATCAACGGAATCAAAACCCCTCTCCAGCACTTGTTTAAGCATCTGAACGGTGCCTTCCTTCAACAATAGAACCTGAAAAAGAATGTCATTGTGAGTAAAAATGAAGGCAGGTTAAAGAAATGGGACACACACTTTAAAAGTAAACAAATTAATGATTACAAAACCTTGCCACAGGGATGCTCCATTAAGCCAGAAAGAAAATCAAGAAATCTGTAAATCTGAAAACAGAGAAAAATGAATTACATCTAAGTCACTGGGCTTGATAAACTCTAAGACTGCAATGGTGACAGAAAAAGCTCACCTTGTAAGCATCCGTGTCTGATGGAGAAGACGACTCAGAAACATGATCACGAGTCCATGATAGTATTGGTTGCAGAAGAACACAAGCATTGTCATCACTTAAGCAAGCAATACGAATTACTAGAACCCTTAGCATGTCTTGAATCACTGTCAATGCCTATTTGAAAAATAAAATCAAAAATAGAAAACAAAGTGAAATCCCAATAAAAATCCACCTTTTCCTAAAAAGGTCAAAGAACCAGCGAGAACTAATCCAAGGGAAAGCGAACATACAGATATAGCGTAGTGTTGGATAATCTGCGCAAGTTTATCAAGCTGTGGCCTCAATTGGCTTAGTAGCTTTTCAAGGTGTGCAGGCTCCAGATACCAGTTGATCTGTCTCTCCTTCTGAGGCCCCAATAATGTCCCAATGGCCAATGTTCTAAAGGCACTGAACGAGGGCATTCCATTTTTCCAAAGCCAGATACCTTCTTCAGGGAATAAATCATTCTTGCAATAAAAAAATAAAAAAAAATTAAGGAAGAAACAACATTGCACTTCAAAACAGTCACAATTTTATAGATGATACAAGAAAAGGCACGTGGCACTAATCAGCAAATAAACAGAACCAGAATAGAGAGCATCAAACATTCAAATTCATTGAGTCAACAAGAAAAAAGATTAATCATTGCTACCCATTCCCTTTCTTGTACTGTTGTTGATTAACCTCAATGAGATTCCTAGTTTTATGGGACCATCTAAGGTGGTTAATGAGTATGCTCCCCATATTGTTGGCCACCGTCCTAATCTCTATAATTAGCTTGTACTAACATGGGGAACAATTCAAGCACTGCAGTTTCTATAGATTAGTATATTACAATGCTTAACTAGTTGGCAATGCGTATCAAGTTTTCCTCCATACCAAAAAATGAGAGAGAGAGCAAGAGAGATATTTCCAGAGAAAGAAAACTTGCATACCAAAAGACACAGCAAGCTGCAGGTTTCTTTTGGACCTAAGGCCAGCAAAGAAGCAGCATGAACACTAGCAAGTAGGGAATGGAAAAGGCCAGGAGTCCAGCCATAAACCGGCCAACAAGCAAGTGCTGACACAACAAGATGGCACACAGCTCCAAAACCAAGGGCAGAATCTGGGTAAGGAGAGGATAAGTCTGCCGCACATGCAGCTAGCTTTGGACTGCAACCACAAGTATTCAATTATTGAAAGACATACTACCTACACCTATCAAATGCAGAGAGAAGAAAACTCAATTACCTTACTTCTCGATGCAATCGTAAAAGAGCATTCAATAGTTTTGTATTTCTGTGCTGCTCCTTTGCTTCCTAAAGGCATGGCGATGAAACAGAAAATATTCAAATAAAAATTCAATATAAAAATATGTTGTACAGGTAGTACTAATAAAATCAAACAAAATAATCATTAGATCTCATATAAACCAAGCCAATTCTTAGGTAGCCATGTAGGCAGTCTTGAAGAGTTACATGTCTAAAGAAACTATGAAACACCTTGCTCCTGGTAAACAATCAGCATAAACCAAGATGGCAGACCAACAAACAGGAATATACAAGTAGAAGAGGTGATAAGAAATGGAGAGGGAAACAAACCTCACGCACTAAACAAGAATATCAATGGCAAAAAAATGCTCGCATGTTTCTCAACCATAGTTAATAGAAGAATGAAGCTCGAGAACTACCTATCCAGTCCAATAAAACGCCCATATTATCTTGTCTGAACACAAAACACCATTCTTACCACATAAGAAGACTTAACACATACCTGACTTGGCCATAAACTAAAGAATAAATTCCACTCGCTTTGCCACTTGATCATTACTGACCAAGCAGACAACTTAACTTTTCAGTTAACTGTTACAAGAAATCAACGGGCCAGTATCTTAATCTATGTATGTCACAGGGACTCAAATTTGTCCTGATATTTAGAGTCCTCTTGTAATCCATGAATCTTAAGACATGCTTCGTTATCAATGTTTTTTTGTTAATCTTTCTCCACTTTTAAAGATAGAACAAAATCAACTTTCTACTTGTACATATCTAGTTAAACTGTTTCTCAAACAGACATGTTCAAAAGGAGGAGATTTAGCAGTGTCATGACAGCATCAATCCACAAGAAATCCATCCTCCTTAGAAGGAGAGTTAGGTTAGATGTGTTCAAAACAAATATCCCGTACAGCTGTAGATCCCATGGCTAACATAGATACTTCCCATGTTTCAAGGGCAAAATCTCACAAAATACAGGACAGAAACCCAGTAGCAAGGATAAAATGATTTCCAAATCTTCAACAAAATTCTCTTATGTGCATTACGGATGGTGAAAGCTGATAGTCAACAAAATCAAAGACAAATTAATAACAGATCACATATCTGTACAGTTTCTCACAGTGCTTCACCAAACAAAAGTTCTCTTATATATATGACAGTGATATCAATAAAAAATAAAAATAAAAAACGCCCTCTACCCAACTTAAGCAGCTTGTTTTAAAACGAAATGGTTACTACTAAAAGGTTGAGATGTAGGAATCTTCCAAAAATGTTCTTCACCTTATACTAAATTGGCTTCACATTGACATCAATCTTGTTTTCCCAAAAAGAGAGAAAAAAAAAAAAGGATAAATGAGTAAGGATTTTTAAAGCACACCTGTAATTTCTGCAAAAGGTTGATCAGTAGTACCAAAGAAGGAACCAAAAGATCAACTAAGCTCTGCTCACGATTACGTTCTAATAGTAAATCCGATGTAGAGTTGCATTCCGTACCCTCATCAACAAGGTAATCTGTCAAAGAAAAAAACACAACCACATGTTTCAAAATAAAAAAGAGGATGATAATTAAAAGCAGCAGATATGTATACAATAGTGCAATTTCAACAGCCAACTTTCACGACAACAGAAAATAGTAAAGCAACATAATTACAAACTCAAACGATGACAGGACCAGCGGTAGATGCATTACAGGAATTCAGCAACAGGAAAATAAATAAATAAATAAAACTGAACTAACTATCCAAACAACAGTAACTCATACGGGCTCAACAATGGTACAGAAATCCAACTTCACATGAAACCCAATTATCTACCTCCGCGTAACTATTTCCACAAACTGTGTACGCACATAATACAAACTGTGCTCGCACATAATACAATATGTGCACCACTTTTTTTGGGTATGCATGCATAAGAGGAACCTGCTAAAAACAATAAATACAAACTCACCATAACTATTTGAAGACCTCTCAAGCATGAACCTACAGTTAACCAGAACGGCATATATAACTGCTATGGCACCTTCATCAAAGAGTGCAACAGCCACAGTCTACAGTAAAAAAACTAGAGTGAGTTGAGCCAAATTTTTCTAACTATACCACAAATCAAAATCTGACAATTACATACCAAGTTCTCTGAAATAAATGCCAAAATTCGAAATGCAGTTGTCAACTGTGCCACAGAAGAGTCACGGAGAGCAACACCATCAAAAGACTTTTCAGATATAAATTTTCCAAGGTTCTCCATAACATTAATATCAGAACCACCGGAAGAATCTCCAACAGCATTCTCACCATCTGTTAGGTCAGACACAAGAATGCTGTTTGAGGTTAAGTGTGCATCTCCTCCAGAAGCTAAAACAGCCGCATACCGCAGAAGACCAGTAGCCCCATTTTTATGATATACAACAGCAGCATCAATCAATTCCAACAGTCGTGTAGGAGCATCTTTTCTGTTGGAACCAGGAGAGGAGGAAAGTAGAGCCCCATTAATTTCTAAAGCATGTCCTATCCAAGAACTAAGAGAAAATGCTGTCGAATCAATAACAATGACTTCAAGAATCTCAGCAGCCGAGTGCGATATTGCAAGATTTAGTGGTAGTACACCTGAATATTCAAAAGATTCCATCAAGCACATACTTAGTAATTTGTACGAAAAATAAAAATAGTTCAAAGTGAAAGAGAATAGTTAAGGCCCACTTTTCACTATAACAGTTTTCTTATGAACAATTTCAACCATTCCAGGGCAAAGTGTTTCACACTAGAATTGTTTTTCACTATTCAAATTTTCACCCTATTTTCATCTCAATCTGTTAAATAAGATATAAAACAGTCAAGAAAACATTTCCAAATCAAATCAACAAAAAAGTCACTAATGGCCAAGCATAAAGTATTAAATGTATCACCGCATTAATCTATTAAAACTAACTTCATTAGATGACTAGTGCATGTTAAATATGCTTAACCTTTATGATGCTAGTATACCTAGCATTTCAAAAAATTTCCAATAGTTTTCAAAGATGTTCACGAAGTTTACCCTACTTCAGCAGAAAATTTAGTTTTTCAGAGATTAATGACCATGATAGTTCTGTAACTTTAAAAGAAATTAAAATTAAAATTAAAAAAAGAAATCATTTATCCCCCAGATCTGGTATGTGGTTAAATAATTAACATTACTACAGAACTTATAAAAATTATGAGAATCTGTGCTCTATTCATAAAGCAATGAACTTGGATAACTAATTTAACCCACAAACTTATAGCAGGACGGTTGATCCTTTCAAGAGAAAAGTATCCCTTATTTGTACTTTATCCTATTTCAAGAGTAAACACAGAGTTTGGACTACCACTAGTCTTGGCATCTGGCTCTGGTTCTTTGACAGAATGTAACGCTTCAATTAATACTGAAACAGCCTGCAGGAAAAGATAGTTTTAAAGTGTTAGAGGAAATCGCTGAGGTGTGAAGCTATCATCATTATGCCACATTCAGAGAACAAAATATACCGCAATAATGAAAACATGGTCACATTTCACTAAGCAGCCTGCTACAAACTAGTTTTCATGTGTTGTTTATTATTTACCTCGATTGCACGAGTTGCCACAGTTCAAACTAGAAGCTTCATCAAGCAAATTTCAATATCACCAGAGAACACCTCTAAAATGAAAATTCCACCTAGATCTATGCGTTAAAGACAAAAAGGCATCATAGGGAAACCCAGTATTCAAAGTCCCCCAAACTAAAAGACTGCCGATTGAGTAAAAACTTACATTGTCTAACATGATATATCCAAAAGTCTTATAAGAGGTAAATTCCAATGTGCAAAAATGATTCCCAAATAAGTTGAAAACTTGTAAAGCAATGTGTTGGAGACTTGAGGATATTATATTTGATCTAATGTAATGGTGTGAATGGTTTCGTCATAGTGCTATGCCCTAAGTTTTATCTTGTATAACTTAGAAAATTAAAATAAAAACATAGATCCAAAACAATTTAAGCATATCATATTAGACAGGCTCACTCATTGCTTGTACCATAAGATCATATTGATGGAACTGGAACAATACTTCTAAATCTCTCAAGAAAGATTGCTTAAGATAGCATGATTATCCATACCTTTGGAAAATATCCGAGAGCCAGCAGAGCCTGCTTTCCACAGTCAGATCTGCAAACCATTTAGGCAGCTCAGAGTCATGAACACCATTAAGTTGTACAGAAATTCCAACACAACAAAATCAGACAATCAGTTCTACCTAGACAGACCACAAAGTTCCCACAACAGCCATAAAAATTCCTCTGAATGTGGAGTTGACGTAAGCAAGCGATCTATGGCATTAACCTGTACCAAAGCATAGGACAACATAATACATTGCAACACTCATGTTATGGGATTGGAGAAGACAGGAAAAAGGACTGAGCAACTGCAGTTTTGGCTAAGAAATGAAACTAACCACCCTCAAATGCATGCCAACAATCGTGCCAACTTCCTGAGGGCTACAAAAGAAGCCCTTGGATATTAAAACAGATGCATACCGAAGAGGAAGAAACTCTTCCTTGTTCAGATCGTGACCACCCCTTAAGGCACTAATTATAGTTGCTGAAAGTTCAGGGTGATTTAGAAGGAATATTAACCCTGAAAAATCAAATAAACAATGAGCATCGTAACCATTCATAAATCTGATCAATAAAAAGTAACACCTAGTAGAAGTACCTGAGTGACAAAAAAGAAGCGAAAAGATTATGGCCTCAATTGATGATGCAATATCCACAAATACATTCATGGCATGTCCAACTTCTGACTGCAATATAGATGATGACAAAAGAGCAGCAGACAAAGGAAGAAAGCCCCTCTCCTGCTTCCACAAAAAAATGTTGAGTAAAAATAAAATCTTAAAAAAGTCAATTCTCAATGCGCCTAAGATATTAATTTGTTGCACAGCAGAACACAAGTACAGCCCAGAACAAAAAAGTTTAATCAACTGATTTATTTATCAAAATTCAACAATCAATAAATGAACAATCCTTGACACAGATATCCAGCCTAGCCTGGTTTAATCTTGATCAATAGCCAATAGTATTGTAGTCTGGATTAACAGACTAGCAACAGCCAAAGCAGATTTTCCCACAGCTTGATGCCACTCATTTCACTTTGATGATTACACTGAAAAAAGGGTGTTTCCACTGGTTTAGGTAACAAAGAGGGACCCCTACAAATATATTCATAAAGAAAGATTTCGACCAAGTCAATTGTTGAACCAAATTTGCTTAAGAAAAATCAACTTTGAAACCAAATCCACTGGACTTGGTTTTCTAGCAAAATTAAGGAAGAAAATCAACTTTCAAAATAATTGAGAACTTGGAGAGAAAGTCAGATACAACTCATGCACCTGTACAGAGACAAGTACCTTAACCTCCACCCTTTTTATCAGGGGACATATTTTCCATTTCGTCAACTGACCATTGGCCATAACATTCATTGCTTATTCCATATCAACACACCTAGAATTGATTTTACATCCCCCATAGTAGAAACCTTCCTGTCTAAAATTAGATTGAAGGCCATTCATTGCTTTCAAAGGCAATAAAGCATTGTGACTAAAAAAAACATGAGCCATCTTGACAGATATAAACGATTGGTTCTAAAAGTCAAGGTGCTATTCCCCATGCAAATACATTGAAGAAAACCTAAAGTCTCAGTATCACAGAATGAAGCATCAAATAAAATATGGCCGCATAAACATTTGTCCAGACAAACTTCAGTTTAGTCTTCAATGCGCAGTCTGCAGACTACACCAATATGTTTACATTTTTGCCTCAAACATAGCTGAATTTTTTTTTCTACAGTTGCTTCAATAACTTTTCCACATAACCCCCTATAGCGCAACTTTTGTTCCCCTCACCCACCCAACAAAAAACTAAAAAACTAAAAAACCCTCCCAACAAGAAAAAAGGGAAGAGAGAGAGAGAAGAAGAAGAAAACAACAACTAATCAACAGTTGTAGTTACTAGAGACTAGCTGCCCATCTAAGATATAGGACCATCTTATCACAAATTTAGCACTTTCACTTTACCATATCACTCCAAAAACAAAAGCATGAAAAGAAGGCCAAACAAGCAGCAGAATCAATTTGCAGCCAGGAAATTTCAAACAAGGATATGGGTTAGTTATATATTTGTTCACACATACACACATCTACAAACGGTAGTACACATTTTACTGTCATCAGGATGCATTTTCAGATATCAACATACCTTCAAGCAAATATTTTAGACATGCCTACATGCACATGCATACAAAAAACTTCATGCAGACGCACACTATATCACTCAAACACATATGTACGCATCCAGATCCTCTTGAAATAATAAAGAGCTAACAGAAACTGACAGACCTTGAGAAGTTCTAGTAAATGAAAGTCAATATCCCAGTTTGAAAAGCAACAATTCGACGAAGCAATCAAGGCACTGGTTGCTTTATATGACAATAACCCTTCCGTTTGACCAAGAATCAATGATCTACTTGCACGAGCCTCTGGAGAAGGATCTTCAATTGGACCATGTGAATTTATCAACTTCTGCATTGTAACACCTTCTAGTTAATAATAAACAAGAATCTCAAATGGTGAACTTTGAGATTTCATTTCGCTAAAGTATGACTACAGCATGCATCACATGCCAGCAGAAAAGAAGACAACAAACTACTCCAACTCACCAGGAGCCTCTTAAGTTGAGATTTAGCATTGATCAGCTCACTCAAGGTAACACTTGTGATCCTACCAACAGCAGAGAGACCTCCCAAAACAGACAGAACTGCGCACTGTAAAGGAAAGAAATAACCACAAGATACCATAATGCAGTAAGATAGCGACCAATAAGCACAGAAAACTTAAAGTGTACCTCATATCTTGAAGCAACTTCATAAAATCGCAATCGATGAAGTAAACAAGTTGCAAGAGAAGCAACATCATGGCGTGGTTTTTGCAATAACAACTTCAACAATTGACTGTAACCTTCACTAGTACCATTTGGGACATTTTCATCTTCACGAGGCCACCAACCAAAAAATCCCTCACACCCAATTGAATACCGAGTAGCCCGTTCAAGAACTCCAAGTAGCAGCAACATTGTGGGAGTAGAATTTGGCTTGTCATGACAAAGAAAGTGTGCAAGCAGCTCCATTCCCCCAGTATTGACAAAGTGAAAGCAGCTCTCTCTACTGGAGCACAACAAGAGAGCCACACTCAACCCCAGGACAACATTTTCTTTCTGAAATCCATGCAAGATATCAGAACATATAGGATTAAATAACAGGAGGGGAGAGGAGACAAAGAGGGAGGGAGATTTCTTTTTTTTTCCCCCTTTTTGAGAAAGGTGTGGTTTCTATCAGCTACCTTAATCAAGTGTAACCAGCGGATAAGATAAATGGAAAATGCAGCTTTGCTTAAATTACCTGAGAAAGTTGGTGATGTCCAAACTTTGAGTTTCCACGAAAATTGAGGTACTGGCTAAACATGTCCACCAGCTCTTTAGAATTTACCAAATCAGCCTCAGAAAAAGTCAATTCTGCTGACAAGTCAGCAGATCCATTCGCTAATTCCTGTTGAACCACTTTGTATGTCTCAAGAAGCTCTTCTCTGGCCCTACCAATAACACTGTGCAACTCCTCACTGCTCTTTGACTTGGTCCATGTACAATTTTTGTCTCCACTTGCAGCATAACGCAAATCACCGGCAACAAGTGAAGTTACTGCCGAAACCACAGTACTTACAGCTTTATGTACAGCATCCTCAAGGTTTGACAACTCCAAAATCTTAAACAAAAGCTGTAAAAACTTCTTAACCTCAATTGGTATATCCAATGGAGCAACTGGGATAGATAAAGCTTTCAAGGAGGATATAGATTCCTCAATTGACAGGTTAGTTGAGTGCAAAGCCAGTGGAAGGTCCTCAAGCTTTCCCTCAGCAGAACTAACTAAATTTCGCAACGAATTATCATCAAATTCAATATTGAACTGCCCCAGATCCTCTGCAGTATTCCCATATATTACCAAACTTAGACTGCGGTAGCTGCCCCTCACAACCAGATGATTTGTCACAACAGCCTGTAAAACAGTTATGACTTCTCTCATGTGCAGTTAAGTCCATCAAAATACAAACATAACAGAAACTTAAAGTGAAGACAAGAATTAAAATGAATTAAAACATCTAAATAAACTCAGGGAATAGTCCATCTCAACAAGTGCTCAATTGACCCTTGACTAAGATTAGTCACAAAAACTACTCATAGTAAATTAATTCTTACAAGGACTAGAATAATTTATCACATTTATATCTCAATGGAGTTCTTTCATTCAACTTTCAAGCTAAACGGCATGCGTAGAGTTTGTTTTGATTAATAACCCTTACAAAAAAATATGTTTTCTAATCAAAATAAAAAATACAAAGATTCTTTCAACAACAACTATGACTTCGAATTTTCAGTAAAACTTTCAAAAAAATGCATCTCCATCAGGAACAACTATACCATTCACAAGGAAAATTTTCTCCTGAGATGACTTCACATGCAATCTACATCTGCACAAAACTTATATTTTAACACTAACATTGATATAAAGATAATAAAGAGGACCCCTATTCAAGCCAATTACCAATCTCCATCTAGATTAAACTATAAAATACCCCTAAGTTCCCACACATCGATGGATATATACTTAAACCTTCATGACACCATATAGGCTTAATTTCTTTTATAAACATGAAGTCCAAGTCTCTTGATGAATCAATCAAAAAAGTTCCTAACTAAGCTCGCTCCTCGAGAAAAAGCAATCAAGTCATCCTTCTAATACCCATATCAATGGCAGAAGCCTTAGAAATCCAAATGTCAAATCTGAATAAAAAAGACTCCAAGCCGTTTATTTAGTCCTACATCCCAAAAGATTTCACATAAGTTCATGTAGAGGCAAATGTAAATCAGTAAGTAAAGAACTCTCAGTTAGCATCCCAATTCCTTCACAGAGATTGGCATCCAGGTATCAGGTGTGCTTTATCGTTTACTGTAGATCCAAAAGAAGTACCAAACTTTAGTTCACAGAAGAAGAAAACCAAGAAATACAGATCTCACACCTGTCACTATCACTTGTTTGCACATGAATCACTCTAAAATTTACCACATAAGTAACTCCAAATAAGTCCCCAGTCGGCTCCCTTTGCCCGTCATAAATATGAGCTCACACCCTCCAGCCAAGGGAAGTTCCTTAGAGGTCAGCAGCTTGAATCCATTGACTAGTCACTAATGACCACTGACATGTTAATTCAGAATTCTTTCACATTCACTACCAGCATTTCATCACAGAAAGTATGTTATCTCAAATGAGTCCAGCTAATCCTTCACATCATATATCTAAAAGAAACTTTAAGATCTCTCTCTCGCTTAACTTGGTGGATCACTAGTCTCCTGAAAAATGAGAGTAAAACCATGTCTCTTCTCTTCAATCCCAAAAGAACCCGTGCTATTGGACATCCCCCACAAATGAGCACGTAAGTTTTCTAAACATGTCCTATCATGTACAAATGCCTCGTTGAATCAAAATTCATATATGTACACCCAAAAAGAATAAGAAAACACCTCAGAGTAAGAAATGAGATAGAAATATAATCCTACATATGTTAACAAAAATTAGCAAGAACCATCATGTTTTGAATAAGTGGACCAATGAGGCAGCAACTTGGCAACATCAATCACAATACCTCTACTTCGAGCACATTTGATGAAGAATGAGAATAAAGAAAAGGCTGGCAAAGGCGCCTAAATCTTGTCTCCCCCTCACACTTAACAAATACTTCCAAAGCAAACGAAGGAGGCGAAGTACCCCTGTAAGATGGGAATAATTTAAATAGTCAATACTCGCAGAATCTCTATCATGCATCATCCAACACTCACAGAGGGCAAGTTTTTCATTCAAAATCTAAGACTTCAAAAATCAAAAACAAGATTCTTTATTCAATTCAGCCGAATCTTCCCAACATTTTTGGCCCAATTTTTATGTGGTAATGCAGCTGGAGCTTTTTACACCGAGTGTACAAAACAGAAATTTCTTATCCTGACAATCACGATTATCTTAAAAATCAATAAATTTCTCAATTATGCCCACATTCGTCACAGTCTAGCTCATTAAAAAGGAAATGTCAAACAATCTAGAGGTCAGAAGCACGGTGTACCCAAGGAGCGCCACGGCTTGAGCAGCTGAGGAAGCATTTTGTTCAAGGAACTCGCAGGCAGTTATTACAATGGGTTCCGAAAAAAGTACCTGCATACGAACAATACATTAGCAAAAAGCATCATTCAACTAATAACGCGCGCAAAAAACTTAATGCCGTTTCCTACTCAAATTTGCTCATCAGGAAGCTAACAACACGTAGCGAAAATTCCAACAGAAGAAACCGAATATGTAGACTTCAATTTCATCCCCAAAAAAAGAGAAAAAGAAACTAACAAGACGATACTCAGAAGAGTACAGAAGTGCGTACCTCGTCGACGTACTCGTCGAGATAGGGGTGGTTGAAGGTCTGGGAGAACAAAACGTAGGGCTCGGGCCGACCCATTGGCCAGTTTTGCAGCTCTTCGAGAAAACCAGGGCTGGATTCGGATTCTAGGGTTCTGAGTTTGTCATCTGGAACTCATATTTTGGGGGTTTTATAGGTTTTGTTGGCGAAGTAGAATGCCAGAGCAAGAAGGTGGGCGAGCCTGAGAGGGAAGAAACAATTGTCACCTTTTTCCCGACGTCAACAAATCAACAATTTGTATAATTCAAAATGCAGAGTCAATAAAAGGACATAACCAAAAGATTTTATTAACACCACAAATGAACTTTACAATAAAAAGGCTTGTGTTCAAAATAAAAGGCCTTTCTAAAGAATAACCAAGTAAATATTTGACATCTGGTGAGACAATTTATGTCTTCAGTAGCAAAAGATATGCATTTGTTTGAGAGGGGAAAAAGAAGAAGAGAAGAATCTCAATGTAAGAGCCTCATACTTATTTGTTTATTTTTGCTGTCACACATGCTTTAAAGGCAAAAGTGTAGCTTCTATAATTGTTATTGCATCTACTGTCAAGTTTTGCAAAATAATTATTATTTGTTAATGAAATGTATAGTACCAATAGAATGAAATACTTGTCTTCACATATGATGTGATTTCATGGTAGGCAATTGAGTGAGCTTCGCCTAAAACAAGTGTATAGCAGGATAATTGAAAATGTTTACAAAAATTAAAGGCAAGTAAAAAAAGTAAATTAAAAAGCAAGTGTATGAACTTAAAGATGAAAAAATTAAAAAACAAGAAAGTAAAGGCATAAAGTATGTGGTGGAAATAAAAAAATAAAAAGACAAAAAAATAAAAATAAAAAAAAAAACGATAATCCTCTTAATTATAGTTAAGATGGTAAGAAGAATTTGTGTAGAAAATCTTAGAAAATAAGTATCATAAATTCGAATCCCCTCTATTGTATTTCTAACTAACCTAAGCATACTTTTGGCATAACATCATTCCATAATTTAAATCATTAAGCAAAGTTTGGCAAAGGTAAGAAAAATACTAAAATGATAGAAAACTCTGTGAATTTATTCAAGGTCCTTATGTGGTATTTTTTATGAATAAGTTTATAATTCAAGGCACATAAGAAGAAAACAAAACATTAAACGTAGTTAGCATAACCCTTCTCGAATTAACATTGTTATAAATGTAGTACTTTCAAAACTAACAAACAATAAACTTAGTCTTTGAAACTAACAAATGGTAGTAAATGATGTCATTGGCTTATAAAAAATGTTTTATTTGGAATAACTACTTGAACTCTTGTCAAGTATGCTTCTTATGGCGTAATTCTTCTAAAACTAGCATCTCTATCCTCTGACTAAGTGGATCGAGATAGGTTGAGCTTTTAATTTGATTGGGATTGGACCCATCAAATTATGCATAATCTCTCTGTATACATTTAGATCTTTATTTTTGTTAAGTAATTAATTGTCATTTAAATAAAAGCAGTTGTTTATATAATTTATTGCAGATTCAATGAATTGAATTTATCCGACTTATTGGCATTTCCCTTTCCTTAGTTTTGTGACATACACAGTCTAGAGACTTCATGAGACAAATGACGGCAGTCACTAGAAGTTCCACATATATTAAATGGTGATTCAGAAAAGCCGCGTTAGTGATCACATCTGTATTGGCCTTTCCGAGCAAACCCAATCTGCAAAGTGCCATAGACAATCCCTTCAGAAATGCTGAGCTGTTTAGTTTTCTTGCTTAAGTTTTCGGATCCTTTTTTTACTGTCGAACAGTATTAGTTCATAGACCAAAGCATGGCTTCCATTTTACTTGTTAGAGGGATGGCATTCAAAAATTCCAACCTTCATAGATCTTATAGCCAATACAAACCCAGATTACTAAAAAATCTTACATGTTATTTGTCCACATAAAAAATCATCTAATTACTATTTCAGCCGCCCAACCAAATTGCATACATCCTAATGCCCAAAAATGTGTGGGGAATAATTTAATGCTTCCTTTGTTGCTTGTCAGGAAGAAAAGAGAAAACGGCAACCCGGCTACTCAAAAGGGTATTAGTTTTGGAAAAGAGTACAGAATTTAATAATGTCCATTTTGGCTGTGCAATAACTCAATTACAGCAGCAACCACTCCTTTTCCCTCCGTGGAAATGTCAAAACCCGGTTCCTCAATCTTCCTATTCAGAAGCTTATCAAGTTCCCCTCGCAATTTCTGCAAAATCCATTACCCAATACTTCGTCAAAGTTAATTATATAGAAGGGAATATCATTTTGGGCGTCATAATATTCAGCAGAAAGTGTTGAGGAAATTACCCGCATGAGCTCTAAAACGCTCTTTGATGCAGAAAAATGAAGATAACCATCGAGCATCTCAATGCCCTCCCCAGTTTTGCTAGGGACGAGATTACCACCAAACAGAAGTAGGGCATAATCTGATATATTTGTGGAGTCTCGTAAGTAAATGCCAGTTGTCTTCACCTTTTCACTATAAACCATGTAAGGCAGAGGGAAGAGGTGACCCCCTGCATTGACAGACGCAGGATGGATGTCAACTTTCCCAACTTCTTTAGTGTAAAATGCTGTTCGCTTTCCTCTTCTTTTGCATTGCACCACATTTGGGTAGAGTCCAGCACAAAGGATTGCACAGACCATCTCCAAATCGTTGCTGTATTGGTTGTAAGCCTGCCCAAACACACCAATAGTTATCAAATCCCGCAAACCCTTCTTAGGTGACAGATACAACAGTCTCCATATGGTTGTATGAGAAGGAAATGAAGTGGCACAGCCACAAAGTCCCTCCATGCGAAATTTCTTGTATTGGTATTGTTTGTAATGAATAAAGAATAAATAAATAAATAAATAAACAGAGAAGTGGTGAGCGACAAGAAACTCTTTAAACATGGAAAGTCATAAAAGCTTACATTAGCATCCCTTGATTTGTCTACAAAGCCAATGCCTGATAATAGATCTAGAAACTGCATTCTCATATCCTCCATCATCTGCAAGGTCACTGGGGATAAGAAGTTATCCCAACAAAATGTTCTTTCCCTTCCATTTCGTTTTGCATCCTTCCATCCTTCAAAGGCCTTAAGAAGTGCTATGTGGTCACTGCATTAGAAATGGTGTGCAAAAGATTGGAATTAGCGACAGAAACAAGGAGATTTTCAAAAAGCCCTCCAAATGTAAAGGGGAAGAATGGCGCAGTTTAATGACCAACCTGCAAGAATCACCAGCAAAAGATCTTTTTGCCGCATCAGCTTCCTCTTTCCTATTTATGGGTAGGACAAATGGGTCACGATGTGCAAGAGCAGCAGCAATTGTTAAGGCAGGATTGAGGCATTGAAATATAGATCCCATAAGCAGCATCTTCCCAATATTTGGGTCCAATGGTAGAGTGCAAAGATGGCGACCTGTTACATAAAACTATCCAGATTACAATCATGCATCATGTAAAGCCAATATCCAATAGAGTCAATACTTGTATCTCATGTTATGTACCAAGGGGAGTAAGCTCCTCCATATCATCCAAAGCTCCAATTGTTTTAAGAAGTTCAATTGCATTTTGGACAGCAAGAGTGTCTGGTGGCTGAAGTGCTTTGGCCAAAAATGATCCAACGGTACCAAGCTGCAAACTTTTGATATGTAGGCATAGCTCTTGCAAAGGAGTTCTAAGAATCTCAGGTAGCTGATACTGAAGCATCGCATCATGTATTACTTTTGGATACAGCCTATAACAAATCCCAGGTTGTACACGGCCAGCACGGCCCCGTCTCTGAAATTATGTAACTATAATTAACGGAAAAAAGAGAGGGATGGAAATAAAACAAATAAGGAATATCCAATTAAGTAACATATGAATTGAACTCAACAAGCTCAGGAAACATCTTTTAGGAAAAACCTCTCTTTTCCTACAACACTTCTTCATGGCACTAACTGCATACCTGGTGTGCAGAAGCCTTAGAAATCCATGATGGTAACAGACATGCCAGTTTGTTCAGGGCATCATAACTGGTTTCCTTCGCCTTTCCACAGTCTATGACATACACAACATCATCGATAGTGATACTACTCTCAGCAATATTTGTTGCCAGCACAATTTTCCTACAGTAAGACATGAAACATATTTATAATGTGGAAAACAAAACAGCAAGAATATTCAAGATCTTTGTGGCAAGTGAGATTGTGAGGGATTCAGCAGTGCCAATTGACATTCTACAGTTAAATACTGAGAAACTGAGTGCTGTGGTCAATGAACTCTTTAGGCAGACACTTTTCACACGAGGCTGCAAGTAAGCTGAAAATGACAAACTCATATGCTCATTAATGTGGAAGTTGACTGAACAGGAAGTATGCTAGACTAAATGAAATCTATCGAGAAGACTGCAATGCCATTACTTTATTCCTTGTTCCTTGTACAGTAAGAAAATCACAAGATCACACAGCCATAATTTAGCTACAAAGCCCATATATGCACCATCATAGTGATAGGCAACAAAAAAAAAACTCAGACGTACTTCAATGGCAAAGGAGAATAACTAAACAATAATTAAAACAGTGACAATCTCAACACTAATATAATTAAAGCAGCAAACTATGCTTGCCTCTTGTTAGGGGGAGGACGATCAAATATCTCACGTTGGTTGATGGTGGGCATTGAACCATGTAGGGGAAGGGCTAGAAACTTGCTGGGATCACCAAGGAAGCTGTTTCCTTTAATTTTATCAAGTAGCTTAGATATGTCATCCCATCCTGTAAGGAATACGAGAATAGCTCCATCACCTTCGTGGCGACAAATATATTCAATTGCTGCCTCCACCTACAAAGTAATATCAGTTATATGATGACAAGAAAAATCCAAATATAAATTGGACAGAAGATAGATATTTCTAGTAAATCATATTGCATTGAGGAACACAATGGTAGGAATATTGTATCTTTGGAATGGAAGGGGGAAAAAAATCTATAACAAAACCACCATCCTCATCCAAGCAATATATAACAAGCAGATCCTGCACTCTTGTCAACAAATTGTAAATCAAAACTGTGAAGAGGAGAGTGCCCCCTTAAGGATTAAATTTGAAAATGATTAATATTTCCCCCAACTGTTACGTTGTATGCACCAGTGAGAAAAATGAGTAGTTGTGTAACTTTTGAACCTCTAAACATACAAGAACCAATCGAGAAAAGATGGGTGCGGACGTCTCTCAAAGCTGCATTTGTTTCACTGATATATCCAATTTCAGGCAATAATGCATCCATCTACACCAAATTCAAATATTTTTTAATTTTAAAATGATCAGGTTATAATAACATCTGTTTAAAACTATTTACACTTGGTCTTTTATATATTCTTTGAATTTATAAAAAAGAATGAGTGAACATCTTACCTAACGAAGACACTAAAGCATTTAATAAAATCAGTTCACAAAACCAACTCTAGAATTTGAATTTAGGGCACAAATGATTCATATGTAGCCATTCTAATTTGTGAACAAGACCAGACGTTGTTCTTTTATTTGGGTTTTGGAATTTCTTCAGGACTAACAGCTGCAATTATAATGTCAAGGTTTTTCTGAGCCAACATCTACCATGTCCTCCCCACCTGTTCACTTGAGCTCAAACCCAATGTCACAAGTTTGATCCTGATGCTGATATGTAACTATTCACTTCCTTCAATCATACTAAAGTACTTCCAATAATACACAAATTTTCATTTCAATACGTGTCCTTGATGAAAGAGGAATAAATGAACAATTCTTGAAATCTTCCCATTTTCCTCCAAATTTTCACATCAATCTCATTACAGATAATAAGATCGGTATTCAAAGTTACCAATGGAAAAGCTAAAGACCAAAGTGAACAAATGTCTGCCAAAACGATAAGCATAAAATCAGATGCTCTCCATATTTTTCTATCAAGCAAGAAAAATCAAGTAATTGATGAAGAAAAGCTCTTTTCATTGGTTGCTAGATACTTCAAAGTACGTACCAGACCCAAATCAAGTTGTGAACCAGACCAAGCTTCAAGAGACTTTCTTGTAGATATACTATAACTTTTGTAGTGAGAATCAACATTAACATCCTGAATAGAACAAAGCACATTGCTGTAAGTATATTATGGAATTGGAGGAGAAATTTCTCAACAAAGCATTCAGAAAGATCAAATGAGGAGTTGCAGATATAACAGCCACAAAAAGTCCATTGGAAATGTGCCATCCAAAGAACACAGAAGAAAAGGTGACTGAAAACTGGTATGAAATGAATAGCCCTGTGGTACAAGAAACACAACATTAACTGTTGGCAGTGCTGAAGACATACTCCACCTTTGTTAATCACATATATTAAATGTATCTGCAGTTTAGATTCCATAACTACTGATAGGTGCATGCATATAGTTTACCAAACAAGTTCAGGTTTAGTGTTTCCTGAAACACCAAAACCAAAAAGAAAAACAAAGACAGTTGTCCAGAGGATTAGCAATCCCAACTCCTAGATTGTCTTCTTCACATCCTAGACACCATATAATTTTCCTTTCTGTAAGCTTCACTATCAGAGAAAGATGCAACGAGAAAGACATAAGAGTGTTACACATTGATGAGGGCATATATTGTCACATTCAATTTGTCTCATCTCTTGAAGACTTGCAATTCAAGTACCATGAAGGAATCAGATGCTTAACTCGAAAACAA
Organism: Casuarina glauca; assembly: GCA_028551395.1. Lineage (NCBI taxonomy): Eukaryota > Viridiplantae > Streptophyta > Magnoliopsida > Fagales > Casuarinaceae > Casuarina > Casuarina glauca. Next base: position 11,139,536 of record CM052348.1, read on the forward strand.
AAAATAGCATCTAACGGAAATCTTGTTTCTGACGGTATATAAGAATTATGGCAGGTTTTTGAATATAACATCCAACATCAAAGTTCTAGCTGCAAACCAACTTCACTTGTCCTTGATCACAGATATGGATTTCTGGGCTCTATTTATGCAAATCATAGATTAAGCAGGACCAACAGGTAATTTTACACCGTTCATACAAAACAATTTTACAGGTTCCCTGAATGAAATGAAAATAATGGATACTAAACATCAGGCAGTATTGGTCTGCCCCAACATTCACACACACCATTGGCATAGGGATACCATGCTAATAAATAAACAACTGTGTAGATCAAATGTACTTACTTCACCAATGCATGATATGAGGAAAGAGAAATTTATGAAACTACATACAACTTGACCAACATAACAGAGGAATAGCAATCCAGCTTGTTCGTTGTAAACATTTACATTAGAGGTCAAAAACAAATACAATAAACAAATAACATTGTACATCCTGAACAAAGAATGAAATGGTGAATTTTTATCTGTTACTTGCACATGCATTCAGTGGGGCTTAAACATATGAGTTCGGGTGCTATGTTTGTATCGCAGGCAATGGCAATGCAACTTGAATTAAAATCTCACTGGAAAATTAAATAGTGGCATGCCTTTTCACAAAATTTTTGACTATCAACATAATTCTAACATGCATGATTTGCTTCTAGCGAAAGGCAAAGATGGGATTGGTCAATTTGCTAGGTTTCTGACAAAACTTGGAGGTGTACAATAATAGTTCTATTTTCCAGCACATTTCCAACTCTCCATTCTTTGAAAGTATAATCAACAAAATGATAGTATTTTTTGTTTAGTGACTTTTTCTAGACAAAAAGGATGTTTTTTGGAATACCTTATAAAAATACTACTTCTCTACAAAGAATGCTAAAGCAGTTCCTTCCTTTGTTTTTTTTTTTTTTTTTTGGGGGGGGGGGAACAATGGCTAAGAGTCATTTTGATCCTCCCTTCCCCCCCCCCCCCCCCTCCTTTTCATTTCTGTCTAACAGCACCATAGCTGCTATGGTAGGGGTTTTCCTTGTTCTGTTTTGCTTTTTTTTGTTCAGATAAATGAAACGAAATCAATAGTGTGATGGTAGAAACTACAAATGTTATCACAAAACGATTGACAAAAAATCCCAAAAAGTCAAGCCCAATTTTGGTAGAGCTTTCTAACACCTCTCTCTCAGGTAGAGACAAGCCAGAAAGCTTATTCATGACACCAAGGAGTCAGGGGTCTACACAATGGCAAGTATTTGTTAACCAAAAAAAGAAAGGAGGAAGAAAATGCAAACATGCCTCGAATAATTCTGTTAAAGGATCTTTCTTAGAGTCTTGCTGTCTCCTTCTCCTTGAACTCCCTTCAAAGTTGTCAAACTCTGACTTGATGTTATAACGAGTTTTCTCTAGCACATCCTCTAGGAAAAACTCAGCCACAGGGAAAGTCAATCCCTGCCATTTTGACAACAAATATGAAGTACATTCAGCAAACTCAGTGAATCATGTTTCAGTGGTATGAGACAATAATGGTAATAAGTACCGGTATATGTATAGTTGGCACATTGCCATAATATTTGGAGAACAAGTCAGCATTGATGGTAGCACTCATTAGGATAAGTCGTAAATCGGGACGGCGAGGAAGAAGATCACGCAGAATTATTAGTAGAAAGTCTTCATTCATGCCTCTTTCATGGATTTCGTCCACCAGCAGATGGCTTACCCCCGTTAACTCTGGGTCCTGAACCTGCAGTCCACCATAAAATACAGGAAAGGATATCACAATGTCCTAAAAAGACAAGAATCAATGGCTTCCCTATAGGCTACCATGAACATGAGACATCCTGGTATTTAACATTCTCCTTTTTCCTTTTATTTTTAGTACGGTGAAACTTTATATTGTCCTCTGAACGTGTGGCCCTATGTGGATTCTAATGTAAAACACAGGTAATGTTTCACCACCAAACACTCAGAAAACCATGCAGTTTTCTGTTCACAGAACTTCGTGAGATGGAAATAATTATTTATTTGAGCTACTCTTCAAACAATTTCATGATCCAGAGTTATAGAAAGCAAGGAAAGAAAACCCTTTTTGAGAAGTTGGGGAAGAGAAGAGAAGAGAAGAGAAGAGAAGAGAAGGAGGAGGGGGGGGGGGGGGGGGCGGCGGGCGCTGGGCGCATAAGGCAAGTAAAGCCAGAGGTTCAAAAAGGCAGTTTGAAGCAATTGAGAACTAGCATATTACCAACTGTCGAAGTAGCACTCCAGTGGTGCAAAAAAGCAACCGTGTTTGAGCAGAACGCTTTGACTCCAGCCGGATCTGATACCCAACAGTTTCACCAAGACCCTCCCCTCTTTCAGAAGCAATATGAGCTGCAACAGAAATAGCTGATATACGGCGGGGTTGAGTGCACATTATGCTGCAGTCAGCACCACGCAAACATGATATTTCTTCTTCTAGAATAAACTGAGGGAGCTGAGTTGTTTTTCCACAACCTGTCTCCCCTGAAACTACCAGTACCTACATTGCAAACAAAATAGAAGAATAAGTAACCTTGTAAATACTTATAGTAACTCTGGAGAACTAAAATATACTAAAGATAGCAGTAGAGAACAGCAATAACTACTTGACAAGTCCATCTAAATGCTGTATATTAAAGACCAACTACAAGACTCCTGTTATCCAAAGCTTCACATGATTGAACATTTAGCCAGTGTCGTTCAACAAAATAACTACAAAATGTTAGTCCTTTGCATCATCCCCTTTTTCCTTTAATCTTCTTGAAAATAAACTTAAATCCTCGACAAGTCTGCTTTGACTGCTGTATCTGATCAAATAAGATTGTGTGGACCAACTGTAAGACACTATTGTCCTAAACTTCACATGAATTAACATGTAGGGAATGCTATTCACTAAATAACCTAACCACCAAATATTTTTTCTTTGTAATCATCTCCTTCCTTTCTTTTGTTAGTATACACCAAGTATTTTATATGAAAATGTCGTGCTTACAAAGAAAATAGACTATGCAGGTACAAATTAAAAACACAAACTGTTTTTAAAGTGGAATTATTGGCTTCAAATTCAGAACAAATCAAGCTGGTGCATGGCAGAAATGTGGCCTGCATTCTTAATGTGCGACCTCAGGATACAAATAGGATATCATGGACAGGAAGCATGAAACATACAACACATCAAATTGTAACTCATTATTGCACCCATAGCATAAGGCAGATCATCTACCTTCCCAAGGTTTCCCCTCCGCCCCAACAAGCCTATGTTTGTCTCACATATACATACACAGATATGAAGATCCTACTGGTACTAACTCCTAAGAAGCACTACAGAAATGTCAAATATTACGTCACAGATAGTAACAGAAAGGAAAACCGACCTGGTTTTCTGCAACAGCTTTCAGAAACTCAGATCTCACTTTGAATGCAGGAAGCTTTTCTCTGAATGACTGTATTGCTCTTAAAGAATTACTTGTCTGCATGTAGTAAAGACTTGATATGAATAATATGGACTTTGGCACTCTTACAAATTCAAATGACTAAGGCAATTTGAATATTACTCCATACATCAATAACAACTATAACCAGAACATATTGGCAATTGTACCTTCATGTTTTCATGCCTTTGCTTAAGTTCAAGACTAAGTTTCTCCTTAGCAGAATCAATCACCGGCACAAGGTCAGGCTTTCTTACATTACTATCAGCTGATGATTTTTTACCTTCCTGACTAGGCATCAAGGTAGAATCACCGACAGCAACTGCCTCCTGTGACTTTGAGCAATTTAACAGACTACCAACTCTCTGCTGGATGTCCGAAGACATGTGAATCTGAGGGAAGGTTTGGAAACCATAAGATTTTCTAAACCAATGCCCAGAGACAAATTATACATAATTTTTGCAATTATTGTTCTACCTCTTTCTGAGTGGATCCATGACGTTCATCAAGATCAGCCCTGTAATCTGGCAATGGAACTTTGCTAACAACAAGAACCTTCCCTTTATTGTACGGATGGCTTCCTTTCCACAAGTAAAAATTCAAGACAAAAAAGATATAAAATGAAGCTTCAAAAGGTAAATCATTAATACAACAGAAAAAATAATCAAGTTGAAGACTCATTCAATATGATACAATAACTTGTCCTAATAAGACTCATTTTTAATTTGAAATCCTGTTTAGCTTCCAAATATCTTAAGTCTGACATGTTCATAACTTAGGTATTAGAATGAATTGTCTAACTAAATGTTTCCACCTCTCCTCAATTAAGATACCAAATAAGGCCTATAGTAAAATCCAGTATTTGATACACTAATTAACATCGAGGCAATGGTATATTGCCCAAGGTTGACAAGCACCTAGCTTAGTGGTAAGCAAGCCTTGCCCGGGACGTTTTGGCCTCAAGTTCAACACCCCAAGGGTGCTTGACATATATATATAAAAGAATATTGCTCAAGTCTTCGGCAAACAGATTTACATGGCAATGACACGATAGTGGTCCTACTGATGTCAAAGAGCACTATGGCTCAAGTGGCTAGAACAACAAAGTCAAGAGTCAACTGATCTTATATCACATAGCTTAGCAGAATTAATTCCGCAATTTAAACCAAACTCTACATCTCAAACTCTAAAGCATAATTTGGTGAAACACATATGAACACAATTACAAGGGTGTCAATACTGCCACTAAAATATTTCTTGACACTTACAAGTAAAGCCCCAGCTGATAAGCCATATCAGAAAGGATTTGCTGGTCTGCGCGACTGTAATTACGCTTAATTATCATCTCCTGTTCCCCTCCTCTTTTCATCTGCTCCATCTTTCCCCACCACTCGTTCTCATCAAGAACTTCCATCTGCATATCAAAACCATTTTCAATCCCCCCACCCCCAAACAAAAAATCTTTTTCAAATCTGCACCAAGTAAAATTAGCTTCAATACGTTTCAGTACATTGTCCTGCGGAGAGAGAAATAGAGCACTTAAAACTACACAATCTTGTGAGCCATCAGCCCTTTTTTAAACAATTAGAAACTGATTCTTCGACCTAGTTCATTCAATCATCAGTAACGGTCGAGTTTCTTTGATCAGAAGATAACATAAATAGCGAATTCCAAGAAAGCTTCATAATTCTTCAGCTCAATTAACCTTTTCTTTCCTACTTCAGAAACCAAAACATGGTACGTAAGATAACCATGACAAAGAGTTCCATAGAAGCCTCACCATTGTTCAGCTGAATTAGCAATATCTCTCCTACTTTGGAAACAAAACATATTACGTAAGCTTAATACTTCCATTCCTTTTCGTTTCTCGGTTTTCTCAGCATCCGAACAGGTGATAACAGACACAATACAATAACGCACCTCAGCTTGCTTCTCTCTCAGGCGTTCCGCCCGCCATACCGGGTCCCACCACCGCTGCTCACCGCGTCCCCCGCCACGGCCTCCGCCGCCTCCTCTGCGGCCCCCACCTCGTCCGCCTGCGTTGGGGCCGCCACGGCGAACACCTTGGTAGTTTGGCCGGTAAGACATGGAACGTAATGAGATCCGACGCGGCGAATAAGCAGAAGGTCGCGCCACTAGGGAAAGATATTTGGAGAGGCAGTGGTAGTAGAAGCAAAAGTTAGCGCCGACGCAGCCGCGAGACATTTATAACAAACATATGGTACGCACTGTGGCACCGTGCGCGCGGGCTAACGTGCTTGCAGGTGACTGAATGGATGCGCCTGGTGCTCGTTTCTATAATGTCGATTGAAATCGAGGCCGAAAATAGTTGATGCAAATATTTGGTCGAAGCATAGTGGATTTGCAAATATGTAAGTCTAATGATAATATTTAAATAAAATATATTTTAAATTAACTTTTACTTTTATATAATATCATAACCAACTTTATAACCCGAGTTTATAAAAAAAAAATCGTTTAGCCAGTTAACATGGTTGAGATCCACACCTTTACACACCTGTGTTGAGGTACATGAGTTGTAGTATTCAAAAATAATAAAATTTTAAAAAATAAAAACTGTTATTGAATATACCATCTATGAAATTTAATGAGTTGTTACCGTCCTAAATCACAGTAAACTTTGATTTGTAAGACTCAAGTTAATGATGTTATCTTATCCTAAAGCTTTAAAGTTCTCTCCTTAATTCTCTAAGTGGCATCTTGGATTTCAAAACCTAAGCGTTTCCTCGGACGCAATTTGGACGCTGCAGCTACCGCATTTTTGCAACGTGGGCTGCCTCCTGTCTTTAATGGACGTTCAATTAAGACAACGACACTACAGCCCAGCTCTTCTACAGCCCAACAGAACCGGCCTCAGTGGCCGATATGCAAACTTCCGAAGAACGGAACAAAATGGGGAAAAAAAAATTCAAGAGGGAACTTTACAATGACAACGAGCTCCGCGCGTCGAATCTAAATCCTCCGTGGTCACCAGAGATCTGAGCAGCCAGAATCCTGAGCGAACCAAAACGGGGGAGTCATAAACCAGGCGAGTGAGGGACTCGGTGCAGCCTTTGGAGCCTAGTGCACTAGCTCATTAGGCAACCGGAGAGGAAGACAATGGATCCGGCGAACACGCCGCTCGGCAGAATGCTACTGGAGGAGATCACTCCGGTTGTCATGGTGCTCTGTACGCCTCTCGTCGAAGAATCTTGCCTCAAGAACGGCCTTTCCTTTGTCGAGATGCTCAGCCCCTTCTGCTCCTTCAACAACATCGACGGTAATCCCAATCTCTCTCTCGCCCTCTATGCATATTTATGTGCATATGAGTAGCGGAGATTTGAGGGAATTTGATGATTGCCTTTGTGACTGGTTCATTTCCATTTGTTGCAGTACCTGTACGGACAGCGAGCGATCAACCTTATAGACTTCAGAAGTTCAAGTTGCGTTTGTTTTATGCCTCGGATATTCGGCAACCGAACTTGGAGGTAATTGCCAAAGCTGCTGTTTGGTTTCTGATAGAATGTAGGAAATGAAAGGGAATTGTAAACCTGAGCCCTTAAGCCTAAGCAGAACTGAGCTTAGCGGAGCTGTTGAGCTTAGTTAGAGAACTGCATATTGTACGATGAAAGACTCGTCATTTTTTCTTAGTTGCGTTAAATCTTCTTGGGAACCAATCAGTTGGGAATTTAGCTGTTGACAGAGTTTTGAATTTGGAGTTCGGGGCATGTTGTCGTGAAAAAGACGGTGCAGGGAGGAGAAGCATGAAGTATTTGAGGTTCTCTTGAAAAAATCCGGCGTGAGACGTGTAATATGCTAGTTGTTATTACAGTAAGAGAAACGTTTTTGTGCAACCATTAGCCAGGATACAGGAGGATAACGGAAGTGTCATGTTTTAGTTCAGTTCAGCAGCACTTTGCATCTCTAATACAAAAACATGATAATCTTCTCTTTATTGGTATACTGACTCGTCTTTGTCTGAATTTCTCTATTTCTACAACTAGGTAGCGAAAGAGCGGTTGAAACAGGTTATTACTCAAGCTGGGGAGAAGGATAACTTGTATTCGGACCCCCCTCAAATTAGTAATCTACTTGCTAGTAAGTATACTCATGGTAGTGAATCCAAGTAGCAGCATCCAATTCCCAGGATTATGTGAATGGGCATAGTCAATTCATATGCTCTTGCCTCACTATGGCTGATTTCTTTTGTGAATTTTCGTTTTTGCAGCTTTCTTACGCCTTGTTTCTTTTCATTGTTGTTGAAAATTATTACGCACATTTTACTTGTAAAATTATTATATGAATAAACTGTATTAGTTTTTCAGGATAGCAGGCTTAGTGAACATCTCTAGCTGTGGTAGTTTTCTAATTTTTTTCTGATAAATGATGGCTCCATTGCAGGCTCTGAATCTCAGATTCAACCCTCATGGTTTGAGTATTTCAACAAAGAGCTTGTACGTTCCATGTCTTTTTCAGACCATGAAGTTTTTGACCATCCTGTGGCATGTAAGTATTTCAAATTTATTATAACTTTATCTCTTTTTTTCTTCTTTTCCTTTCATTCCATCTATACTGAGGCTCAACATTTTTTTCTTTTTGTTACATGTGAATTTTGAATTGGATAACACTTTATCGGTCAAATGCAGGCCTTCTTGTTGTTTCTTCAAAGGATGAACAGCCTATTAACAGATTTGTTGACCTCTTTAACACCAACAAATTGCCTTCTCTTCTTAATGATGGCGCCATGGACCCAAAGATCTTGAAGCATTATTTATTGGTGCATGATAATCAAGATAGTACTCAAGAGAAGTATACCAGTTCTTTCCTTTTTTGTTATGTTACAAAGTATTAGACAATAATTTTATGAGATTATACTGTTGATAGATACTAGTTAAATTATGAAAGCGCATAATTTACATGTCTTGATGGAGAAATTAGTTGTTCAGATTAAAAAAGAAAAGAAAAGAAAAACTAATTGACTACTACTTTGTGTTCTGTATAATGCAATCCGATATGATGTGAGCTCCCAAACCAAAAGCATGAATTTCTCCAAGTAATAAATTTATGTTTTCAGCATGTGAGAATTGCAATGTTGAAACAGAGCTTATTTAGGAAATCAGATAGTTTGAAATAGTTTTTCCTAAGGCTTCTCTCTTTTATCTATTATCTGGATGGGCTCGCTGTAGAAGTTGTTTGAATCTTGACCTGAGACTCTTAGTCGCCTATTTTTGTTATTCATTTGGTAGGAAGTTAAATTTCTTTCTTTTACACTCAAACTTAACTGAATGTCATCATGAGAAGACCTAATTTTGTTGGACTTATTATTATAATTTTTATACTGTTGCAAGTGGTGGCTACATTTCAAACTGTTTCTGATGCAATTTCGTCTACTCTGTCCTGTATGCACATTGTTTAGCTGTTTTTGGTACTGTAGAATTTAGTAGTATGACTTCCTTTTTTGAGATAAAACTGTACTGCTTATCTACATCAAGCCATTTATTTGAGCTTATTATTTTTCCGACCCTACAGAGCTGCTAAGATTTTAACAGAAATGAAGAGTACTTTTGGTTCGAATGACTGTCAGTTACTTTGCATTAATTCTTCTCCCCATGGGCTGGTTGAACGTCCAGATAATCCTTGGACTCCTTATGTAAGTTACTTTACTGATGTAGTTTATTTTGTTGTCACCATTTCTTGAGGAGATTATCCGTGTTTTTTCAATTGTGTGTGAATTGAGTAATGTTAAGGCTATAGTCTCATGTACTTATGTGACAGAAATCTGATGCTTCACCTAGTCAGTGTCTTGGTTGCTTCATTAACATTGATGACTTTAATGGGGTAATGCACTCTTCCACATCATAGCTAATTCTTTGAAAAAATTGTTAAAGTTGATTGTTGTAATATCTTCTTACATCAGAAAGATTGACTTTGGCACATATTTGAATGAACTGGGAACAGATAAAAGATCTCATGCAAGATTTGTCATCTACACACATCATTCCTTATATGGAGCAAAAAATACGTTTGCTGAATCAACAGGTATTGCATTTTGACTTCTTGAGTTCATATGTGTCGGGAATCTTGTACTTTCCCTTTCTGATTGCTCTAAAGTTTTCTCGTCTTTCTTTTCTTCACATTGTAATGTAACCAGGTTTCTGCCACGAGGAAAGGTTTTAGAAACCAAATTAAAAACTTATGGTGGCGGAAAGGGAAAGAAGATGTGGCTGATTCCTCAGATGGCTCCATGTATGCAGCATAGTTATTCTAATCACCTGCCTTTGCTTGCTTCTTCTCTTGAAGTGTTGATCTAATTTAGTTTTTACATTTACTGTTGAAGGTATACATTTAGCTCCATTGAGTCCCAAATTAGGGTTTTGGGTGACTATGCGTTCATGTTACGGGATTATGAACTTGCGCTGTCAAACTATCGTCTAATTTCCACAGATTACAAGCTTGACAAGGCCTGGAAGCGTTATGCTGGTGTGCAGGTAGTTTCAAATCTTCTATCTGCTAGTCATGTCAATTATCTTTCTTTAAGGCGTCCCAAGTGACTTTCTAGTTGTTATCTTTCGTGGGGGCTAGCCTCTGGGAAGGTTTGGTGTCCTCCTACAGAAATCCTTGATTTTATAAACAGAGTTTTTTTTTTTTTTCCTTTCGTGTAAGATGAATGGGCACACCATGTACGTTGCCTTTTGTGTAGAATTATGCTAGGGTTATCACACTGAATTTTATTATTCTTGATTTGCTCTCCTCCTGGAAATTATTGAGCTTGACAGAGATAACTCGGGATATAATGTGCTACTATAGTGACCTTTTTTTTTTCTTTCTTAAATTGGGTTTCTTTCCTCTCACTCGAAATCCTTCCAATCATCTTCCTGAGTTGTAAACTTAAGGTCCCAATCTTCTGAGCCAAACTGACCTGAACAAGCACATAAAGTAGAACAATACAACGTTCAGTCTTTTTTATAATCCTTCAATTCTTGGTGGAAAATGGATTCACCCAGTTGGGTTGAGGAAGAGGGGGAAAAAAGACATTTGAATCAGATCTACTCTCTATTTGCTTAACAAAGTTGACGAGATGCTATTCCTCAAGAGGACTCTGCTGACTAGGACCTAGAGAAAATAAAAAATCTATTATCACTCTACAATTTTTGAACATTTAGAAGTACGTCATTTTTATTTTATTTTTGAAAAAGTGGAGCTTTGGGATATACATAATCAAATCTGTTTATAGAGCAACTTACACTCCACATGCAAGAGAGAATAAATTGGTTTTTTTGGTTTACAAATCCAAGTTATGTTCTCCTTTTTTTTCTTTTTTACTTTGATTAAGTTAACATAACCATAATGATTGTCTTCTTAGCTGCACTAATGAGAATGCAGATACATTTAACATGATTGTCTTCATGTGTTGGTTTCAACATAGGCACTGACAACTAGAGTTTTGTTTTTTGGTGGCACTCTAGTGTTGTTCATATTTCATAAGTATCTCTGTTTTCTCTTTTTCCTCCTGGTTTTGGGCTGTTGAAAAGCCTATTGATCTGATATACGGAAAAGATACCAGAGAAGCAATCATTTTGGAACCTCTTTTTCGGTTAGCCATAAAAGCTAGTTTGATATCCTTGGGACATGCTTTTGCAGTCTGTGCGGTTATTTACTTATTTTCTCGTCTTTCTGTCTGCCAGAAGTTCTGTTTGCTTGCTTCTCTGGTTGGGCCACTGATTGTTTTATGTCGTTTAAAAGATTTCTCCTCCTTAACATTTTTTGTTCTCTCTGCTTGCAGGAAATGATGGGTCTCACATTCTTCATGTTGGATCAATCCAGAAAGGAAGCAGAATATTGCATGGAAAATGCTTTTACTACCTATTTAGTATGTTTAGTTTGTTCTTGCTTTATACCACTTGCAACTGGAGTGCAGCAATAATTATTTGGGTTTTCAATGTATGGAAATGGTAAAAACTGATTGAGATCATTTGAAATTGCTTCTTGTGATTTTGATGTGTGTCACTTTTTTTTCCCCCGCATAGCATATCCCTCCTCCATCATAAGTACTCTTTTTGTAGCCAACTGTGCTTTAAAGAAAATGAATTAAAGGATGCTTTTTTCCTTTGCCTAGAATTCAAATTGAGGGAGAACATTATCTACTTTGTTCAAAAATTTACACTGACATCATTGCTATAGGAGATGATGAAGTTGGATGGAGGGTATACAATGAAAGAGAATTCCATACCAAGATATGGATTGCCATTGAAATTCAAGGATATTGATATTTGCAAACAACTTTAGTATAGATTAGCTGTTGATGACATTGCTGTGTCCACTAGCACAAGTTGAAGCGTTGTTACTACTTATTTGGTAGTAGAATAGTAGCCAAGTTTTTGTGATTTGACCTTGATCCTGGCAGGTTTGGGTGGTAAATTTTTTCATTTAAGTTTGATCGTTTAAAAAGTAATTGGGAGGTTAAAAATGGCAAAAGAAAGCTATTAAGCAAACATTGAAGAGTTATCAAATGTCCCATGTGTAGGCATGAGAAGAAGTTCAAGACAATGAAAGCCTATGGAAGTTTCCCCTCCTAACTGTTATTTGGATGTTCACCAGAGAAGACGGTTGTCAGCACCATAATTTTTCCATCCTCTGTCCTTCAGCCAAAAGTCCTCTTTTTGTAGCCGTTTACTACAAGATTTCTGATGTTGCATTCCCAAATTGCTTCTTAATTCTTTATTTCCTACCACATTAGACAAGGCTCAAGCTAATGGAGATGATAACTTTTCAATCAGTCTCCTGAAAGTAGGTAACCGGTCAGATTGTATGTTAGTAACTACTATCTGTATGGTAACATAGGGTAATCCTTTGTTAGGCCGTGCTACTTTTTGGTTCTGTGAGTGGTTATGCTGCAAGCTTGGCATCACCCTAAGCAAGTTTTTGTTTGACTGCCACTCATGCTTTTGCATATACCTGCTCATGTTCTTGCAAGTCTTTTCCTAGAAATATGATGCCTTAATCCACAAATGCTGTCAAGTAACATCCTCGTGTTATTTTTTTTTTCTTTTTTTTTTTTAATCTTGTTGTTTTGGCCTTCATGGATGTCCAATGACATTAAATTGACTTCAATTGCAGAAACTTGGGCCATCTGGTCAGCAAAATGCCACGAGGTGTGGTCTTTGGTGGGTAGAGATGTTAAAGACAAGAGATCAGTATAAAGATGCGGCTGGTGTGTACTTTCGTATTTGTGGTGAGGTAATATGCACTCTTCTTCAATCTAAAATTTAGAGAAATTTATTTTCTGCCTGTAACAACTTTCTTTTCTTAGGAACCTTTGCATTCAGGTGTAATGCTCGAGCAAGCATCTTATTGTTATTTGTTATCAAAGCCTCCTATGTTACGCAAGTTTGGGTTCCATCTTGTTCTTTCTGGTGATCGCTACAAAAAGTGTGATCAGGTATATCACTTACTAAGATGTGGGAAACCAAAGCATAGCTTGCTTAATGTCTTGATCTCCTTGAAAAATTTTCAAGCTTCTGTTTTCCAGATCAAGCATGCTATTCGCACATATAGAAGTGCTGTTTCTGTTTTTGAAGGAATTACATGGGGTCATATCAAAGATCATGTTCATTTCCATATTGGACAGTAAGCATTACAGACTTGTTGCTTTCTTAATCTTCTTGAATTATGGTATGTGCCATGTGCAAAAGTTATATGTGAAACCTTGTGGTTTAGGTGGTATGCTATTCTTGGAATGTATGATCTGGCTGTCAAGCATATGTTGGAAGTCCTGGCCAGTAGTCATCAGTCCAAGACAATACAGGAGGTGTTCTTGAGGGACTTTCTTCAAGTAGTTCAGGTGAGTCAGATTTTAGTTATCATCCCTTACAAGTCCATTTTTGGCAAGTTGCATGCGCCCATTAGATCTTGAAATTATAACCTCCGTCTCTGACCCATTCTTATGGGAAAGGAATTGCTAAATAGGCACACAGATTTACAAGGTTCTTAGAGCTGACACAATTACCTGTTTTTTGCCAATCTGCCTGGTCCAGCTGGGTTTAGGCTTGACCTTGAACCCCTTGGTGATTGGTTTCAGAAGCTTGAGAAATGGGAGAGTAGAAAATCCCGATTGGAACCTCCATTTATGAGAAGAGGAAATAGGAAAAATAATGACCATTAAGATCCTATTAGAAATAGGCAAAGACATTCTGCCCAATTTCTGCTTGAAATTCTTAAAGGAATAAAAAGCCAACGGTGGTTTTAATGCAGTGGTCTTTGCCCTCCATATTCAATTAAATTTGGAAGTTAGGTCATAGGTTCAATCCCATATGGTATGAGTTGTATTGCTTATTAATGAATCTAAAGTTTAGCACTTTATGCTTTTCATTGTGATGACTATCAGCAATTTAATTTAAGTCAACTCAACTTGCTCAGTTGGTAGCCAAGGTGGCCTAGGGTCTCTTGGTCCCATGTTCAACACCCCACTCTTGAAAATCTCCCTTTACCTAACTTAGTTAAAAAAAAGAAGATAAAAAGGACTATGAACAATTTAAATGTCACTTAAATTTCTGATTTTTGTGAGCTTTTGCTGAAGTTTTACACTTTTTTCTCTGTTAATGTAGAAAACAGGTAAAACATTTGAGGTGTTGAAACTGCAGCTCCCAAAGGTCAACATCCCCTCACTTAAGGTTGTTTTTGACGATCATCGAACTTATGCGTCACCTGCCGCCGTAAGTTGATCTATGTGGCTAGCATTGTTGACTTGTCAATTTTATTTTTCATATTTGTGGAGAATGAAACACGCAACACCACACCCCACAAATCCTCTCCCCCCCCCCCCCCACAAAACAAAATACACACAGACCAAAAAAAAGAAAAGAAAAAGAAAACACATGGTGTGCTGTAGCAGTTGGCAGTCATGGTGACAACTAGTCCTTCGACTTTTGCCCTGCATGTGGTAGCATATTCATTGAAATGGTATGTGGTTGGGCTAGGGAGTTCTGGTACTAATTATGCTTTCTGTACTTTAAAGTCGATGAAGTCATGGGTTTAAGATTCACAAGTTCCATGATTTTGTCAAGTTAAACAAAGTAAATCTCTAATCTGTTAAAAAGAAAAAGTGATTGGGTGAGTATCTCTCTGAGATTTTATGATATTTTTTAAATAAAGTATCTTGTTGTCACTTTTCAAGACTTCTAATGAAAATATCATAAAAAATTACTCATACCAAGTGATTTTGTGTCTTAGAAGTTACAAAAGTTGTAAACACTGTGAATGAGGTATAGATCATAGTTTATCTATTAATAAACGTGGTGAAGCATAGATCACAGTTTTTACTTATATTTTGATGTTCTAAGAATGTAAAAATTATCTCACTTCTTGGTCCACTGGCTTTGCTTAAGTATGGCACTTTTGAAGTAGATGCGTGCTGGTAGATGACGTTATGGTTCATTTAAAACATTCCAGGCTAAGGTTAGAGAAAGTTTGTGGAATTCTTTAGAGGAGGACATGGTCCCATCAATTTCTGCCGTGAAGACTAATTGGCTGGACTCACATTCAAAGCTTATCCCCAAAAAGTACAGAGAATCAAATGTTTGTGTAGCAGGAGGTATGAAGGTGATAGAATTTTATATGAAGTTGCATTAGCAAACGATATCCCAGCACATTGTAAATAATGTAGCATTACATTACTTCTAATATCTTGCCAATGTTTAAGGACAAACTACAAATTCTGCCCCTGGGCTGGGCCAAAGGACATGGACATTTACTCCTTCTCCCATTTCGTTTGTCCATCTTTGTAAATTAATTACCGCCTGCGTTCATAAAGTCTATACTGTTGTGAAGTTGCATGCTATTTTCAAAAAACCATTTTATCTTCTTGAAAATGGAGAACATTTAAAAAAAAAAATATTATCCCACCAATTTTTTAGATGTAATCCTCACAGAAAATGGTTTTCATTTTTTATTTTGTTTTCAAGACACTTTAAAATGGAAATAAAAAACTTAAAAATGCATTTGTTAATTATTTTCTTGAAAACAAATTTGTTAACTAGTTTGATGTCATAAATGTGTCGAGGAAGCTGCTTGGATAGTTTAGTAACAGTGATCACGTGAGTATACCATGGCATTGACATATATTTAACTATTTGCAGAAGCAGTGAAGGTAGATATTGAATTCAAAAACCCACTGCAAATCCCTCTTTCCATCTCTAGTGCTTCCCTGATATGTGAGGTTTCTGAAAAACCTGATGAATTGGGATCTGGTTAGTTACTATCAGTTGTTATTTATATCTATCATTTATACCTTTTTCTTGTCCAACGTATTTCTATTTGTCAGAAAAGCAATTGTTTTCTCATTATTGGTGCAGATACAAGTAGCTCAAATTTAGAGCTTCAGAATGATGATGACTTTAAAACTTTGACAACCAGTAGGTACGCTGAATTTTTCCCTCAGTGGGTGTCTGTGTCTATGCGGTGTTTCTTTTACCTTGTTATAACTTTAAGTGCTAAGGTGGTTCTCTGCTTGCTAATTGCAGGAGTTCGAGCTCTGAAAACTCTTCATTTACTTTGTCCGAGGTTGACTTTTTGTTAGGAGGGGATGAAACAACTATGGTGAGTTGTTGATGGGAACAGTTGAATATATACTTGAAAATCTCTTTTCCACGCAAATATTTAATTTATTATATCTTACTACTTTGGAAAGTTTGGCCCACCCAAGTGTTGGCCTGGGAGAGTTATTTGGATACTGTAGTAAGTCCTTACCTCTATCAGTCTGCTCTTAAAGTTGAAACCATGCAATTAATCATGACAGCACAAGACTTTTACATTGTACTGGACATGGGTCGCCTTGTAATTTTACTACCAGAATACTATCTTATTGTTCTCACCGGTGCTTAGTGGTTGGAATGAAGATCGCTGTAATTTTCTCTTCTTTCTTGTTTGTTTTTTTTTTTTTTGTTTGTTTGTCAGTTCTTCCTCTTTAAACACTTCTAGATTGTTTGTATACTAGTCATAACTTATAATTGCTCTAGCTCTGATTGATGTGTCACTTCCCTTTAATAAATTAATACTGGCAAATTTGAGATCATAGTGATGAGTCATGTAATCTACTGGGTTTTGCCATAGGAGCTAGTATGGACCGTGGGAGTGTAACTTCAAGACATTCCTGAATAAAACAGACAAATCTGAAGAAATTATGATTACAGGGTGCATTAAACAATCCAGAATTGGACTCTACAGCTAGCGTTGCAGCACTTTGTAGAATGAGTCGAAAAAAAATCCTGTCCTAGATGTAAATAGTTCTGATTCTTATAAGACACTTTTATCAAAGGCTTTAACTTGCAAAGCATTAGTGATGTAAAAATTTACTCATTAAGTTCTGATTTTCCCCCAAATTTCAAAACATTCGTTCTTGAAGTATCAAACTGCTTCAGACATATATCGAATTGAAAGTAGTTATACCTGCTTGTTTGAGCAAAATGTCCTTACTATACTTTTTCTCAGGTACAACTAACAGTTACTCCGAAAGTTGAAGGCATTCTACAAATTGTTGGTGTTAGGTGGAAATTGTCAGGTTCAGTAGTTGGTTTTCACAACTTTGAACCAAACCGTATGAAGAAAAAAAATGCTAAGGGAAGAAGGAAAGCTAAGCATTCTCCCGGTGACAACCTGAAGTTTGTAGTAATCAAGGTGCCCCCTCTTGATTGCTCTTTTTTCCCTCTCGTTTCTTTCCTTTCATTCTCCCTCTTACACCTCCAGTGCTTGTGGCATAGACTAAGAAAGAGCAACTGTTCTTTTTTTCCTTTTTTTTCTTTTTTCCTTTTTCTTTTTTCCTTTTCCTTCCCTCTCTCTCTATTTTTCTAATTGCCCAGAGTCTACCCAAGCTTGAGGGCTTCATTCATTCACTACCTGAAAAGGCGTATGTAGGAGACATGCGGCATCTAGTTTTGGAGTTGAGGAACCAATCAGAGTTTACTGTCCAGGTATCATAACACTCATCTGGTATAATTGTTGACCTTGATTTTCAAAAAATGTATGGACTGACATTGTATTAGCCATTCATAACTGCATTCAAAGTTTTGTACTTGTTTCTGGCCTGGTCCCAAGTTATCAGCTGTATGCCTTGATGTGTGTATATTATGTTTACTGAATCTATTATTTGGCAGAATCTAAAGATGAAGGTTAGCCATCCTAGATTCCTGAGCATAGGGAATCAGGAAAATTTGAAATCAGAATTTCCTTCTTGCTTAGAAAAGAAGACAGATTCTGAGCAAAATGTTGTACATGCTGGTGCAAACGATTTGTCTCAGACTGTGTTTCTGTTTCCCAAGGTCAGTGATAATTGTCTCTGTTGTGCATTGCCTTTGGA
Source organism: Casuarina glauca (assembly GCA_028551395.1). NCBI lineage: Eukaryota > Viridiplantae > Streptophyta > Magnoliopsida > Fagales > Casuarinaceae > Casuarina > Casuarina glauca. The sequence continues at coordinate 11,157,365 of CM052348.1, forward strand.
ATATTTTCAATTAGTAACAGAAAACATTTGCAGGCAATTTTGGTCTTATGGCTCACATTTATCTGTCTTTCAGGACACCTCAGTTGAAGGGAAAACACCCTTATTGTGGCCTCTTTGGTTTCGGGCAGCTGTTCCTGGTCACATTTCTTTGTACATAACTGTATATTATGAGATGGAAGACATACCAAGCATCATTAAATACCGTACTTTACGCATGCATTATGAGTTACAGGTGTGTGCTTTCTGAAAGATGGAATGCATTGATTTGTTTTGCTTCTCCTGTTTTTAGTGTAAAGTAGCTTGAATTAGGAAAAGTAAGTTTTTCTTCATGGTTACTTGGCCCAATAATTACGAATTTCCTTCGGTAACAGTGAGCTATAGTTTTACGTATGGTCAAGATCTTATTTACTTATGAAGATCTTGGGATTTTGGCTTGACATGTAATCCTCTGTTAATAAAATATCTCTTTGGTAAGCAATATCTTCATATTCAGTTTATGAAGGAAATTTGTTGGTGAATATTGCTGCCTGTGCTGAGTGGTGAATGAATTGAAACACTTCATTGCTTGTTTACAAGAGAGTTCTCTTTATTGATATTGTTCTTTACTGAAAGTTTGTTGTGTGACAATGCCAAAAAAGTCACTAATTTGTTGAGTTGGGAAGAAGACATTAGGTTATATAGTACACAAGGTATCTGGGATACCATGCTTCTATTTAAAGTATGACTCTTTGGAGAGAGAATAATTAGAGTATTAGATGTTCAAAGCGGTTGAGCATTCTTCAATGAAATCTTTATTTGTGAGATCCTTAATGAACTAAACAAGCTACCGTAGGGAGTGTCATATTCCTTTTTTGTATTGTAGAGCATAATTTTGGAGGCAGAACTACAGCGTACCAGCTGTATACTTCAACATCTCCTTTTTCTCTAGTGCCACTCTTATTACTTTGCACAAAACTAAAAATACTGCGTCAAGCTAATATTGATAACTCTGCACAGGTGTTACCATCATTGGACGTATCATTCCAAATCAGTCCTTGTCCATCGAGGTTGCAAGAGTTCCTTGTGCGCATGGATGTTGTCAACAGTACTAGCTCAGAGAGTTTCCATGTTCATCAGTTGTCAGCCATCGGTCACCAGTGGGAAATCTCAATGCTTCAGCATGTTGATACCATTTTCCCTTCACAATCTTTATTGGCTGGTCAAGCATTGTCTTGTTTCTTCATGCTCAAGGTTGGTACTACATATATGTGCACCTTGTGCATGTCATCGTCAAACGATTCTGAAGGTCTGATAAAATAATCTGGGTTTTTTATTTTAAATAACACAGTACTCTTGTACAAGACGCATGTTCATATCGCAAACCTTATATCATGGGATGCTTAAGCCTCCTGGTCTTAGGCTACATGTATCGCCCCTTCTCTGTTATTTTGCAGCATGCTTGTTCACTAATAAGATTGTAATAATTGGTTTTTCCACATCCGATTGCTTTGTTTTCTTTGAGTTACAATCCTGTTTCCACAAATTATGTTCTAATTGAACTATCTTCTGGCACCAGAGTCGGAAGTCATTAACTTCCCAAGACAAAATATCTGGCCTTTCCCCACTCCTTGGAAGTGATGTGAGACTGGGTCCTGAGAGTAGTACTGGACCACTTTTCGACATTTGTAGTTCACCACTTGCTGATTTCCACCATTATGAAAGATTGCACCAGGAAATGCCACATCAGGTTGAGTACTTTCTTGCCACTATTGTCTAATCTTGTTGATGTCTAAGTGCACTGGATTAACTTCTTGAATTTACTGTCTTATACATCTGTATGGTGCATTGAGATTATTATTATTTGGTATCATTAACGCCACTGGCACTTCAGTTCTTTTGAAATTGGGATCTGAATCATTTCATGATTAGAAATGGTGGTCATAGTATCCTTTGATTGAGTAATAGAATTGCAATATCTTGATTGCATCATATTTTTTCAAGCAACAGTGCAGATGTGATGAGTATGCAAGGATTGAAAAAATAAGAATAAAGAGTAATAAGAGATGACTTGAGAAAAAAAAAGGAGAAAATTATTCACTATTTCTGGACTGCTGAATATCCCATTAAAAACATTTGAAACTAATATGAAATTGCGCACACATGCTCAAAGGAAAGAAAGATTAATTTCGACCATCCTGGGGTTAGTGTTCGTTGTCTTTCCAGTAGATTAGTGTCATCAGTATTATTGTACACTCTCATACATCTTGTGTGCTGTGCATGGAGAAAGAGGCTTGTGTAGCAATATGATAAGCCCTTTCTATTACTCTGTAACTTTACTTCAATAACCTCTGGCTCTTAGCCTCGTATAAGTTGTAACTCTAGACTAACGTTGTGGAATCTAGATGACAATTGCAGAGAAAGCTATCCTCAGGTTTCTCTTAATTAGAGAAAAAGTGTTTCTGGTCCAAGTCTAGAAGGATGTACACTTTTGTTTGCTGCTCTTTCCCTTTACTTCTTTGAACTTTTTATGTTTGCATGGATCAGGGAGACCCGAACACGGTTGACTTCATCCTGATCTCTCAGCCCGTGAAGAATGACATCAGTCCTGGGGTTTCAAGTCCACCTCAACTTTTTTCTTACCATGCATGTTACTGCAGGCAAGTTCTGGTCCAAAACTATAGTTCTTGATCAGAAATATATAACTATTACAAATTCTTGTTCCCTTTAACTGTCATTTCATTTTTCTTTTGCATTTTACTATAGTAACCTTTTTTCATTTCTTAAATACGTAGTACTTCAAGCACAAGCCCAATATCATGGCAAGTGGAGGGGCCCTCAAACACTCTACCATGACTTCTCTGCTTCCATCTGCGAAGTCAGTTTAAGGATGATTATTTACAACTCAGCAGATGCTGCTGTATCCGTACGTATTAACACCTTTGATTCCACCAATTCTAGTGAAGGAACTTCCGTTGTATCTTCATCTTCTGCGGACCAAGTAGGGTGGCGTGATGCTTCAGTGGTGAATGACATTAAGATTACAACTTCTGATACCCCCGTAAAGTCGCCGGCACTGGAGAGTGTCCCCGCCTTCATTTGGTCAGGGACGAGCTCTACCAGACTCCAACTTGAGCCAATGTCCACATCCGAAATCCCTCTTCAGATTTGTGTATTCTCTCCTGGGATACACAATCTGGCGGACTATTCTTTGCATTGGAATATTTTATCCCCCAACGACCCAGGAAATCAGAAGGAAGCGAGTCAGTCTTCAGGAACATGCCAAGGATATCCATATTATCTCTGTGTTCTTCAATCGGCTTGAGGATCTTACCGTGTGGACTGGTATTACAAAGTTTTCAGTATATAGTGTTTTAACGTATTTTTCACAGCAATAGGAATTGGGAAAAAGCTAGTGAAGTTAGAAAAGGAAATTAATTTTTGTTCTTCTTCATTCTTGGAATAATAACAGCTGTTGAAGAAAAATGAATTTAATTTTTTCGCCGAATGATGTACATGGACGAACCATTTTTGAATGCAGAAATTCGAGTTATTTGTGCCGTGTGATTGATTCCTTGTTCTATCAGACGGGTAACGCGGTAGCCCTGAAAAGTTGAATCCTGAATCTGTTTTTATTCATATATAATTAAAAATTATCCATCACTGTAGCGTTGACCACGACGGGAGAATCTGACATAAAGCAATGCGACGAAGTCTTACCTTTTGTTCACACTTTTTATTCATAGTTTAACTGTCGCTTGACGCAAGATCAATCATTAAAACCAAACGACGAAGAAGGTAAGAAAGGAGAAGGTAGAAAAAGTATGAATGGCTAAGCCCCTCCGACTCCGCCCGACGCGTTTTCCAGCTACGTTTTACGATGCTTCCGTACCCAAATCTCCCTCCCGGAACCCCAAAAAGCGATCCTTCCATTTCAAGATTCAACCCGTTTCCGGATGATGCTTCCTCTGGTCTTTCACAGCACAAAAAAACACGGAAACACCCAAAAAACCATTCATAAAATCCCCATGCCCCTGTCAGCCATCCACGTCCCTCCACCCCCATTTGACTTCTCCATCTCCTACCAAGACTGACTCGCCCCGAGTTGTGAAGTAGTTGAACCGGCAGACCCCATTTGACCAGAAGACCCCAGCCTCGCCTTCCTAATCCAAAGCTTTAGCTCTCTGTTCTACAATTTCGCTTCTATTGTTCACAGCCTTGATTTCCTCTGGTTAGTAAATCGGAAGGAAGAAGAAGTAGAAGAAGAAGAAGAAGATGAATGATCTGTTTTCCGGTTCCTTCTCTCGCATCCGAGGCGAGAATGCCTACCGGGACCAACATGTTATCGAGATGTCATCCACCGCAGCCGAGTCCACCGGCGTCAACCTGGACAAGTTCTTCGCCGACGTTGAGGGCGTGAAGGACGAGCTCAAGGAGCTGGAGCGGCTCAATCAGGCCCTCCGCAGCGCCCACGAGCAGAGCGTTACGCTCCACAACGCCAAGGCTGTCAAGGACATCCGCTCCCGTATGGATGCCGACGTGTCGCTCGCCCTCAAGAAGGCCAAGCTGGTCAAGGTCAAGCTCGAGGCCCTCGACCGATCTAACGCCGCCAACCGGAGTCTCCCCGGCTGCGGGCCCGGTTCGTCCTCTGATCGGACTCGGACCTCCGTCGTGAACGGTCTCAGGAAGAAGCTCAAAGACTCCATGGAAAGCTTCAATGGCCTCAGGCAGCAGATCTCGTCCGAGTATCGGGAGACGGTACAGCGGAGGTACTTCACCGTCACCGGTGAAAATCCCGATGACAAAACCGTTGACCTTCTCATCTCCACAGGTGAGACCTCCATATTTTCGATCTTTTAATTTAGTCCTTGTTGGATAAATAAATTTGAATTAAATGTAATATCCATTTTCAGAGCTTTGTTGATATAACGGGATAAATGCTGATTATCACCAAGTCAACTGATATTTTCAGACCACTGACTAGTATCATTATCGATTGTCAACTTGAGCTGTTGGAAAATAATAGATGTCAATCGCTTAATCATTAAACAACTTGTAGATTATAGTATGGTAACTAAGCATTTGTTCCAACGACTTAAACTTTTGAACAATTACCTAATCAATAAACAAGTATGGATTAGTTCATTAAAGCTCAAATTTTTGGTAAAAAAATTCTGGGGTTGATGTCAGTAATTAGGGAAGAAGAACACCATTTTCGTTTCAAATTAATGGGTCTAAAAGAAAACTAAATGACAATACAGGTGAGAGCGAGACATTCTTGCAGAAGGCCATTCAGGAGCAGGGCAGGGGACAAGTTTTGGACACCATACAGGAGATTCAAGAGAGGCATGATGCAGTGAAGGACATGGAGAAGAATCTGAAAGAGCTACACCAGATCTTCTTGGACATGGCCGTTTTGGTTCAGGCCCAAGGCGAGCAACTGGATGACATCGAGAGTCACGTGGCCAGGGCTAGTTCCTTCGTCAGGGGCGGAGCCCAGCAGTTGCAGACCGCCAGAGTTCACCAGAAAAACACCCGGAAATGGATGTGTTATGGTATCATACTTTTGCTGGTGATCATCTTGTTTGTGGTGCTTTTTACGCTCAAGCCGTGGCAGAATGGGAACAACAGCAACACCCCAGCCCCACCACCAACACTTCTCCTTCTCCTCCTCCTCCTGCAGCATAGCACTGTAATGCATTGCACTTCATCATTTTGATGTTATACTTCTTCGATTTTCGGTTTTTGTCGAAAATTTTATTCTTCAAAGATTTTGAATTTGTTGGGAGTGAGGAGCGATAGGCCTGGTTTACTCTACCCTGTTTAGTGCCATATATAGGGAGCTACCTACAGGAATATTGTGCATTGTCTATTTTCTGATAGGCAGGGACGATCTTCTTGGTGGTGCACAGAAGATTCATTTTCCTGTAATTATGTTTTTTGGGTGGGTTAGTCACTCTATCTTGTTGGTTGCTTGATATCTGTATTCTTTATGGGATCCTTTCCCTCTATATATTTATAGTATTGATGAAAAATTATGTCTTCTAAGATGTACATCTTATTACTATATTTAATTTAAAATAAAATACATCTTATTTTCATACAAGTTAGTTTATAAAACAACAAAACAATAATAATTTAGTATAAGAGTTTAGGTTCGAATATAATTTTGCTTTTATACAAAGATCTGTGAAAATTACATCTCTTAGGATAAAAAAGTTTGTTAAAAATGTCATTGTCCCAGGTTGTTTAAATTTTACTGCATTAATTGTCTTTTGTATAAGTTAATTATAACAAAAGTAGTTGCGAGAATATCAAAGGTTCTTCGATGGTCTTGAGCATTTACATCGGCTAGGAGACCACGCATTTGTTTGAACGACAGATGCGTCGAATCATACGTATGTCTGCATTTGTTGACACGTAGCAGAAATGGAAAACGCAGATGAGTCGGCCTAGATTCCTGAACATCGGAATCCTCGAATGTCGAAAACAGAGTTTCGGTCTTGCTTAGGGACGGAGACCTATTTTGGGTCTTTGGCTTCAGGCTGGGGTTCTTGGATGCATTTCTTATTATGTTTCAATCGTCACAAAAGAAATTCTTCTTCTTTGATTTTGAGTCGTTTGGGCCTCTTGACTTGCCATTGGGATACTAAGAGCCCTTTTGGTCTAAGCAACTGTGCACAGTGATTGGTTTTGTTAATGGTCCACTAGGGCAATTCCTTTTATAGCAAATGTGACCACTTCGTTAAAATCTATGACCTATGATAAGAAGCAAGTTTTCAAGAAATTGCTCAAGTATTAGTAAAAGCCACTCTCCAAGGTAGTATCTATTGGTTGAAAGGTTTGAAATGGAACATTGTTCTAGGGGGAATGATACCTGTTAGTACTAGATTTAAAGAATTAGTACAACATTCAAGACAACCTAATAATATTTTGTTGGAAAACCAAAAGGAATAATTTATTGGAGGTGGAATATTATATCACTTCCAATTGTAGGATTCTTCTTGTCCCAAGCCCCCATAAGCCCATTACTATTCCACCACTTCTTGCATGTGGAACTCCTCAAAGTTCCTCTATGTCATTGAAAGGTTATAACCTGATAACAAGTTACTCAATTATTCTCGAATATCATTTTCAATTTAGGTTTTCATAAACTCAAGCCTATCCCAAACCCCTCAAGCCCTTTACATGCTTGTTCAATTTGCCTCTATATTCCAATAACCAACTATAGAGAGAATTCACCAACTATGTTGTCATATTGAGTCCTATAATTATGCTAATATATTGTAATAACTGTGTATATATTTCTTTCTTTTATAGAATGGGTTTCACACCCTATAAATGTAGGTCTTACATTGTATAGATTATTACAACAAAAATATAATACAATTTGCTTGCTCATGGTTTCCTATTCCCATTTTTTCATTATCTTTCAATTAGAGATTTAGAATGTCAATAGGTCCTTCCAAATATCTAGATCGTGATCATCATTCTTAAAGTAACATTTTATTAAAAAATCAATTTAAGATTTTTTCTTTTAGTTTTTTATAACAACACATGGACTTAAGTTATGCACAAACATCAAACCATGGATCTCATGGTCGAAATCCATACTAGTTTACCACTTAAACTAGTGGCTAGGATAATTTAACTAAAGGTTGACTAAAAGATAAAGGATTTTTCCTTCACTTAAAATAATTAAAATTTTGATAACACGGTGCTTAAGTGGCCCTCTCAAATCTAACATGATCGTAGGATTTATCTCTTTTAAAATTATTTAAAATTATAAACTTTTGTATACAAGTTTCGAAAACCATTCTGGCTTGATATAAAGAAGAGTCATCTCTAAAACTCAAATTTTGATACATACTTAAAAAATCAAATTCTACTTGAGAAGATTTATTATGTTCCAATGTTATCCTAAAATTGAGTAAGCTTGTCAAGAACCCGACTAGTTCAATCATTTTAGTTCTTAAAATTAACCGAACCAAAAAGAAAAAATCACAAGGTAAATTATCTTAACAGTGTGGTATGACTTGCGATGATTCTGGTCATGCCGGCACTATCAAAGTCGCTGCTATAACCAAATCGGGACAACTTGCGAAAAGAAGGTCGATTTTGAAAAATCGGACGACACGCTTCTGATGAATGTCTGCTTGACTCGTGAAGTCGACGGCAGGATCAAGACCGGGACTGAAACTACAATCACAATCAAAGAGAAGTGGTTAGTTGGCTCTTAGACAGACCACGATTTGTGTTAGTAAAATAAGAAAACAGAAAAAGAAAGTTGAATAGTTGCATGCCTATCATGCCCACAGTTGCCGTAGCGACCTCAGGATTAGAGACAGAGACACAAAGAACAATGCTTCCTTAGTTTTGTCTATTTGCAACTTTTTTACTGATTTCTGTTCTTGATACCTTGTGGGTAGAAACCCGCCGGAGTGAATCTTGTTTTGGACCTGTCCTGGTACGAGACTTGCGGGGTTAAGATTTCTCTGTTCCTTCCTCACAAAAAGATATTACGTAGCTCCAGATGAATGCTGAAAAAGAAAGTAAGAAATTGTAGTTTTTATACACTTCTGTTTTCCATTGAAAGAGTTGTGTTTAAAACTCTGGATATGGCTGCCTATGACTAGGCGACTAAGTCTCAGTTTTTTTTTTATTCTTTTATTTTGCAGTTCTTTTAAATGTGTCTCCATCTCAGGCAAAGAATGTACAAAGTCCTGGTTTCCGGCTTGCCTTTTCTATATGAATCTCAACCCAGACTTGGCCAACCCGTTTGGAACGTTCCCTTTGCCCTAGTCAAAACAAAGAAAATCGAGACCTTTTCCATCCCCTCCGCTCTTTCTCTGATGTTTCCTCTCCTCTTTCCGGCATGGATAAAACCAAGAACAAACAGGAACATCCACAAAACTCCATTTGTCTCTCTCTCTCTCTTAAAAAGCGTAGTCCTAGTTGATCCGGCAGAACCCATTTGGCACAGACCCCCTCACTTCCCTTTTCTTAAATATACACGAATTCTGGGACTTTGATCTTTCTCTGTGGGGGCGAAGAAGAAGAAGAAGGAAGATGAACGACCTCTTTTCTTCTGGCTCCCTCTCTCGCTTCCGAGGGGAGCAGGTCAATCCGGACCATCACGTCATCGAGATGTCCTCCTCCACCGGCGTCAACCTGGACAAGTTCTTCGAGGACGTCGAGTCCGTGAAGGACGACCTGAAGGAGCTGGACCGCCTCAACCAGGCTCTCCGTAGCGCACACGAGCAGAGCCGGACGCTCCATAAGGCCAGGGCCGTCAAGGACCTTCGCTCCAGCATGGACGCCGACGTCGCGGCCGCCCTCAAGAAGGCTAAGCTCGTAAAGGCTAAGCTCGAGGCCCTCGACCGTTCCAACGCTGAAAACCAACGCTTCCCAGGCTGCGGACCCGGTTCTTCGTCTGACCGGACTAGGACCTCTTTGGTGAACGGACTCAGGAAGAAGCTCAAGGACTCCATGGATAGCTTCAATAACCTGAGGCAGCAGATTTCATCCGAGTACCGTGAGACCGTACAGCGGAGGTACTTCACCGTCACCGGTGAAAATCCCGATGAGAAAACCGTTGACCTTCTCATCTCCACTGGTGAGAGTCCGAGCTTAATCTTATCGATTTCCCCATCTTTTTCTTAATATATATATTTGAAACTGAAGAAAAATACGTGACAAATCGATGCAGGAGAGAGTGAAACGTTCTTGCAAAAAGCCATCCAAGAGCAGGGCAGGGGCAGAGTTTTAGACATCATACAGGAGATTCAAGAAAGGCACGACGCTGTGATGGACATAGAGAAGAATCTGAAAGAGCTTCACCAGGTGTTCCTAGACATAGCGGTGCTGGTCCAGGCCCAAGGCGAGCAATTGGACGACATCGCGATCCACGTGGAGAGAGCGAATTCCTTCGTGAGAGGCGGGACACACCAGTTGGAGGTTGCCAGGGCCCACCAGAAGAACACCCGGAAATGGTCTTGCTGTGCCATTTTTCTTCTGCTACTGATCCTCGTCGTAGTGTTGGTGCTGCTTAAGATCTTGAACATCATTTAGAGCCTTACGTTAGGGGAGAGAGCCATTTTCCTGCAATTCGCGTGTATCAATTCTATTTGTTGCTTGCTTGCTTCGTGTATTCTTTATGGGATCTTCTCCCTGTCTAGATGTATAAATGTTTGGATAATTTTATCCTTCAAAACGTGATATTTGGCGTTGATGACAAAAATCTCACATAAATCTTAAAAGTGAATTTATCTTTTATTTTTATGAATTAATTTTTAGGTTAGACTATAAATTTTTTTATTATGATAATCTGATACAAAATATTCATTCAAGTATAAATCTCTAAAAGTATTCATTCAAGTATAAATTTTGGTTTATGTGCAAGAATTATTCATTCTATATTATTCAAACTTCAACCTAAAATATTTTTGGTATGTGAAGAAATATTAATGACGAAAATATGATATGGAATCCTCTCTTCTCTGGATCCTAATAACAAAGTCACGCTGATTAGAGTAGGAAATGCAAAAGTGGGAGATCAAAGATGGCCCAAGCTTGAGCCCAGTTGAAACAATGCCCAGGCAGCAGCCTGCTCTGAAGTCTTCGATGAACCGTTGGGCTTTCCACCCAAAATTTCAGGAACTGCAAAGACTGGAGGACATTTTTTCTATGAATATTCATTCTTAAACATTTCAAAAACTTTAGTGGTATAGAGTTCATTTCATAATTTAAGCATTTAGTTTCTGATCATTCTTTTTTCAGTTCAACTCTCCATGATTTTATACAAACAAGGTTTCATGTGAAAATAACTTATCTACATTATATACTTTTTATCAGATTTAAGCAAATGAGTTAGATGAAAAAGACAAATATAAGAGAATAATCATAAGGGTTTTAAGCTTGTTAAAAAAAAAAAAACGAGAAATGGTAATTGGAGAGTAATTACTTGTTTGTTTATTAACTTTTTTATTTTACTTTTTCTAAATGGGTATTTGTGCTTCTCTGTTTGAGATTACAGACTAACTATTTGAAATTGTCCAAATGAATTAGAAACCATTAGGATGATTGATCCCAAAATGAGTTTTATGTTCCTGGTAATATGATATTGTTGTCGTTATGTGCTTATTCTTAATTGTATTTTTTTTGGTACGTATAAGGATGTTGGCTTCAAAATGTAACATGGTAATGGTAGTTGTCATGGGTTTGTTTGTATTGCTCTAACAATTTATTTACTTTTTGGTGGTAACAAGTTATTTTTTACAAGCATTTACCCGCTACTCACTTTCTTCACCAACTTACATAAGGAAAAAGAAGGGTTACAACATCCACAACATCACCACAAGTGGATGAGAAGTTGGTTGTTAGTACACATCCAAATTTACATACCTATATGTCAAATTCAAGTGCTTTTACTATGAGGCATTGTTAGCTTATCATTGAATTAACAGATAATTAACTCAAAATTAGAATTCTTTAGCTTAAAAGCATTCACTTCATCAAAAATGATCTTGTTAGATATTTGTATGATCAATTTGGGTTTATTTGGGCATCAAAATTTCTTTGAAATGTAAAGATGTATAGAAGCTTCATTCATTACATGTAAAGCATGGACAAGATAAAGCTGGTCTAGGTGATAAGGAACGTTGTAAAATAGAGTTGGTCTTGCATGCAGTGTTTTGAAGCCCTTTAGTAAATAAAAAAAAAGAATTATTATTGATGGAAAACATAATGAGTAGAAGTATTAGATTTCTTTTAGAATTAATTAACTAGATATTGAAATTCTTTCTTGAATTCAAGTTGTTAAACACAATTCGCTTTATGAAAATCCTCAAAGTTATAATTCATACCCAAAGGAACAACTTCAAGATATTTATTACTTGTTAAATCATTAGTTTCTATTGAAAATGTATGATACTCCTAATTATTCTCTATGCCTTTTGACTTTCATAGTGATATTTTCAATTTATGTTGCTAATTTCTTTCGGAAAGGTTACTTGCTTTTAAAAAATAATGGATTTTGTCCATAGCATTTAACTATAAGCTATAAACTAAGGTAAGGAGTCTATTTTATTATCTATTTATATAGGAAAAGGTCATTTTCTTAGATATATTAAATTGTATAAAATGTCAAAAATTATATGATTAAAAAGATTTATATAAATTAAATAAAAATAAAAAATAGAAAAGATTTCTTATCCCTTGAAATGTAGTCGAAATAGTAAAGATGACATATATAAGAGTTCCTATAAAGTGTCATTGGTTCAAATCCCCTCGATTGATTGACTTGATCATGTTCTGAAACAGACCGCTACTCCTTTGTTTCCCTGTTAATTAGTTTGGACTAGGATTCAAGAAGCTTGCATGTGACCTTAGTACTCGCCACTATATCCGAACATCTTAAAAATACAGCTAACTGTTCACCATTTCTAGGACTTCAATCACTCTCTGTGCCGACGAAGAAGAAGAAGAAAGAAGATGAACCGCCTCTTTTCTACCGGCTCCTCCTCCCGCTTCCGAAGGGATCAGGTCTCTCCGGAGCATCGCATCATCGACATACCCTCTCCTCCCCGCGCCATCCTGGACAAGTTCTTGGAGGACGTGAATTCCGTGGACGACAACCTGAAGGAACTGGACCGCCTCAACCAGGCTCTCCGCAGCGCACACGAGAAAAGCCAGACGCTCCATAACGCCAGGGCCGTCAAGGACCTTCGCTCCCGCATGGACGCCGACGTCACGGTCGCCCTCAAGAAGGCTAAGCACGTAAAGGCCACGCTCGAGGCCCTCGACCGTTGTAACGCCGAAAACCGACGCTACCCCGGCTGCGGACCCGGTTCTTTATCTGACCGGCTTAGGATCTTCATTCTGAACGAACTCAGGAAGATGATCAAGGTCTCCATGGATAGCTTCAATGACCTGAGGCAGCAGATTTCATCCGAATACCGCGAGACCATACAGCGGAGGTACTTCACCGTCACCGGTGAAAATCCCGATGAGAAGACCCTTGACCTCCTTATCTCCACTGGTAAGAGTCCGAGCTCAATCTTATCGATTTCTCAATACCTTTCGTTTCTGAAATAATTTGCCAATTTCGAAAATCTCATCTAGTATATTACACTATTTTCACGAGATTATCAGAACATATATAGAGTAAATTTGGTTTCTATGCAATGTTTTTACATAAACAAAAATTCCATTAGGATTTTAATATCACCATCAGGATATCACTTCAGTGATAAACTACGTGACAAATCGATGCAGGTGAGAGTGAGACGTTCTTGCAAAAAGCCATCCAAGAGGAAGGCGATTCCGGAGTTTTGGACATGATACAGGAGATTCAAGAAAGGCACGACGCTGCGATGGATATAGAGCAGAATCTGAAAGAGCTTCAACAGGCATTCCTGGACATGGGGGTGCTGGTCCATGTCCAAGGGGAGCTGTGTAACGACATCGCACTCAACGTGGAGAGAGCGAATGCCTTCGTGAGTGATGGGACCCATCAGTTGGAGGCTGCCGGGGCCCACCGGAAAAAGGTCCGGAAATGGTCATGCTATGGCATTATTCTTTTGCTGCTGATCATCGTCGGGTTGTTGGTTCTGCTTAAGATCTTTAAAATCATTTAGAGCCTTGCGGGGGACGCAGCCATTTTCCCGCAATTCGCGTGCATCAGTTCTATTGGTTTGTTGCTTGCTTCGTGTGTTCTTTATGGGATCTCTTTCTGTCTAATAAATATTTGGATTAAGTTCTTCGAAAAAAAAGATTTTTACTCTTCCTAATGTGATATTTAGTGTTAATGCTTAAAATCTTATTGGAGAAAGTGTGGCGTTCTATGTTAATAAGCATACAAATTAAGTAACAAAAATATATATTGCTTAACCAATTAGCTCAATGATAAGTCAGTGTTGAAGGTGGGTGTTGTCTCATATTGGAAGTGAGAGGATGGGCTTGTGGTCTTATAAATTATGAGAATTCTCACCTAATGCCTTAAGGTTTTGGGATGGACACTCACACTCTAATAGTTAGTAAGAATCTAAATTATGAGGTATAGAATTTGATATTTCATATGCATGAATTTAGGAGTCTGTTGTAATATTTTTAAAAAAAAAAACACAAAATTTTCATCAATACTCTACAATACAAACCGTCATAAGAAAATATTACAATATTGTCTTCATTATTTATTTTAATTTTAAGTACATTATAGTGGTGAAAGACACTATTACCCTTGCTAATTATGATAAATTACAATAAATCTCATGTAGAGATATATAAATCTTAAATGATGCTTGAATTTATTATCTTATTTTTATAAATTAATTTTTAGGTTAAATTATAAGTTTTTTAATATGGTACTAAATTTCAAGTTGATTTGTTACAAAATACTTATCAAAATATCAATCCTTGAAGATATGTTTAGTACGTGGAAAGTGTTTCATTCTATATTGTTTAACCTTAAACCTAGTATACATTTATTATGTGAGAAAGTATTAATGACAAAAAATTCATATTACAAATTATATTTCTAACTTTTTGGTTGTAGTATGAATTTTTTGATATTGTTTGTATGTAATTTTTGAAGTCCTGCTTCAAGATTAGATTGACAATGCCCGAGCCCAGCTTAAACAATGCCCGAGCAGCAATTGAGGTAAAGCAAAGACTGAAGGACATTTTACCCATAGCCACTCCTCCCATTCTTGAATATATCAAGAAATTTTAGTGGTGTAGTTCATTTCTTAATTTGAAGTTCTGGTTTCTCATCATTCTTATTTTTTTTTTCTTTTGATCCTCCTTGATTATATACAACCAAGATTTTATGTGAAAAATGACTTATTTACATTATATACTTTTCACCTGATTTAAATAAACGATTTAGATTAAAAAAAAAAAGAAGAAGACAAATATAAGAGAGTGGAGAGAAACAACTTGTAACAGGTTATTTTTTATATGGTATTGAAAACATGATGAATTGAAGTATTGGATCTTTTAGATTTAATTAACGACATATCAAATTTTTTTCTCAAATTCAGATTGTTGATGCCGTTTGTTTTATGAAAATCCTGAAAGTTATGATTCATATCTGTTGGAACAACTTCAAGATATTCATTACTTGTTAGTTTATTAAAAATGCATGGTAATTTGATACTTGAATTCGTACTTTATTAATCTCTATACCTTGATTTTCCTAGTGCTATTGTCTATTTTCTGGTTGCCAATATTTCTTTCAAAAAGGTTACTTACTTTTAAAAATCAATGATATTCTGTCCATAGTAGTTTACCATATGCTATAAAATAAGGTAAGGGGTCCTTTTTTTTTTTAATTTACATGTATAAAAAATCATAATGTGACTGAAAAAGGTCATTCTTTTAGATCTATTAAATTATATAAAATGTTAAGAATTAGTATATTTTGATCTTGTCGTGACCCTCAAAGTTTAAGTGTTCTTACCGTCAACAAGAAATTAATTTTGAAAAAATTGAGTTCGATTAAACGTCGAGAACAAAGAGTTCGGGTTAATACTAAATTATGCGAAAGATTTTCTGCTTTAATTTTTAGTTTTTCTTTATAGTAGCAAATGGAGAAGCTAACCAGTCATTGCTATCTCGCTCTTTCGTTCTGAGCTCACAATGGCGACGGTGCGCATGATAGGCAAGCAACTCTCCGGCAACCCATTGTTTGTACAACGATAAATCATTCCATGATAAAATCCGGACTAACTTTTGCTCTTTATCTCTGATTGTGTTCTTATTATCGGTCTGGCTGCTCTCAAAAACAGATATTGCAGTCAACTTCACAGGTCAGTCAGGCATTTCATCGAACAATCTCGTCCCGTTTTTCAAACTTTACCTTTCTACGGCACTTGTGTTTGAATGCCGTTCTCTTCAAAACAGATGGCATGTTCAAAGGGTTGTACAATGGCAAGCAATGCCACGTTTCGGATATAGCCGCGGTGTTGGGCAGGGCCTGGAGTGCCGGCGTAGAGCGAATCATTGTAAGTCTGATAAGACGCCGGTACAGAATTTTGACCGTTGTGCTTCTATTTTCTCGATAATTTGGTTACGGAAAGCCAAAATGTCTGAATCTTGCCTCTTTAGGTTTTTCTACTGCTGTTGATAGGCTTAGTGAACTTGATGAGCTTCATTGGAACATAGACTTGGAGTTTCAATTTGTCCCTTTCTTTTCTCTTTAAAACTTAGCGTGGCGAAAAGTAAACAGACTAGCAAATTCAGAAAGATTAGTTATGAATCCCAGTGTATTAAGAACCTATTAAATTTAATTTGGTTGATTTAGCTATGCCGTACCTCCGTGTCTGGTGGTGCAGGTGACCGGTGGATCGCTTGAAGAGTCAAGAGAAGCTCTTGCAATTGCGGAAGCGGATGGTTGGCTAGTCAATACATGCCTCGCACTTTCGTGTTCTTCATTATGAATATTCTGCATATGTTTTTTCAAAAGGCTTTTCACCTATTTGATGGTCCATTATCTGTTACAGGAAGGCTTTTCTGTACAGTTGGTGTACATCCAACACGATGCAAGGTTGTTTATTGTTCCTTAGATTATGCTTCGTTGACTTCTTCTTATATTGTTAATTGTGAGTTTAATGATGTAATTTTGTCTTAATTGTTTCTGATTGTGGGATCTTGTGTTCGTTTTAGGAGTTTGAAGAGAGTGGGGATCCAGAAAATCATTTTCAGGCCCTTCTGGCATTGGCAAAAGAGGGAATTGAGAAGGGAAAGGTATGTTGTGTTGTTTGGATCAGGCATTTCAAGTTTTGGCCCTTAGAAAGTAAATATGTTAAAGTGGTTCTTATTCAATGTCATTATCTTCCTTATTGAACGTCTTCTATTTGATTGATGGATTTAACACTGCAAATTGAATGTCACTGCTGAGGTAGATGAGGAACATTTTGGAGTCACAGAATTGTAGCTAAAAGCATGATCTTTTTTCTGTGTTCATGATAATTGTATTGGTGGCAACTTATAGATGGAGAATTTTGTACGATGGGTGGAGAGTACTCAATTAGATGATCGTTGTTTTTTTGTTTTGTAATGTGCTATAGCCCAATTTTTCATATCCTGATATGATTTGGTTGATCAACAATCTGGTCACATCACTTAGTTTCAAAAAGTCGTTCTTTGTATTTTCCTCGTGTTGTACATAAGGTGGTTGCAATTGGTGAATGTGGCTTGGACTACGACAGACTTCACTTTTGCCCTGCAGAGATTCAAAAGAAGTAAGTCCTTTCCCAGAAAAATGGTTTCGACTGCATATCCATTTTGTGCCGTGTTTTTTTTTTTTATTTTCTTTTTTTACCACTCCACTTTTATCTGAGTCAAAATTTTTTTTTTTTGGTGGTGCCTCGTGCATCATATGTCTACGTTATGAAAGCTAGATATTTTGAGAAGCAGTTCGAATTGGCCTATGCAACAAAGCTGCCTATGTTTCTTCATATGCGTGCAGCTGCTGAAGATTTTTGTGAAATTGTAGACAGAAATAAGGACAGGTGCAATTTCTGACTTCCGTTTCTTGCAGTTAGAAAGGTGCCGGTTTAAGATTGTTATTATTTTAATTTTTTTAATACAATATGCATTTCAGTTTCATTTTTCTGCTGGTAGGTTTTTATACTGTTCCACATAGGCTTGATTTCCTTGCTTCTGCTTATTCCACAGATTCAGTGCGGGAGTCACCCATTCATTTACCGATAGTGCAGAAGATCGTGATAAGCTTCTTTCATTCAGTAATATGTATTTAGGTGAAAGTTTATTTGTTTTCTGGATTTCTGATGTCTGTTTCTTCTTTGATAAGTTTAATGAACACAACCACATGATACATAAAAATGACTGGAGGTTAATTATGGTAACTATAGATCTCATCAAAAAGCTGTCTTCTTTGGAATCTACACTTAAGGAACGTTCCTCACGGAAGGGGGTTGGTATGTCCAATTTCTGGGAAGGCTTGAGCTACCCAACATCAATATATTTATCGTGAAGTTCTCTAGGAATCACTTGTGAAAATGATGACTTTAAGAGCAAATATCAATAATATTAGCGGGTATGTTGATTCTAGATCAACTTTAGTGTTTGCTGGTTGTTTTTTTTTGGGAGAGAGGGGTGGGGCAGTGGTATTAGTCTTCTAACATACACTTACAGAATAGTAGATGGCCATCTTATGCTTTTTGAAACTTTTGAATTCTTACTATTAGTTACATGTTGTTGTCAATTTCATGTATATTGAACACTTTTTGGTCCGAAACAGGCATAAATGGTTGTTCTCTGAAGACAACCGATAATCTTGATGTTGTGAGGGGCATTCCTGCAGAGAGAATGATGATTGAAACAGATTCTCCATATTGTGAAATAAAGAACACTCATGCTGGGATTAAATTTGTGAAGTCCGTCTGGCCCTCTAAGAAAAAAGAGAAGTACGATCAGGAGTGCATTGTTAAAGGCCGCAATGAACCATGTTTAGTTCGGTCAGTGAATTCTTTTTTAATAGCTCATGTAACGCTTTTAATGTCGTTCCCTTTTGGATGAACTTTTACATAATCAACTGATACTTTATGCTTTCTTCTTCTTCTTCTTCTTCTTTCTTTTCTTTTCTTTTCTTTTCTTTTCTTTTTTAGTTTTTTAGAGTACTCTGTTATTACAATTGTTCCTACAGAAAAAGAGGTACAACAATAGCAATTTCAACTAATGCAAACTTTTGGTTTTTCTAAGGGTTGTCACTTTAGTAACCTCTACTATAGCAGAGGATGAAACAATGCTAGGTATATGTGCCATTTATGCAAGGAAAATGAGAAATTAGTCCTTAGGTTTTAATACATGTCAGAATTAGTTTCTTTCAACTATTACTTTACTTTTAATCACTTCAAAATTTCATCTTATTTCTATTTATTTTATCTAAATGGTGGATCGAGTTTTTTTTTCCCTAGTCACCAACAGCTATGTGGGGGAGTGTTTTTGAGAATGGAATATTTGTCTGGGGTTGTAAGCTGCTAAGGATATCACATGGATTCTATCTGGGCTTACATCTCCTTTTGTTGTCATATAAAATTTCAGATGAACATCCTTGAGATGGAATTTGATTTTGTTGTTCTATATTGCACATGTGAACATCTTTGTTGAGTCAATCTTTCTCTCATGATCCTCTTCTCTTTTACATGTTTAATCTACAAAGATCTGAAACTCAGACAAGTATTCCCAATTTGGGAGCATTGATTATGACAATTTTTAATCTGTCAATACTTGCACTTTTTAAATCTCCCGCTGGTTTTATATTAGCTCCTTTATTTTATTTGTTTCTTGGGATAACATGGTCATACTTTGCAGGCAAGTTCTGGAGGTGGTGGCTGGTTGTAAAGGCATTAATGATATAGATGAGTTAGGCAGGACCTTGTACCACAATACATGCAGGTAATTTTGTTGATGTATAAATACTCTTGTAGACTGATGGAACTGCTTACAGCTTGGAGATGGATATTCTGCCAATTTAGTGTTATAGCCGGCTTATGATTTCCTTTGCTATGGCATGTACGACTGTCCGATTGAACATGATATCTTCCATTTGCAACCAGAATTGCTCTATTGATATGTTGGTAATTTATTCACCATTTCAAGCGTGCATTCGTTTTGTTCTATAACACTATCTTGTGGCGCAGGGTTTTCTTTCCTCATGACTTGGATTCTGCGGCGGACGCTATCCTTGCCAGTGGCCATGACTCTTAAGTCTCGTTTTGGAACTTCGCCAAAACCATATTCGTTCAGGACAATGGCTTTTGGTTTCCTCTATTCCTCCACTCTATTGAGAAAACAAAAGCCTCACTTACTCTTTTGAGAGCGACGTTAGTCATCACAATGGAATTTTTATGTCAGGGAGCTCTAAAGACAGTTGCATTACAATTGTATTGTATTCGCCAAGTACCTCCACTTTTGAAAACAGAAATCGCAAATCTTTCGATGCGGTCATGGTGATTGTCATGGTGAGCAAGATATTTGTGCTTGACCTTCGTTCTTATTTTTGCTTACCACCAATATACTTCATAGTGCAATGTGGCATAATGATCATTCTGCTGAACAAAAAACCCAATGTGATCGAGTTCATTCTAAAATGTAACATTACAATATGTAGTGGGGACAAAGGTTGCTTCAGAATAGAGATTTTCCCACATCCTTAATCCAAACCATAGACAGGTATTGCTGCAAGATGTAAGAATGGCATGAAGAGTATTCAGTATTGCCTTCATCTTTGAATGCTCACACAACCCACGATTGCCCGGAGTAATACACCGGCTACAAGGGACTCCACCTATAAGCCCTTCTATCCACTATCTTGATTTTCATCGATCAGTTTTGTACACAGCGGTAGACGAGGGGGAAAACGAAAGCACTACAAGGAGTGAAAACTAGATAATTAGCGCCCACGAAGAAGTCTCCCTCAGCTGCTGATGCTAGAAAGCAAGTCGCTGCTGTCAAGAATGTTATCTGCATTCCTTTTCTCCGCCGGAAGAGCTGTAGAAGAAGCCCTATCTCCTGCCAAATTTAGTCGTAAAGGCCGCCGCTCAACCTCCTAATAGCATATTCACATAAAAATGGTGATTGGTCAGGGTATCAGAAGAAGGATTCAAGTTTGCAAAATTGAATCACTAAGTAATTATTACCACTCCGTTCATGGCATTCAAAGCAGACTCTGCATCCTCCGCAGTTTCGAAAGTTACAAATCCAAAGCCACGAGATCTTCCTGAGTCTCTCTCATAGATGACTTTGGCACTCAATAGCCCTTGCTGATCTGCAAAAGCATCTCTAAGGTCCTGGGAAGTGAGGCGCCAACCGAGGTTTCCAGCATAGATCTTGTGAGGGCTATCTATGTAGCCCCTGGTGCTGCTCCTCACCCTTGGTCCCATCACTTCCCTTTCACCTCCTCTTGGCACTTCAGGAAAGTTCACCCTCACAGTTCGGCCTCCAACTTGCTATCCAACATCATAGTCGTTTCTTAGTACCCGAACTCAAAAGTTAACCACATTAAGAACTCAAAAATTGCAGTTGACATCAAAATCTTCATCTATGTTTCCACGGAAAGAGAGCATTTTTTTCTTACAGAACCTTCCAATCGGGATGTCTTTTAAGATAACTTATTCTATAGCCTATCACAAGCATCATTTGAGAAGACCAATGAACATGTAGCAACAAATGGCCACACATAAAGCCTCTATACTGGAACAGAATTAGATCCCATTGGCATTGTAAAATTATACTGCATTTAGCAACTTAACAGCGGCAACATATGATCGAGAACTCAAGGTTTCAACCTAAAGCCTTCCATTTGATTCTTAAAACTACAACCAAATGCATCAAAAAAGGTAATAGCAATGTAGCAACTTTGTAAATGGGCGTCGAATGAATTTTACTTACAGATCCATCGAACTTTCGAATGGCTTCTTGAGCTTCCTCAACACTTCCCATGGCAACAAATGCAAACCCCCTACTCCTATCTGTAACTCTATCATAAACAACCTGAAGGAGATCCAACACAACCACTGAGAATTATGTAATAACACTATGGAAAACAACAGCAATCCTGCGAATATGTTCAAAAGTGGAAGAATAATTGAGGAAAACCACCGACCTCCACAGAAACCACGCGGCCAGCCTCCTCAAACACTTCAGCCAACTGGGCAGAAGTCATGGAATATGGCAGATTACCCACATAGAGCCTCCCTTCTTCAGTAGACCCGAATTCCTTCGGCTTATCCTCTCCCTCTACCTCCGCTTGATTTTCACTCGATTCTGCTTCCGGGTCCTCTCGTCTGTGCTTTGACCGTCTCTCTGAGTCTCCAAGCCGTCGAATGCCGCCGAAGCGCAAGTGAGGGGTGGGAGAGAGATCAGACGGAAAGATAGGAAGTTGGGGAGGTGGACTTTGAGGTTGAGGCGTTTTGCGGGTTTGGGTTTGAACAGGAAGTGGGTAGGGATAGGGATAGGAGAGTTAGTGAGGGAAAGATTGGAGAGCTTGTTGCAGCATAGTGGAGAGGAAGCTGTGGCTGTGGCAGCCATGGAGATGGATGAGGCTGACATTGTCAAAGCCAACCTGGTGAAATGATATGTCCAGTTTGAAATTGAAGAAACTTGGCTTGCGCCATATGGATATATGATGTGTTGGCTTTTAGACCCTCTTTTACTTCCAACCATGAAAAAAGACTTGACTTGACTTCTAGTTCTAGTGGTCATTGGTTCGTAGTTAATGTCGTACGTGCATGGATTATCATTAACTTACATTATGTTTACACTGGAAGTAAAACAGTGCTAACCAGTGATGCTGCTAAATGCTCTGCAACCTCAACACAGTCAGCTAGCACTCGAGGAATCTAGAAATTACTATGAAAGCAAATCTTTCTGGCATCTTGAAGATTTCTTTGCATCACAATTCTTTTCACAATTTAGATCAATGGCTTGGCAAAAACAAGAATGGGATTAGTTACTAGGGTTTGCTAACTTGAAATAATACCCTGTTACACGGGTCCATTGTTGTCTATTTGTATGGTCTTTATTTTATGTAACATCTTGTCTATCACATGGGTAATTAACAAGGAAACCTCTTAGGTGAGCAAAATTAAAGATAAGGATACTTGCTTTTTAATCACATTCATTACTAAAATTTACATTAAAAAAAGTTGCTTTGTAAAGTTTTTGAGCATAAAAAATAACTCATATAATTTACAATAATCACTCCGTTAAATGTTATAGCTTAATGACAAATTGCATCTAAATACTTTGAAATATCATTTACAAATTGGAGTTTGAGCTTCTTCCTAGCTCCCATAAGCTTATTGCATTTCACTATGCTCGTGTGCACCCCACTTGGCCATTACTTCTTAAAGTTTCTATCCATGATTCAAACTTACAACATAATAATTGATTTTGATTCTATTATAACAAATACGACTACTTTACCAAAATGTTACGATATAGTAATAAGTTATATTTAATTATTGTTAAATGGTACCTCCAACGCAGGTCTCATAAGCTTGTTACAATAATCTTGATTTTTTTCTAATAATAGAAATTTCCTAATGTTGTATATTGTTATAATTTGAAATTATTAACTCTTTGGGATTAAATTCAAAATTGAGATCAATGTTGATCCGGGTCTTGGACAAACTGTAACGACCAAGAACCCCCGGCCACTTCCGCTCCTTGGGCTCCATCTTTGATACGGCCTGCAACTTTCTGCGACGAAGGAAGACAAGCCCATAATAGATTACAGAAAGAGAGAGAAAAAGGAAAAAGACCAAAAAGTCGCATGCGGTATTTCTTGAGAAGAAAGAAAGGGGCGAGCTAGAGCTAGTCTTGTACTTGGCAGCTTCGGTTTGGTCCAGAAGGCAATTTTGAGGACACACCCACAAGAAGGGAGGCAGAGGAAGAGGAAGAAAGAGAATCGAGACAGGGATCAGACAGTATGAGTAGCATCGGAACAGGGTATGATCTCTCTGTGACCACATTCTCCCCCGATGGCCGCGTCTTTCAGATCGAGTACGCCGCTAAGGCCGTGGACAACAGCGGGTTATCTCTCTTTCTTTGCCTCTCTCACCCTACCCTTCAGTCCTTCGCTTCTTTAACTCTCTCTATGTCAATCTTCATCTGTTTCCCAAACCCTAGTCTTTGTATGAAGTAATATGGAGTTTTGAATTTTCCAGGACTGTTATTGGCATCAAATGCAAAGATGGGATCGTATTGGTAGGTATCACTTGGCTCTTGTTTGTCTGTTTATTTGATTACTGGGCGAACATTTCTTTCCCTTTTGTTTCAGTCTCCTTCAAGCTGTGTATGTTTTTTTTGGGTATTTTAGGGTGTGGAGAAGCTAATAGCGTCGAAGATGATGCTCCCAGGGTCCAATAGAAGAATTCATTCCGTTGATCGTCACTCCGGCATGGTACCATACTCGTTTCTCTTTTATTTTTTTGTTTTGGCATCTTTTTGTTTGGATTCAGATACTGCTTTATAACTTGTTGGTATAAATCGGTGTAATATCTCAGTATGTTAAACTGGGTCGCCGACTGTTTTCCATTTCTAAATATGATGAATGTTCTTCTTTATTGGCTACGGAACAAGGGTTATTTGTTTCTTTATTTTATATGTGTTCCAGTCTGCTGGTTGATAAGACAGACGGATGAATTTGGATCCTTTCTGCATAAGCTAAATTAAGAGTTGTAGTTCTGCTTTTGAGGTTGTAACTGGACCTTGCAACATCTACATGAGAGAATATATGATCTCGAAAGCCTTTGTGATGATTGTAATGTAGATGTAGGTCCATCGATTGAGTCTAAGCTTCACTTAACTCTGGTAAGTTCATTAATCTTATTCTGCTTAATTTTTAAAGTATGTCCTCAACCTACATTGGGTAGACAAGTTAAAACTCATGGAACTTGAGAAATGAATTTTGGAGAAGCTGGGAAGAAATAGGGAATCAAAAGTTTGGTCCGATTATGAGTGGTTTCCTTAATCCTGCCATTCTTTGAAACTGTGTTGTTTGTGCTGTGATCAGTTTCCTGGGTTTAAATGGTTTGTTACATCTACCTCATGGAGAATTTATTATCAAAGCAATATGGTTTGACTGACTATTTTAGTGTTAGATAATTTAGGTGGTTTAAATGGGCCTTTCCACATCTTACCTATGTGCTCCATCATATGGTTTGATGCCTTCTGACATGTTGTGATTTTACAGGCCGTGGCAGGATTAGCTGCAGATGGGAGGCAAATTGTTGCTCGGGCCAAATCTGAAGCCACTAATTATGAAAGGTCTGCATTCTACACTGGAATGTTAAATTATGCACTTCTTTCTCACCTAGAACTCTTTCTGAGTCTGCATAAATCCATCATTTCATTTTTTTATTTTTCATTTCCAATGTGTCAATATTAATTATGCTGAGTCTTTGGAGATTATGAATAGAATTGTAGTTATGAAAAGCAACACATCCCTCCCTCTGTTCCCCCAATTCAAAGTATGCTACTTGAGTATTTTGCTTCATTCTGGATTAACTTGCTTCAAAGCTGCGACATCTGATTACTGGCATCTAATATCCTCAGTATGTGTAACTTGATGTTGAATGTTACACATTAATTATAGGACGTAAGAAAAAATGTTTTGGTCTGAACCCACCCTTAATTATGTGGGGGAATCTTCTATAGAATTTCTATCTTTCTAGTAAAATTTTGTTACATATAGAGCAAATGTCATTCTGCTGGAACCTGAACCTCTGATCAAGGTCGGGAAAATTGGATTCTGTTTCGGGTTTCAAGTGTCATTCATCCGGAACCCCAACCTCTTATGGAAATTGAGAAAAATTGAACTGTGTTTTGTGCTTATTGGAGAAATTCCATAGATGGTTTCAGCTCTAGGAGGGAGGTCTTGGGTCTATTGTTGCACTCCCTACATCCTATCGATGGCTAGGAATAGTTTGTGTGAAAGTTCTTCAAAAGAACCTACATCTTTTTATAAAAATAGGTTCGTGTAATTATTTTTTTTTCCAACATTGGGTAAATGGTGTTTTTGTTTTTGGTTGCTTTGTGTGGTCATTTGGTGAATTACATTGCAAACCTGTTGCTGCTTTCTCATGTTATATGATTTAGGTGCGCTGTTCCATCTAATTTCAGTATAGCAAAGGAAGAAGATTACGTAATGATGCAATCTTCTTTCCTTATCTCATGCAAAGTGACACAAACACTGGTGTTGACGATTTGTTCTTGTTGTCAAGAATATGACTTGGTTACTATTGAATTATTATCTCAAGCTGTCCTACCCATGAAAACACATGATGCACACACCTGACAGGCTTACATAATACATGAATATATCTTTTATGTGATGATTAGTCAATGCAAGTGAATAATGGACATTCTTTCTCAGCTCACTTGAGTTGTAGCCTGTTGCAGTGGATGTTTATGAATCTATTCTTTTTTTGTAAAACATGTTGCTGGAAAGGCCAGTCTGCCAAAGATACATTGTGTTCGCCCTATTGCATTTAGACGGTCAAAATTTACGTAAGGAAAAGTACAGCTGAGGGTAAAGCGAAAGGGATGACAGATTTACATGAGAAAGAGAAAAATACTTCCTATTCTATCCTTAGAGATGCGTGGTTTCTGTTGACTTTAGGAACTGGTCCACTGAGTTTGCAATTGATCCAAACTTCTTATTCTATTGTTACAAAGTCCATGGGTACTTACGAAATTGCCCCTAGTATTTTGGTCAAATGCAGTTTCCCGAATCTGAATAGTCACTGCTGCATATTGCTCTTTGCAATGGGATATGTTTATCTCATTTTCTTTTGACACTTTTGTGCAGTGTGTATGGTGAACAAGTTCCTGTCAAGGAACTTGCTGATCGAGTTGCTAGTTATGTGCACCTATGTACACTTTATTGGTGGCTGAGGTTTGATGACCTGTTACCAAACTTTGTCATTCATTTTGATTGTGTTTCTCCTGGTATATTGCTTAAAGAAAAAACTAATGGTGCTGCAGACCTTTTGGATGTGGAGTTATTCTTGGAGGCTATGACAGAGATGGGCCACAACTCTACATGGTTGAACCCTCTGGTGTATCATATGTGAGTTCATACTGTTTGTATGATATGTAGCACCAAGCTGTGTTGACGTTCGTGATGTCATTCTATTACAGTTCGTTTATTTTAATGTTATATGATTGTTCTTTCTCCCTATATTTGTTTTGGCCATTTGTTATAGAGGTACTTTGGTGCTGCAATTGGAAAGGGCAGGCAAGCGGCTAAAACGTAAGTTGAGTTATTGTTATCAAATTCTAGAGACAGTTTAAAGATGGCATCATAGCAGGATAATTTCTTTGAGAACTTACTCTCCAATTTCTTTTAGAGTTTCCTAATTTTACTACTTTCTTGCTCGCTGTCTCTCTCGCACTCAACTTTTTCAGACCTTAAGCTTGCATGTGTTACTGCCTGTGAATGTGTCCCAAACCTATGCATGTACACCGTATTGTACTTCTCGTATTGGGTATTATGTCATATTATGGCTACTTTGTATTATTTTGCATCATTCAAGATTCATCTCTTATGGAACATGTTATTTTTTGTGGTTTTAATGGAGATTAGATGCTTTAAGTGACATTGCTAATAAAATGAAAATGATGACTCTTCAGAGAGATCGAAAAGTTGAAGCATTCCGAACTGACTTGCCGTCAAGGTGTTATTGAGGTGGCCAAAATGTGAGTAGCATTATGAATTATTATCAAAATTGTGCATCTTGTGTCCTTTTCATATCAATTACTGTAGCTGCTGAATTTTCATCTCTTCATAATGGATGCTGAAGGAAAACGAAATTCGTAGCTTTTCAATTGTTGATTGTTGTTGAATCCATTGATATTTATTACCAAAATCATGATTAGAAAGTAACGAGAGAGGGTCAAGGAGTTTGTGAGATTGCAAATGCAACTTCAAATGGAGCTCATGATAGTAACCAAAAGATGAGAGCATAAAGAGAGCTCCTTGTACCCCATTTTTTCTAATATTGGCGAAACATTGTACTTGAACAGCGTGCTTTGAATTTTTTTTTGAATTGATATTTTCCTGTGGAGCTATCAAAGGAATCATAAAATTGTTAACAGTTATGAATTCAAGTGAACTAGAAAATGTAGATAAGTTTCATTTTAAAGTAAAGAATATATCCAGAGATGTAAATTTGTAGACGGAGCCTACAGTTTTGCCAGAGCCTTCAAATGTTATCTGTTCATTAAGATCCTTCATTCTAAATCAAGTCATGGCTCTCTGGTTGTCATACTCGTAAAGCAGTGATATAAAATCTCGTAATTTAGATCAGTTTACACAGGAAAAAAGGAATTTTCTTTTTGGTGGTTTTATTGTGACAAGAAGTACTTCCTATTTGTCTGAAAAAAAGAAAACTTTTCTACTAACATTGAACTTCTGTTTATCAAAAATGTTGCCTCTCTTTGTGGTTGAGTACTAATTTTCTGCCTGGTAATATGGCTCTTCTTAAGTATATGTTTTGTCTGATGGTTAATAGTGGGAAGATAGCAGAAGCAGATTTGTCTTTTTGTTTCCTGGTCTTATTATTGAGGCCTTTTTACTTACTACTACTGTTTTCTGATTGCCTTTTCAATGGTTGGATCAATTTCTTTTATATGTTATGCATTTTTGTTGGACAGGATGGTTCTTTTTCCTGCTTATACTTTCTATGATATGCATAGATAGATTTTTGATACTCATTGAACACTATTTTTACTTCAAGCTAGTTTTGAGATGACATAAGACTTGTTAGAAAAAGATCACCTATTGAGGTTTCGTTTACTCCCAATTTTTTTCCCCCCTCTTTTTCCTTTTGGGGATTTGGCGGTTTGGGGTTTAATTTTAGTAGGGAATATGACAATTGATTAAAGTCGGTAGTTTGGTTTCATGTTTTAGGATACATAATGTATCTACATCAAGTTTCAGCTTATATGCAAACTTTTGACTGTTTCATTTTACGCGTAATCAGTATTTATGGGGTACATGATGAAGCAAAGGACAAGGACTTTGAATTGGAAATGAGCTGGGTCTGTGATGAGTCAAATCGTCAACATCAAAAGGTATCTCTAAATTTCAATTTATTGTGAGAAACTTATATCAAATTAACTTGTGGAAAAATTGAAATTTTAATCTCCAGGTTTCCGTAGGACAGTAAGGTCCTTAGCTTTGATTTCAATTAAACACCCTGTCAACCTATTATCCAAGAAGTTACCACGGTTCATTCCAGATTAGTTAGTTTATACCATTTCGCTCTTGTTTGACTAGTCATATGGAAACTGTACATACATTGAGTTTAAAGTAGAAATATATCCTTGATAAAAGATTAAAACAAAATCGGTAAGGAGGGAAAGGTGGCTGGCCAACCCTGCCTCGTGTCCGGAGTCAGCCCTCCATTTTGAGGGGCAGAGAGCCGACATCTCTCTTTATGAGAGGTTGGTTCTGCATGCAGAGGGATGGCTGCTAATCCTGTCTGACTACCTCTTTTTGCTTGGGGTAGTCTATCCTCATTGAGGGTTTGACCACCCTATCAATGAGCCCATGACAAAAAAAAAGGGCCGACCCTTTATGTCAGAGGCCGTTGCTTCTTGTGGTGGGGGGCAAGTCCTCTATATGAAGGGCCTGGTGCCTCAAGCGAATAGGTGTTTTAGTTTTTTATTGGGGATATTTTGTAATTTAAAGTGAATGAGTTTTATATATATTTATAAAGGAGAGTCAAATTCCATCATTGGTTAGTTTTATATTATACACGGATAATTGGTTGACTAGCGATGGAAGGATCTATTTGTTGTCAAAGAAAAATTTTCTTATTTAATTGTCAATATTGAAAATTCGAAGATTAAATTAAAATCATGGGAAAAAGTAACTATTCAACTTTGATATCTTCTGTTTTAACTGTGACACCCTTGCTGAGTAGCCTAAACCACCCACTTCTCTGTCAACTTATTGCATTTGCCATACCCTTTCAACTACTTGAATTCAGTAATTAATTCGTAGTAAATTTGCTTTTGGGGCCTCATCTATTTTGTTTGTACTAATATGTCATATTCTGTCCACAATGTTCAAGCTGAACCCTGTTATACCCTGTTAATATTCTATCACAAGGCTATTATATGATTTCAAAGCTGCTTCTTTTGGTAAATTCGGATTCATTTTAGCATTCCCCTTTATTTACATCGAGTGAAAGATTTGAAATATGGTGCTGGATGTGCCATTCGTTGGCATATATTTATGGAACATGGACTAGCTTTGCTGTATAATTAAATATAGATATGTGTGTGTGTATGTGTTTGTGTTTGTGATCTTTTTGCTTCTACAGGAAACTGGCACTTTCTTTTAACCAACCGCTAGCCCTATCTTCATCCTAGGAACTAGTGTGGTTCTGATCCACTTGGTTTCTTGGCATTGGTTGTTGCTCCATAACTAATCCAACCAATTGCTAGAGTCTCTCTTTTGTCATTGTTCATCATAAGGAATTAATATGGAGACCCAGAGTAGTCACTATTTTTCAATCTAATTTCAGGTTCCGGATGAGCTTCTACAGGAAGCCAAGGCAGCGGCTAAAGCAGCATTGGAAGAAATGGATGCAGATTAGTGGTGCGGGCCTAATGTTAATTAACATCTCTTTTGGGTGGTTGCATTTCAAGTGTCATTACATCGTTTCAAAACATCCATAAAATGGTGTTAGCATAGACTTGGGTTGTTCTTTTTCAGATGTATTCATCCTTATTGCAGCTACAGTGAGTGTTTCAGATAATTTTATAATTTTCCCATCTATTTACAGGACAAAAGCATCTGTTGATGTCGAACGTAGAACTTCACGCCCAATCGGAATACTCCTAAATATTCCCTTGACCTGATTCATTCAATGGGTGTTGGGTGCATTTTCGACTTCCTGCAGTCCAACGTATTAATGGGACATTGTCATTTAATTTATATTGTTTTCTAAAAACTAAAAATATAATTATTTTTAGCTTTTAATGCAAAAAGAGAGAAAAAAAAACTATGGAATTTTATGATTACATTTGTAAAAACAACCAAGTCTCGAGGGTCGGTGAATCTTCGCAACCGCAAGACCCACATTGGGTCTAGTGCAAAAATAGGGGCTCAATTCATGGGCACATACATTAGTACTTCCTTACTCTTTCTCGTGCTGATACCCAGTTGGACCCTTGATTACAACTTTATGGGGCTAAGAGAAGGAGAATTTGAATGACATAAGTTGGAGTTTAGGTTGATTAGCAAGTTGGTGATGTTGATGACCAAAGAAATGTTGAATATCCAGTCTAGAATATCATGGGAAATGAAAAATTAAAAAAGAAAGGAAAGAGCAGATCAAGATAGGAAAGACACCAAAAACTATCGTGATTTACTACAGCTTTTGAGGTCTGAGAGACCATATGTGCTTGTATCTATCTGAGTTCAATTACAGCAAACCTACCCAAGGACTCGTTATGAAATGCAATAAGGCAAATATCGTGCATTATATGAAGCCAATGTGAATAGTGATGTTATGCAAAACCATGATAGATTGGTTGATGGGCGTAGGGTATGATTAATCGTCTTCTGAATGATTTAAGGGATTAGTGTCTTAGAAATAAAGGCAAATGAACAAAAGACAAAGCACACAAACACGCAAAGAAATTAAGCAAACCACGGACGCACAGATTTAAGGTGGCTTGGCCATCATCCGTTATCTGATAGGTTCCATTGTTACTATTTTCCATTAAAAAGAAAGAGAAAAAAAACACATATAATCGTTTTCCCAAACATTATAACAGTATTACACATCAAAATGATGTCGTTTCAACCAAGGGAAAAAGGAAAAACAGAGGATATTTAGAGTCCTATTAATTATTAAAAAATCCCAAACAGAAAAGGTAGAAGTGTGTTTGTGTGAGAGTGTTTTGGAGAGGGACTGTGATGTGTTTCCTTTTAGAACCTAGGACGCACTCCAGACTTGCTTTGTAACGGCGCTTTAGCAGATAAAAGCTTGTTTTTCTATTTTTTAGGATATGTTTCTTGTTCTCTTTTATTTCCCTATACACTTTTGATTTTGGAATATATTGCTGCAGATCTGATCTATCTAGTTATGTTTGATGTTAGTCTCAAAATCGTTTTAGGCGGTTCTTCTTGGATTCATTTTCCTTCTCACTGTTTTGTGTACATTTTTACTGGATTGATAATGCAAAGGTGGTTGAAGCAATTCATTTATTTATTTTTCAGATTTACCACTTGGACCGTACCTTGGCTTAATCTTCGATTCAGTACCTGAACTGCACCCACATGAAGGTCATTTGCTTTCTAACTAAACCAAGTAGAAACCTATTTTGAGGTCCCCAAAAAGCCTCTTGGTCTTCGACTAGAATGTTCTAGAGTATTTGTTTGTTTTTGTCATGGGCACAAAAGGATAAATAATTTTTTTTAAGAAATTAAATCTAGTAGATCATTTTTAGATTTCAAAATGATAATCCTTTACATAGCAATCAAAACTGTCATGTAATTCGGTGATGAGTTAATAGAGACTTCAATCGTGAACTCTAGAGTTCGATACCTTATATATGTGAATTGAGTGTATACATTATAATACTAGAAAATAAAAAATAAAAAAGTAGTAAAAAATAATTTAGATAAAACAACCAATTACATATCAAGAATAAAATCTTATTTAACAACTTAACTTTATAAGCCTTAGCTTCCAACAAGGCTTATAAAAGAAAATATGCTTCATTTATTTGGAGTAAGCATTTGTTTGGAGTTTTATGCAGATTGTGCAACAAACACAAACAAAAATAACATAACACCAATCATTTTATGTGATTCAAGATGAATCAATTCTTACATTTGTGGAAAATGACTAAGATTTCCATGCACATCATAGCCACAAAGAATTTCTCTTTATCTAACAACTCCCTCGCACCTACCACTGTAATAGCTCTCAAACATCATATCTATAAGTAAAAGTGTAATAGCTCTCAAACCTCATATCTATAAGTAAAAGAAACCATGACAGTATTATAATTTTGCTCTTAATCTTAATTCTAGTTTTACGCTTAATTTACGCATGCTTTTGCTTCTGGTAAGCTTGAGCACATTTAAGCTGCTTGGGATTGGGTAGGTAAGAACATGCTCAAGTCTTTTGTTAAAGATGTATTGTGCATCTCATCTACTCACTAATACGATATTTTATACAAAAATGAGGAATCAAGTTTTAAACAGGTAGATTCCGAATCCTGAGATGAAAACGTCACAAACCTGTTCTTGAACTCTAGAGGAAAAACAGAAACCATTTGCCTCATGATCTCACAAAATGTGGTTCCATCACATGTTTATTCAGTTTCTTACACTGAACTCAGGTGACTATACTTTGAACATAACTGCGATAATTAATGCTAACAATTAAGAGATGGAACTCATACAAAAAGGTCAGTACACAAGTTTTGGCTCGAACTCTGCATAATCAACAGATCCAGACTCAATTGGTGGAATTAGATATGTCGCCAGGAGCTCAGAGGCCAGTGCTGCAATGAGTGGAATCCTCTTTAAGTTCTTCACCAACGGCATCTCCGTGCCATCTCCGACCGCCATAAGCTTCTCGTTAATCTCCACCATCTTGTCCAACCTCCTTTTGAATTCAGGGTTCTCAACGTCCAGCACAGCTGGGAAAATCCTTGCTGTCGTACGGTTTGTCTGCAAAAAAAGCACCCAACTAAAATTATTAAAAAAATCTTAATTATACTCAAAGCCAAGCAATATTTAGACGAAGCAAGATTTAGACGGTGTGGGACTTGTGCCACATTTTATCTTTTTAAAAATTGATTGCCAAAAATCAAGATTTTCAGCTCATGGTCTATGTCCAGCTCAGTAGAAAGGACAGTAGCCCAGTGACTCCAGGAAAAAGATGAAAACCAGGGACTTGATGACCATTTGCGTTGGGAACAGAGTTCATAAGCTCTTTTCCTATTTCTAATTCATCTCGGCAAATCAAGCAGCAGAAAATAAGCTTGATGTAAGAATGAAAATGAGACACAACATCAAATTGTAAACATAGAATTCCAATCAATGACTTCATTGCTTGGCATGTAGCATTACGTTTTAAGAGATCGAACTCTCACCTCGATGATAACATGCATGTCGAATTCTTTTGTGTCGAGACCAATGCCTTCATAGAAAGCTGTGCGTTGGCAATCATTTAGGTACATCGTCACGTAAACCTGCACGGTAATTCAAGAAATTGAGAGAGAAATACAGAAACTTCAGAAAACGTAATCAGCCTTCAATTTGAACAGCCTAGTTAACCTCTTTTACATAAAACGTACATATGAAATGCATAGCTTCTAAGATTGCTTTTCCACCCATTGCATAGGAAATTCCCAGAAAAATGAAGAATTATATGACCAAGTTTAGTAGGAAAAACTACCGATAGGCAGAAGAATCGGGCCCACAATTTTGCTTTCCAGTCGTTAAGGAACTGAGGTTGGGCCTTCATCAATGCAGAGAAGAAATCACCATGCCGGTTCTCATCCTGGCACCAGTTGTCAAAGTACTTGAAAATGGGATAGCATTGGTACTCAGGATTGGCCCTGAGATGTCGGTAGATGGTGATGTATCTCCAGTATCCGATTTTCTCAGACAGATATGTAGCGTAGAAAATGAATTTCGGCTTGAAAAATGTGTATTTCCTGGCCTTTGTTAGGAATCCCAAGTCCAACGCCAGATTAAAATCGGACAAACCCTTGTTCAAAAATCTGCACAAAAGAATACAACAATAGTACCAGTGTTGATTGTGAATACAGGGTATTTATCTACGACAGTCAGGCAGACTTACAAGCACAAAATACAGTCATTCACTCAAAGAGAAAAAGAGACATCGTCTACATACCCAGCATGCCTCGCTTCGTCCCTGGACATCAGAGAGAAAATCTCTGCTACCACCGGATTTGTTTTCTGCAGGATCAATCCTCGAAGCAATTAGACAAGTTCATAAGCTATAAGCTCAGTTCATCCTAGATATAACGTTTCAAAGAAATACACCTCACACATAGTTTCCACTTCTACAAATTGGATCTATATCCATCACTCGATTCCACAAATATCTTTTATACCAGAGAAAACGTACCGAAAGTTAATTTCAATAGGAATACATCCAGCTTCTTTTTGTTTAAATGAAACCATATTGTCAAATATTTTCCTTGGAATTTAGCAATTCGGGGTGTTGATTATTTTGAACCAAGTAGATAACATGAAAATTGTGGGAGAGATTTGAAATATTTAGTGAAGTTTGCAAATTGGATACCCAAAATACAGCTATAAATTTAAGATTCAATCGTGTTCTCAGCGGAGACCAAAGTAACCCACAACACGAAAGTTAGAGACCCACAATTGCATCAGAAATTGACGAACTAAACTGCCATACCTTGAGCCTTCTTCCAAGTTCTTTGTACAGCAGGAACCCAGAGAACTCTGCAGTGCAGGACCTCTCCAAGAACTCCACAAAGATTTGCCTTAGAGGCCCTTGCATTTTGTCAGCAGCCTCCTTGAACTCCTTGTTTCTGACAAAGTGTGTCTGGTTGTAGTCGGTTTTAAATTCCTGCAGCAGGGCTTCAAACTCAGTCTGGTTGAGATTCTTGTTAATCTCTGTGTTGAAAAGGGTCTCCATCTCGTCAAAGTCAGTGGTGTAAAACCTTGGTGTCAAGAGGGTCTCCTTAATGGAAGTTTTAGCTGCCTTCTTCTTCGGCTTAGTGGCGGTAGAGGGAGGTTGAGAAGTGGCCGTCATTTTGATTGTGGTGAACTTCGAGTATGAAGCACCTCTTGCGTTGCTAAATTTAGGGGTTACACCGCCAAGTTTCGTGATGGGTTTTACAAGGGCCATTTCTGCTGCCATTTTCGGGGCAAGTTTGGGGAGATGCCTGGAGGATCAGGTATTTTGAAGGAAGTGACTCTGTTGAACTATGTGCGCGAGGGGGAAGGGGATAAGATGTTGACAACGATAAAATCTCATCCAATGAAATCTCACAAGATTGAAGCACTCACACGTGGCTGGTGATTATGGCTCTGTCCCGATTACTTGATGAGATCTCCTTTTTATTTTTTTCTTTTTTTTCCCCTCTCTTCATATCTTGTGGTCTTCCCGTTTTCCCCCTTACTTTCTCTCTGGCACTGAACTTGTGGTATCCCTTTCAGTTTGTTGGACTCTAAAAATTGGCCATAGATATTTCTAATTCTCCCTTTGTGACCGATATTGTTAATACACCTTCACTTCAATTGGATTGTTCTAAAGAATCCTTTAATAATATTAAAAAAACAAGATCCTTTAATAATATTAAACATAAAATTATGAACTAATTTATGTGTTAGACTTTGAATATATTTTTGATATGATTTAGAGTACACATTCATTTGTTATAACTTTTATTCAACTCTAAACCTTTAAAAGCTATTAAATATGTGAGGAATATCTATTTTATCTATTTAACCTTAAATACAAAATCAATGAAACTAATATGAATAGGGGCTCTCTTACAAGATTGGCATTTTTTGATATAGCAATCATCAACATCTTGGTGTAATAACCTCTCAATTATCTATCTCTTACAAATCTAGTTTTTTATGTTATAATAAAGTATGTCAAGATTAACTTTTATTTTTTTTAGGAGTGTGTAAAAATTAAAGAACTCGTAGACATTCTTATAAAAGGACTCTCCTTGCTAAGATTCAAGATTTTCCATGGCAAGCTTATAGTTTATTCCAAACCCTTCGGCTTGTGAGGAGGTATTGCAAAGATGGCGAGTAAGCAATTGGGTTTCGTCTTTTAGCATGTTACAGGTGTCGAATTTCTATTGGCCACGCCATATTTGATACGATGGAAATGGTCTTTGGTGAGATGGAGATGACCCGGAATCTGTAACCTGTCAATTTGGATGTTATTTAAGTTGTGCTGTTTGTGTAGACTTCATGGTTGTCTAGGCCGTAGGTATGTTTGGGTTAAATGCTAATTGAGGGTTAGACGTTGTTTTACGAGTTGAAGCCCGTTTTTGTATTAAAGGCAAGAATAGGCCCATTTGTGTGTATCTGGAAGGTTCTACTATTGTATTTATCGTGGTTGCGTAGAATGAAATGGGAGTGCGGTTTGTTACAAAATCAAATTGTCAGGATCGTTTTGGGTTGATAAGGCTAATCATTTGCATTTTGGAGGCCTGATTCAGCATATAAGGGACACTAATACCTTCAACATCAAGCATCAAAGGATGCAAAGCACCTGTGAGATTTTAGCAACAAGCAGCCTATTCTCGTTCATCTTCAGAAGCAGAGGACTACACAGCAGGAAGTTTCCAGAGACCACGCGAGACTTGCCCTCCAGAAAAATCTCCAAAGCGGGCCTGTCTCTTACAATACAAACGGGGTATAACAACCCCTTCCGCCCACCAACACTTAGAGACCACACATATTCAACCCACACAATAACAAGGTCCACAAATACAAACACAATTAGTCCACAACTATAAAAGGCCTACCTTCTGCAACCGACACGTTACAGAATCGGTAGAGAAGGAGGGCTGAGAGGGTGACGGGGTCGTACTCTTGTTTGAAGGATGTACTTGAGGGCAAGGAGGATGACGAGAAAACTATAGCAAGATGTCTTCCATGTTGGGCTGGTTTTCATAAATGATGGTTTTTGATGCTTCGAGACCACGACTGTGAAGATATGGTCTACATAGGGGGAGCAAGACTTCCATGCGGGCCAACAGATGAAGGGCCGAATACAAGTAATCTTCTCTTTGGTGAAGATATGGTCCTTCTTATGGATATTGTTGGCATGTACGCATTTCAAATAAGTATGTTTTGTGTGGGGGTAATAGCTGATTGCAATTAGTTATAGGAATAAGAGATGAGATCAATTGAATGCCCAAAAATGTGGATCTAAGTGCGAGAAAGACAAGAAGAGAAGGCTGGAGTTATTTGTAGACAAAAAGTATAGCCGTTTTAGGTGACACAATGGGGCGTTTTTGACGCCTCACATCGATGAGCGCCTCATATCTTTTGCGTCATGGATCACGCCATAGCGGTGGGCTTGCGTTAGGCAATGTGTGAGAACATTGTGATACCAAGGGTGACTCCAAAAGGTTTTTATAACCTAATAAGGATATTTGGAATCGATTAGGGAAAAAAATAATCAACTATAGCGAAATAGATTTATGGTACGCATTAGTATATCTTCCAATTCCAAATCCAATGATTGCTAAAATCTAAGAATAAATTAAATAGGGATTTCTAATCCGTAAAGGATAAGAGTTCCAATTCAAAACAAATTAAATAGGTTTAGAACAGGTGTTAATTGCACGCTGACCAAGGTTTTCCACATTCAAAACTAGCCAATTCGATTTGGAAAAGAATTTATTTTGTCTTTGGAGTATTTATTTATTTATGTTTTGACGATATTGATCTTTATAACAAACTTTGGACACTCCAAAAAAAATACGCAATCACCTCAACTCCATGTTTATCACTGACTTTTCCGTAAGAGAAGTGTCTTCATGCCTTTCTAATGATGTTGGCAGCTTTTTCTTTCATCGGTGGCTGTAAGAATGCCCTGTGAACTTTTGTACAGGATTTAATAGTTCGATTCTTCACCTTTGGTAGAGATCTTTGAATAATCCCCCAGAAATTCAAGGCTCCAGAATTGAATGAATCATTTGACGTAACTACATCTATGAAGTGGGTCAATGATAGAGAGCCTCACCTCGTGGGTCAATGATAGAAAGCCTCACCTCAAACTTCCAGGGACAAAAATGTTATTTGAATGGTCATAGAGTAAAAGTGAAGTACCGTGACTTTTTTATCAAGGGTTTGATCATCACGCTCCCTTTGGTTGCTCGCTATACTTTTTTTTATTTCTTAAGTAATTTTTTGTATATATAGATATAAGATACATCAATACAAAATAGTTAGAGACATTATCCTTACGATGAAACCTTATAAAACATTGCATTACATAAAAAATGATCTTATCAAGTCTCTGAACATATTAAGTAAACAAGTTTTCAATTGTTAACAAAACAAAATTTACCTTTATAAGCCTTTTGATTGCTTCAAGAATTACAATTCCAAATTCACTTTTCTCTTTTTTAAAAATCCTCTTATTCATTTCAAATATTATAAAGAAAGATGCAAACACAAACTTAACAATATATGCTTTAAAGCTTTTTTCTTTTGCTTGATGAAGGAGTCACTTAATCTTTGATTCTTGTGATAGGTAGAATGGTATTATATTAAGTGCAATCTCCAACTATGCCCAAATTGCAATAAAGTATATACATTTTGGGAAAATATGAATGTATATACACAAAGTTCATCTTTTATCTTTATGATCTCCAACAAAGTGAAGTCCATATTTTGTGGTTAGTTAGTTTTGGATTGCCAACGATACTATTATTGAGTATTGAGAGATCACATACTTGAACCACACATTTCAATGCCAATTAACTCTAGGTTTTTAGGGACTGAGAGCTTTCCTTGTTGAATTGATTCAGAACTCTACATCCATAGCTATAGTCCATGCAAAGTTATTTTCTCTTATGTAAGCTATGTAATTGAATTAATATTTGTTTAGCATGGGCCATGAGTACCTCTTGTTAGTAAGCAAGTTTCACTCTTGGTTACCTATTATTATTAAAAATTTGGTATCTTTTGATATTATAGAAGAGAGAGTGACATGCTTTCCAATTTTATTAGCTATAGGTTCTTTAGGTAGCCAATAGTCATCCTAGCGAGAGATTAATTTTTCACTTTCTACTATTTAGTTCATTATTCTCCAATGACTTAATCTTTGCCCATGTCCAAGTCTCATTCCTTATTTATACACTTTGAAAATATTGGTTTTCAATAAGATAAAAGTTTTCCCATGATGCCTATGTGGACTTAGAGGTTAAGGAATTCTATATGTGCTTTTTTTATTTTATAATTCTATTCCATTTCTTGACCTTCCAAATGTCCAGTCGATCTTTAGCTTTACTACCACGTACTTGGTGCAAACCAATTTTGGCACTATGCATCTTCAATTTCAAGCTTGACTACATGAATCTTCCTATCATTTAGTCACTTTGCTTCAATATCTTATTATGAAATATGAGAAGGGATGTCAATATGTTTGCATTCAAAAATAAGATTTTCTTCATGAGCTTTTCCAATATGTGACAAAAACTTGTCAGACCATTTTCATATTTTTGCAAAGACCCTCTCCATTATAAATTTAAAATTTTGATTCTTCAATTTTTTTTTTATGACAAAGATTCCTCCTAGATACTTAATAGAAAATTCTCCAATGGAGTATCCCAATATTATTAAGAGGTTTACACCTTTCAGGTGACATTACAAATGCATTTTCTACTTTTCATTGGATGTAGTTGAAGTTTAGACATTGAATGAAACTTTTGAAAACTACCATGAGGGCTTGGATAGAGCTTTTGTCCATTTTGCTAGAAAGAAATAAGTTACTAGCAAAGCTAAGATGTGTTATATCTTCCTTCAAGCATCTCTAATAATATCTAAACCTTACAACATATGTGGAGTTTGCCAAGTAGCTTGACAATGCCTTTATAGCAATCTTAAACAAGTATAGAGATAATGGCTTCCCTTGTGTAGAAAAGTAATCAACAAGTTAACTATTGAAGTTAACTAAAAAATGAAGTATAGTTTTCTTTTCACAAGTCATCACCCATTCAAACAAATGAATTAGAAAGCCCATTCCTTCCATTACCATTTGTAAAAAGTCCCAATTCAATGAGTTTTATGTCTTCATAATATCAACTTTCTATACAAATATAAGACTATGTTCTTCCTTGTGATATTCATATAAAATTTCCCAAGCCAAAAGAATGTTGTTTGTTATTATTTTTGTTATTTGTTATTTTACAAAAGTAAATTAACTCTTGGAAATGATGCTTGGAAGGATGGTTGTTAACTTGTTAGATAAGAGTCATGAAGTGAAGAAAGATTTAATGACTTTTGAGACATATTCTCCCACTATGTTTTATGAAGCTTTAAAGAAATTAGTATTGTAAGTATCTAGACCAAGTGCTTTATTATGCTTTGTTAAGCTTCATTACTCTTTAAACATAAGATAGAAACAAATATTAGGTTGTCCATGAAATGGGATTGCACTATCTTGTTTATGATTTTCTTAGGAAATGCCTTAATTTGATGAATGTATCCTTAATAGTGGCATAATCATTTGATATGGTACAATCATGTAGTGCAATAGAGCATATTTTGGGCCTATATCTTCTTGATTATTAAATTGGACTTTGGATTTTTGCTTCAATATAGGCTCTCTTTTTCCCCTAAGAAGTTAGCGCGTCTTTTTGCTATTTTGGCCTCTTCCACATTAATAGCTACCTCTAATGCCCTTCCCATAATGGTGTTTTATAGTTCACTTAAGGCATTCTTTGTTTCTTGAACATGTATTCACGTTATTGAAATGTTGCCTATTCAAATTCTCGAGCTTAATTTTCAATGCTCTTAGCTTGTAGGCTATCTAGTATAAAAAATTTCCTTTTGCTATTGTTAAATTCCGTCTTTCATCTACCAAGAGAAGGAAATCTTGATTACTAATTCATGTGCCAAAGAACTTGAAAGAAGAATTTATTTTTTATTTTCTATTTTTCAGTTTTAGGAGCTTTTAAGTTGATGTTGGTTATGGCTAATGCGTGGTCTAAAGTTTCAGGGTATAGGAATTGGGTTGAGTTAGTGGGAAACTTTCATTTTAATAACAATTAATCATGACCTGGTTTATCTTACTCATAATTGGTCTCTCAGTCTTCTGTTTCTCCATATAAATAATGGTCCAAAGTAAGTGAAATCTTTTGGGACCCTATACTTAATCTGATGTAATTAGATGGTGGTACAACAAATCACTAGGAATGCGACCAGTTGGATCTGAGAAAGGGAAAGTCTTTTGGGATGCATCCTTATTATACATTTTTGTTGGCTTCTCATAAATCTAGAATCATTTTTGTTCACTTAATAACTGGTAACAGCAGTTCTGAACCAAAAACATTCTTTTTATGGCTTTTTATGCATCTTAAAGCAAGAAGACGCCTGTTTCTTTTAGTTCCATGGTTGCTTTGAGAAAGGCTGTTGGGTTCCTATAGAGCAGAAATGGTGTAGAATCCTTCCACAAAACGACGTCGGCAAGTTTTCTTTTTCTGTCTTCTTTATGACTCCAATGACTCTTGTCAAAGGTGTTCCTTATATTTGTTTAGATTTGAGTATCTCAACAATCTATTGCATTTCTGATAAAGGGGATCGACTCATTTCAATACGGTATTGTTTTTTGTTCTTTTTATTTTGCCCTCTCACTACCAACTCTATAAACCCAGATTCAGGGTCTTCAAGTTTTTTATTAGAATCATAATATGTTTGCAATTAAGAGAAAAATAAAAGAAAACGGTCATTTATACAAATCCATTCTTACATATATGAATGAACAAGTTATATGAATAAGAGGAAGAAAGTAAAAAGTTATATGAATGAACAAGACGTACATATAAGAAATCACCCTTAGTGCCCACTAAGTCATGAATATCGATTGTATTGCGTCAAACTTATTCCCAAGTAACAAACTTGGCTCAAAGACATTGTTTAAACTTCACCCACAGGATCAGGGAGAAGTTTACTTATGAACGGGCGCGCCCTGCACATGGCCTCCAGTGCCACTGCTTTGGGCATGGTGACTCCATTCCCTTCAGTCATGTCAACTTCCTCCTCACTAACCCTCTTCCAGTCAAAGCACTGAATCAATGACCCCAATGTCAAATTCACCGTCCGTTGGGCGAGGCCTGACCCAGGGCAAGCCCTCCTTCCCATCCCAAATGGCATCAATTTGTGTGCATCAACTTCCCCACCTTCAAATCTCTCTGGTTTAAAGCTTGTCGCATCCTCCCACACCTTGGGGTCTGTGTGTACGGCCCACGCATTGACCAGTAACATTGTGTTACGGGGTATATGATATCCTCCAATTGTGCAATCAGCTGAGGGACTATGGGGTAATAACAGTGGGGCCGGTGGGCACAATCGAAGGGTCTCCGAGATTATGTTTGAAAGGCAGCGCAAATTAGAAAAATCTGATTCCTCGATCAATCTCTCGTGTCCAACATGAGAGTCTAGCTCAGCTTGAGCCTTCTTTAACACATCGGGATGATTGAGAAGATTGGACATCGCCCATTCCAATGTCACTGCTGATGTGTCGGTCCCCGCAAGCAGCAAGACCTGCACGGTACAAATAGGTCTCAGAGTTAAACGTGGTTGCCGGTGTTCCCCGAGCAGGGCTCCATGTAGATGCTAGAATGCATGAAGCCACGTTTAGCAGAGTTCCTGTAATTCCTTGCCAGATTTATCTATTCGGACAGCATCTTAACCTTAGAAATAAAAAATAAAATAAAAGTAGACAAGAAACTTTTTTAATTTTTTATTTAAAGAGAAGAAACGATCTCCTATGCTTACCAAAATAAGCCCTTTGATAATTTGGTCTGTATAGTAGTCCGGTTGAGATTTCTGCAATGAAAGAAGATGGTCGATCATAGTGTTTCCCTTCTCCTCTTTACCTCTCTTCTCATCAATAAGATCTTGCAAGAACGAATCCGTTATTCTGGCCAGCCCCTTCAGCTTTTTCTCCAAACCCCCATGATCAATCCACCGCAAAATGGGCACATATTCTTGAGGATTCGATGTCCCTCCATTTGCGAAAACCTCTCGCATTATCTCCCTAAACTGCGTGGCCTCTTTCTCTTCCTTCACCTTCTCTCCATACCCGTAGTACCGCTTTCCCGCTACCATTCTCATTATGATGTTGAAAGTGAGATCTGTGAACATTGATTTCAGCTCCACCTTGGCGAAATCTTCGGATGAGTTATGCGACAGTTTCCGTAGCAAGCGCGTGACCTCATCCCTTCGGATGCCCGAGAACATGTTGAGGCGGTTGGTTGAGAAAATTTCGAGGGCGCTGATGCGGCGGAGGTTGCGCCAATGGTCGCCGTAAGGGGCTGCCGTCACGGTGGTTTGGTTATAGCCAAGGTGCTTCGCTGCTATTGAATTAGGACGGTTAGCCAGGGTAACATCGTTCTTGGTGAAGCATTCCTCGACTAAGGAGGGGGATGATACGACTACCAGCAGGCGGGAACCATAGCGGAGGGAGAAAATGTCGCCGTATTTCTGAGAAAGGGCATGGTAAGTACGGTGGAGGGGCTTTTTAGCCAGATGGAGATGACCCAGAATCGGCAAAGAAGGTGGACTGGGAGGGAGGCGGTGGGATCGTCTCCTTGTTTGAAGATAGAGCTTGAAAACAAGGAGCAGGAAAATAAGGGAGAGGGATGAATACAGCAAGAAGTCTTCCATATTCGTCTGTTTGCCAAAGGATGAGGTGAATGACAGTTAAACGTGATTGTTTTGGATGCTTTGAAACCCTGGTCATGCTGATGTGGTATATATAGTGCCAAGAGGCGCTGGAAGTAACGGCAGCCGTGGATTTTTTTTGGAAAAGATAGAATCAAATTCGTCCGGGAGGAAAGTTCTTATTCTCACGTGCTAAAAGGGGACTCTCTTCGCCTGAAGTCAGTTAGTGCGTATCTCCTTTGGCTCCTGCGTCATCGAGTACTCTATCTTTTTTACTTTCTATTTCTTCCTTTTTATTTTTTCATATTGGGTCGAGTTGGGGGATTTTATTTTAGACTCGAACCCCCACCTCAAATAATCTTATGAAGTTCGGTTAAATACCAACATATCATCAAATAATATCAAGACAAACTTTTTCAATTGTTTCTTAAGAACCTCACTTATGAGCCCTTGAAATGTTGACTGGTCTATTTGACAACCCAAAAGATATAACAAAAGAATATAATGTTCGTAGAGTTTGAAATATCGTTTGAACAATATTAACCGCGTGCAATATCCATGTTCTATGCAATTCATCTGCTGTAGGAATCAGAAATTAAAGATTTGTAGTTTACATACAATCCCTATGACACATTTTTCTTTTTAACCACTAATACGAGGAATGAAAAAAAACTATTACGTAGTCTTGTTACTCCTTTTTCCAAAGTTCTCTTACCAACTTTTCTTTTGGAAATGGGATACGGAGC
This sequence comes from Casuarina glauca, assembly GCA_028551395.1. Classification (NCBI taxonomy): domain Eukaryota; kingdom Viridiplantae; phylum Streptophyta; class Magnoliopsida; order Fagales; family Casuarinaceae; genus Casuarina; species Casuarina glauca. Next base: position 11,202,020 of record CM052348.1, read on the forward strand.
GGCTTGCCTAGGATGGCCTTGGACTAATCTTGCAAAGGAATCTTACCATTATGTGACTTATTTGGAGGTAACCTATGCGGCTTCCCAAAGATTGGTTAATGAAAAACTTGGAACTTTGGTTCATGGACGTGACGTCTCCCTCTAACAAGAATGTAGGTGTTGGTCTCCCTCTGATGAGACTAGGATTGTTTCCTTTTCACCAATGCATTGCCCTTTAGGACCCTAATCCAATCCTAAAACCATATGTTTTGATTGAGACATATCAGACTAGTAACAGAAGGAGAGTATTGAAGGTAAGTATTGTCCCATATTGGAAGTGAGAATGAGTCTTAAAAGTGATGAGATTTTTTCACTTATTGTCTTAAGATTTTAGGATAATCACTTACACTCTAATATGGTATCAGAGTGATAGGCCTCTGTTTTGTAAACTCCTATGTATTAAAGTTGGGCTTCCTTTTACATTGAATGTTATGTTAGCATATACATGAGGGAGAGTATTAAAGGTGAGTGTTGTCTCATATTGGAAAAAAGGATGGACTATTGGTCTTATAAGTGTGAGGGCCTATCCCAAGAACTTAAGGCTATAGGTGGGGAAACCTCATTATTTATAAGACCAATGACCTATCCTTTCTTCCATTGTAGGACAACACCCATCTTTAATACTCATTTTTATGTGCATGTTGACATAAGTATTGAATGTGGAAGAAGGCCTAACTTTGGGACGTGTAGGATTACAAAGTAGAGGCCCATCCCTCGGCTTTAATATCACATTAAAGTGTGGGGGTTTATCCTAAAACTTTGAAGTAATAAGTGGGAAAACTTCTCATCGCTTATAAGATTAAGGGTCCAATGTGGGACATAAGCATCCTCACTTCCAATGTGGGACAATATTTACCTTTAATACTCTTATTCACATGCATGTTGACATAAGCATTGAATATGAAAAAAAACCCAACTTTGGGGTATGGGAGTTTACAAAATGAAGGTCTATCTTTTTACTCTGATACCATATTAGAGTGTGATGGCCCATCCTAAAATCTTAAGATAATAGGTGAAAAAATCTCATCACTTGTAAGATTAAGTGCTCATCGTTGCTTCCAATGTGGGAGAACATCCACCTTCAATACTCCCCATTATGTGTATGCATACATAGGTATTAAGCGTGGAAAAAAGCCTAGCTTCAGGGCATCGAGTTTATAAAGTAAAGGCATATTTCTAACTTTGATACCAAATTAGAGTATAAGGGTTCATTTTAAAACTTCAAGGAATTAGATGGAGAAACCTCATCATTTATAAATGCAAATAAGGGTCAATTCTAAAACCTTAAGGAATTAGGTGGGGAAGCCTCATCACTTATAAATACAAATAAGGGTCAATTCTAAAACCTTAAGGAATTATATGGGGGAATCTCATCACTTATAAGCGCAAAAGTGCATTCTCTCACTTCCAGTGTGGGATAACACCCACCTTCAATACTTAGTCCTCCTCATCATTCCGAAATTGAATTGTTTGAGACCAAAAATAGTGATCGTACCTCTCATTGGCTTGTGGTAGAACATATGAAGTTTGACTATCTAATGGTGTCTAGTTAAGCTATGCCCGGGTCAACTTTGCTAATTTGATGAAGAGAAGACAAAGAGAATGCTTACTCTATTTTGAGATAGTGAAACAAGGGAGTTTCATTGTAACTCAAGCAAAGATTGTTGGCAAGCCATCCTTATCATAGGCACAAAATTACACTCCTTAAAATTGTGACAATAAGGTTTAAGCTGTTGGACACCAAGCGCTACTTTTAGTGCCACATTTTAGCTTGTAACACCAAGCTTCTACTATTTGATGACATGTGGGCCGTTTGTGATAGCACAACATATTTTACTTCTCTATAGAAGGAGACTTACATGGTGGAAATCTCTTAATGGAAATATTGCATATAGGTTGCCAAATATGGGCTTTGTGATTTAATGTAAATATTTTCATGTGTCATAGTTATTATGCTTTTCATGTATGTAGTGTCACAAGCCTATGTATAAAGATCCTTAAGTTGTATAGTTGAGGCATAGCAATATCAATACAAAGGTAATTCTCACACTTATAGGTTTCTCATCTCATGACATGGTATTAGAGCCAGGGGAAGACCTCCACTTTGTAAACCCTAATGCCTTAAAGTTGGGTTTCTTTCCATGTATAATACTTATGTCAACATGCATGTAAGGAAAAATGTTAAAGGTAGATATTATTCTACATTGAAAGCATCAAGATGGATCCTTGAGCTTATAAGTGAGGAGGTTTCTCACATAATATGTTAAGATTTTGGAAGAACCTTTACATTCTAATAAAATCAAGCAAGTTGGAGAGCCCTGTAGAGAAAAACAGTTTTTGTAGAAACAAAAACGCAATTTTTTGTATTAAGTTTAAATGCTTGTAATTTTATTTTTGTTGAATCAATTTTGTGTTCTTCATCCAAATTTCTTCCTTATCTCGTCTAGTTAAGGTTAAGATCAAATTTTATCTTATTCCATTAAGAGTTGGGTCCTACAGATATAGGGACCTTTTTCAAGGGTTTGCTAGTGTAGAAACGGAATGAAAACTTTGGTGTTGTTACATTTTCGACGACGAGGCTTTCTTGTGAAAGAGGATTAGGAACAAAGTGACTACTAAAATGAGAGGTAACAATTTGTTGAGAGATGGTTTACAGCATCTTGAACCATTCTGATACCATGAGAAATCCTAGATATGAACACGGATCGATCAATAGATGTTAGGTAGAGCTTGCTTTTATTAAATGCAAACAAACTAGGAATGCTTTATAGCCAGGAACACAATGGTTCCCCTATATGATTAATAAATAACAATAAAATGAATATAGAAAAGAAGCAAGGCGTAATCAATCTACACCACCCATGGTTGCTCAGCGGCCATTGAAACCTTACATTCAAATAGCGTGTTAGCCGGGTCTAAACAAATAAAGGCAAACGTTGCCTTGCCTTGTAATGGCAAGCCGACTTGAATGTTGCAGATATTTGGTTCCCTTCTTGGAAACCGACTGTTGGCCGTCCACCATGGTAGCCACGTCAAGTTATTCCATAACATGATGACGGTTTTTGATGAAAGGAAGAAAGTTTGCGGAGTTAGCTTTAGTCGAAGTGTAGAGGTTAATGGATGGAAGTAGGATTGAAAGCACATTAAGAAAAGAAGTTCAGTTGTAGAAGTGAGGAGATAAATAGGAAGAAAGAAAGGTGGTTAAGATGGAGTTCGGGGCTTTATAATAGTAGGAATTCGAAAAAAGTAATGGAGCTTTTGTCTCCAAATTAGATTTGATACAATGGGGGGTTTGTTACACCCATGCACAAAGCCCTTCAAGGCCTTTTATAGACTTAACAACCGACTTACAATGCTACCAACTAACCCACAATTTTTGAGTTTTCTATCTCTCTAGACTTTTCTACAAAACTCAAGACTTATCTCAAACATACTATAAAGCTCATGACTTTTCTACAACATGTTGGTACTTGATGGAAAAATACATTAGTTCTTAACACTCATCCTTAATGCATTTTTTTGTTATTCCGAGCATACTTTAAAATGACTTGCACTTGATTCTTGGTTATATTTTTGTGAAGATATTAGCTACTTGTTCTTGAATCTTGCAATATTTCATTTTTATTTCCTTTTGGATAAATGCTTCTAGCAAAAAATGATATTTTATTGTGATATGCTTTGTTCTTTTGTAAAGGACTAGATTTTTTGTTATAGCAATTGCCAACTCATTATCATAAAAGATTTCAGTAGGCTTTTCTTAACGTTCTCCCATGTCAGCAAGAATCCTTCAAAACCATATAGTTTGAGTTCCACATTTTGTAGTTGAAACATATTTTGCTTTTATTATAAATAATGCTATAGAATCTTTTTTTTTTTTTTTGACATCTAAGAGAAGAAACCATAACCTAATGTGAAGGCATATCATGATGTGCCCTTCATGTCATCAACTGAGCCACCCATATAATTGTCTTAGTTCTTGTTGTATAGCATAGGCTTACTTTGGCTCCTTCTGAAATGTTGATCAATGAAATATCCATTGATCTTGTTGTACCATGCTCATGGTTCTTGTGTGAGCCCATACAATGCTTTCTTTAGCTTATAAACTTTATCTTCAACTCCTTATATATCAAATTCTTGTGGCTGATCCACAAATATTTCTTCTTCCAAAATTTCGTTAAAGAATTCTAATTTTACATCAAGCTAGTAAATTTTCTATCTTTTATGAGCTGCTAGTAAAATAAGAGCTTTGATTGTCTCTAGTCTTGCAATTGGAGCAAAGGTTTCTTCATAATATATTCCAGGAATTCGTTAATAGCCTTTGACAACTAGTCTTGCCTTGTGCTTTTGTATTGTGTCATCATGATTTAACTTTGTCTTATAAACCCACTTAGCACTAACAATTTCTTTATTTTCAAGTTTGTCTACTAACTCCCAAGTCTTATTCTTTTCAATCATCTTAATTTCCTCCTCCATTGCTTTTCTTTTTTTTTTTTTCATACATTATGTTTTGCTGCATCTTCAAAATCTTTTGGTTCCAAAGAAGTAAAATTGTAGGTTTTACATATTTCTCTTAAAGATTTGACTCTACTTGAAGAAGCTTTTGGAGAAGATTCTTGTAGTGTTGGAGAGGACAAACTTGGTGATTCTTGTGTTGTTGTATGGGAGTCTTCTCTATGTTCTTGTACCTCTTCCATAGGTCCTTGAATTATTGGTATGTAAGGTAGCTTTATAATATTTTTCTTTTCAATTTTTTCATCTTCCCAATTCCAGTATGTATTTTCATTAAATTCAATGTCTCAACTAATTATTAATTTCTTTGTTCTTAGACTATATATATGATAACCTTTAGATTAATCACTGTAGCCTAAGAATATACCTTTTTCAATTTTATCATCCAATTTACCTCTTTTTCTTTTGAAATATGCACATAGCATATGTAGCCAAAGACTTTAAGATGTTTTGTTAATGGCTTCCTTCTACTCCAGGCTTTAATTGGAGTCTTATTCTTTACTACTTTGGTTAGACACTTGTTTAATAGATAAAGTACTATGTATATAACTTCAGCTTGGAAAGTTCTTCAAAGGCCTTTTCTTTTAAGCATCGACCTTGCCATTTCTATAATAGTTTTATTTTTTCTTTATGATACTCCATTTTTCTATAGAGTATAACCAACTATTAATTGCCATTCAACTCTTTTTTCACCGAACTTCTTAAATTATTTTGAGATATGTTTTATACCTCTGTCACTCTTAATATCTTGATAGAGTGGCCACTTTGTTTTTCTACTAAATTCTTGAAAATTTTAAATATCCCAAAGACTGATGATTTTTTTTTTCATAAAATATACCTAGGCCATTCTTTTATAATCATCAATGAATAAGATGAAATACATGTTTTGCTCAAGAGATGGTGTCCTTATAGGGCTGCAAATATATGTATGCACCAGCTCTAATAAGTCTTTGGCTCTCCATACTTTTCTAGAAGGAAATGACTGTTGCTATTATTTTTTGAGCATACATCCTCCACAAACTTGATTAACTTCTTCTTTGCATGGAAAATCTCACATGATCTTTTTTTGATAAAGTATCTTTAAGCCATGAAAGTTAAAGTGTTTTAGTACCACAACAATGAGTCTTCAATCCAACATTTATTGCAATATAAATGGCATATTGCCATTAAATAGGAAAATTTCTATTGTTTTGCATTTTGCTATGACTAGTAATTATCTTTTTTTTTATCATATATAACGCAGAAATTTCCTTCAAAATGCAGAACATATTTTTTTCCATCATTTGGCCAAACTTAATAAATTTATTAAGTTAGATTAATAATTTTTTTTTGAATTGGGAACTAATAAAACTTCATACCTTTCTTTGTTTGAACTGAAATGATTCTATTTCCTTCAACATCAACAAGTTCTCAATTTCCAAGCTTAACTTTGGATTTAAATGATGGATCCAACTTAGAAAAGATATTCTTGTTCCCAATCATGTGATTGCTATGACCACTATCTAAGAACCAAGTATCACCTTTTTTTGTTCTTTGACTAGCATAGACAAGGATTCCTTAATATTTTTCTTTGGATTTTTATTCTTTTTGTTCAAGTTCAATATAATTGGCTTGATGTTTTACTTTAAATTAACATACTTTTTCAACATGGCCAAATTTTTACACTTATGACATTGTGGCTTTCCCTTGTACCAACAATCTTTCTCCAAGTGATTTGTCTTTTTACCTATTCTACAAGGAGGATTCTTTTTCTCCTCTTTTTTTTGTGACTTACTTGTATTTTCTTTTGAATTTTGAGACCTAATATTAAGTTTAGACAGAAAGGAACTTTCAACAGAACTTTCACTTTACCTATTCAACCTATATTCATGTGATTGAAGAGAGCTTGTTAATTCTGTGATTGATAATTTGCTTAGATCCTTATATTCTTTTATTGTAGCAACTATTGGATCATATTTTTTAGTAAGGGTTGTCATTGTTTTTTTTATAACCCTTTTATCAGATATATCTTCTCCATAGGCTCTTATTTGATTAACAATTTCTTTTACTTCAGCATAATAATTTGAAATAGTCTCAATATCCTTCATTTTAAAAATTTTGAATTCTCTTCTTAAAGTTTGTAGTTTGATGGCATGTGCCTTTCCTGTTCCTTGAAATTCTGTCCGCAGAGTCTCCCATGCATCGTTCGCACTTTTGACTTCCATGATTCGTGGGAAGATATGCTCTGTGACTCCTTGTTGGATGATGAAAAGAGCCCGTGAATCCATCAGCTTCAACTCCTTTATCTTTATCTTTTTTTTTTTTTTTGGTGGTTGATCCTCGGACAAGGTAGACGTGTTTTGTAGAAGGTCTATACCATTTTCTACAACATCCCACAAATCTTAAAAGGAAAAAAGTGTTTTCATCTTGATACTCCAATAGTCATAATTTTCTCTGTGAAAAATGGAAAATGGAACTGGAACAGAGTTATGACTTGGTTCTACCATTGCAATGCTCAATATAATCGAACCTTGTTCTGATATCACTGATGGTTTTTGATGAAAGGAAGAAAGGTTGCAAAGTTAGCTTTAGCAGAAGTGTAGAGAATAATAGGATGGAAGTAGGATTGAAAGCTTGTTAGGAAAGGAAGTTTAGTTGTAGAAGTGAGGAGATAAATAGGAAGAAAGAAAGGTGGTTAAGATGTAGTTCCTAGCTCCAAAATAGTAGGAAAGAGAGAAAAGAGGAATGGAGCTCTTGTCTCCAAATTAGATTTGATACAACGGGGGGTTTGTAACATCCATGCACGAAGGCCTTGAGGGCCTTTTATGGACTTAACAACATACTTGCAATGCTACCGACTAACCCAATGTTTTTGAATTTTCTAACTTTCTAGACTTTTTCACAAAACTCAAGACTTATCTCAAACATACTACAAAGCTCGTGATTTCTCTACAACATGCTGGAACCTGTTGAAAAAATGCATTAATTCTCAACACATATCTTTATGTTCTTCATTGGAATCATTTTACGCTCGCAATAAAGATAAAAAGGAAAGGAAAGAGTCCTTTATTCAAACCGATTCTTATTCCATAATATAAGCCGTTAAGTTCATTGCAAGCCAAGGGAATAAAAGAAAAGAAAAGAAAAGAAAAGGTTCAAGGCCATACAAATGATCAAGACGTATACATATAGGACAGCATCGTCGGTGCTCACTAAGTCATGAATATCTATGCTATTCCGTCTGACGAATTATTGCCAAGTTCCCAACTTGGCTCGAAGACATTGTTTAAACATCTTTCCTACCTTGGCTCAAAGACATTATTCAAATATCACCCACAGACTCGGTAAGAAGTTTGCCAATAATAGGCCGTGCCCTGCACATGGCCTCTAGTGCCACTGCTTTGGGCATGGAGATCCCATCTCCTTCAGTCATGTCAACTTCTTTTTCCCTAACTCTTTTCCAGTCAAAGCACTGAATCAATGAACCCAATGCCAAACTCACTGTCCGTTGGGCAAGGCCTGCCCCAGGACAAGCCCTCCTCCCTATCCCAAATGGCATCAACTTATGCGCGTCAACCTCCTCACTTTCAAACCTATCTGGCTTAAAGCTCGCCGCATCCTCCCACATGTTGGGGTCTCTATGTATAGCCCATGCATTGACCAATAACATTGTCTTACCTGGTATATCATATCCACCGATCCTACAATCATCCGAGGGCATATGGGGTACGAGTAGCGGGGCTGCCGGGTACAATCGAAGGGTCTCCGAGATTATACTTGAAAGGTAGCGCAAATTAGAGAAATCTGATTCGTCAATCAATTTCTCTTGTCCAACATTGTTGTCCAGCTCAGCTCTTGCCTTCTTCAATACATCGGGATGATTGAGAAGATTGGACATCGCCCATTCCAATGTCACCGCTAATGAGTCAGTCCCAGCAAACAGCATGACCTACGGTTCAAATAGGTGTGGGAGATATTACTAGAAAGAAGGAGTAAATCACTTAATAGAGCGGCTGCCGAGCAGAGCCCCGTGGAGATACTGGCATGTACGAAGCCTCCTTTTGCAGAGAGACTTGTACTTTCCTCGCCGGATTAATCTACTCCATCGAGTTCTCAAACACGGAAGTAAAAAGTAAAACAAAAACAGGGAAGAAACACTGACCAAAATAAGCCCTTTGATAAGTTGGTCTGTATGGTAATCCGGCTGAGATTTCTGTAAACAAAGAAGATGGTCTATCATAGTGTTTCCCTCCTCCTCCTTACCCCTCTTCTCATCAATGAGACCTTGCATGAACGCATCCGTTATTTTGGCAATTCTCCTCAACCTTTTCTCCAAGCCCTCATAATCAATCCACCTCAAAATGGGCACGAATTCTTGAGGATTCGATGCTCCAGCATACTTGGAAGCCTCTCTCATTATCTCCCTAAATTTTCTCGCCTCTTCCTCATCCTCCACGTCATCTCCGTACCCGTAGTACTGCTTACCCGCTACCATTCTCATTATGATGTTGAAGGTAAGATCTGCGAACATTGATTTCAGCTCCACCTGGGCGAAATCTTGGGACGAGTTACGTGATAGTTTACTTATCAACCGCGTGACCTCGTCCCTTCGGATGCCCGCAAACATGTTAAGGCGGTTGGTTGAGAAAATTTCGAGGGCACTGATGCGGCGGAGGTTGCGCCAGTGGTCGCCGTAAGGGGCTGTTGTCATGGTGGTTTGGTTATAGCTAAGGTGCTTGGTCGATAGGAACTTAGGACGGTTCGCTAGGACAACGTCGTTCTTGGTGAAGCATTCTTCGACTAAGGACGGGGACGACACGATTACCACCAGGTGGGAACCAAAGCGGAGGGAGAAAATGTCGCCGTATTTCTGCGAAGGGCTTTGGAAAGTACGGTGGAGGGGTTTTTTAGCGAGATGGAGATGACCCAGAACAGGCAAAGAAGGTGGACTGGGAGGGAGGCGTTGGGGTCGTCTTCTTGTTTTAAGATAGAGCTTGAAAGCAAGGAGCAGGAGAAGAGGTGAGAGGAGTGAGTATCGCAAGACGTCTTCCATATTCGTATGTTTCTGAAAGGTAAAACGATGACAGTCAAATGTAATGTTATTGGATGCTTTGTAACCCCGGCCATCAGGACTTAGTATGTATGGTGCCAGCGGCCGCTGCAAGCAAAGGTACCCAGCGAATCTCGAAGGGGACACTGGTGGGAGTCATGGTCTCGTGATAAGAAAGGGACTCTCGACACCTCACGTCAGTGAGTTCGTAAGCAGGAGTTTGTCGTAACCAGAAGTGTGCATCTCACTGAGCCAGCCCTAGACAATTTTTTTTTTGTTGGCCCTAGACAATTATGGGTAACGCTCGTTGAGAATCGGAAATAATTAGGAAATGAGCCGTCGTGATACTACTACAGAAGGTCGGAGTTTTCTCAAAATCTTTTGGGAGTTTTTCTTTCTCAAATAAAAAAAACGTCTCCCTTACTTAAGCCAATTTTAAGAAGTCTTTAAATATAATATCTAAAAAGTACGATATGGAGAATATGTTGGGACACATTTTCGTTCGACTATCATCATCCGTTCTTTTTTGCTTTTTTCTTTCTTCGGGTTGCTGGAAATTAAGGAAAAAAAGATAAAATTTTATTCTTTGTCCTACTAATCAATGTCTTTTGACTCCATAATCCCCATCTCCCTTTGTTTCTATGATTTAATTATACTTCTTTTATATCCAGCTCTTAATTTTGCCAAACTTTTCATCCCTTGTCCTTTTTTCAACAGGTTTGGCTACACGAAATGAAGTCATTCATTGCATTATTACATCTAAAAGCTTTCCCTCTCTCCATGAAAAATAGTGACCCAAACATTATCATATGAAATCATCATTTTTGTCTTTAGAGAATGACGAAAAAGATTTTCCATTGGGTTCGAAATAAGTAGAGGATGACATGGACCACGTACAAAATGGGCAACCTCTTGCCTTTTATTGTTTTTAGAAGAGTTGTAAGTGCTGATGAGTCAGCGCTGAGAACCAGCGAAAGCACCTGACATGAAAGAGTAGAGCAATCTTTTCAGTCCACTAAGTTCGAAGGAATTTTCTTAGTAAAATAACACAAATGTACGCACTCAATGACGTTTGCATCGAAGAGGGGCCATCGTGTCACCTGAAGATGACCATCCTTTCTTGTAAGTGCATCGGCTATCTTAGAAACAAGTAATTCCACTCTTTTTTTATTTTTTTTTATTTTTTATTGTAGCTTATATCTGCATTTTTCTAAATTTCGTTAGTACATTTTATCAAAACTTGTATTAATTGTTTTATTTGAATTCATGCACATAATTAGGGAGAGTATATATCATTTATATGGATAATGTTACGTGAAAAAATCTATATATTTATGCAATACTTAATATCTTAATTTTTAGTAGTATGTTTACAAGACCTAGTCTTTGAAATCTTTTTTTTTTTTTTCTTTTTTCTTTTGGTGTGTGGTTTGAGAAGATTCTTGGGTGAGTTGACTGTTTTTTTGGCTGATACATTCTATAGTATTTTTAAGGAGAGAAAATAGTGTAATTAAAAAAGGAAAAAAATAAATGCCTTGAGTATTTGATAATTATTTTTCTTGAATAAAATATTTTGTGACCCTTTTATTTGCTTTGTAAAATAAGTAAAAAAAATTAATTTTTTGTAAATAAGAATATTTGGATAACTTAGACTTATATCCTCCGAATCACTGATTCTTTCAAGACACATAGCAATCATCTCTTATTTCTGCGTGATGCCGCGCTTACTGAGATTGACTGTGGAAGAGGTAGAAAGAGTGATGTTTTCTCATGGATTATGTCTATCTATTCAAATAAAATTGGAAACAGAAACAGACTGTTAAACCGAAGCCAAGAAGAACTTTCTATTCAGATTCTCTTAAGTTACAAAGACTCCGGTCTAACTGATCTAAAACACATGTACGAGTAAAAGAAGAATTTGCAAATTACTCATAGTGTCCTCTGGTTAAGCTTGGAGAATCGGAAAGTAGAAACAGCTATGCAATTCGTCTTCGGCGATAGTTGCCTGGTTAACAGTGCACCTCATTTAAGTTAGAAGCGGAGCTGGAAAGCTGAGCATTCATTGAGGAAGAGGACATTTAAAAACTCAAAGAAATCCATTTTAGCTGTCACAAGCGACAGTCACAAGTCAGTGTCCATTCTACATTTAAAAAACTTCGGATAATTTTGGATAAGGAATCAGATCAGTGTTGCTTTCACAAAACTCGAAACGACCTGACATACGCAGTTACGTCAGAGGGGGAGGGGCAAAGAGGAGATGACGAAGGATTTTGCTTATCATTTCTCGCTGCACACTTGACAGCTTCGTAGCCAGCCCTTTATCACTGTCATAAACTAATCCAAAGCCCATATCTCCGTTGTAACCCTTAGATTTGGAAAGAGGAGACTAAGGAAGACGTTTTAATACGTCCTTCCCTCCTCCTTCTCGTGGTTCCTTGCTTTTCAGGAAGAACATATGGAGGAGCAGTAGTGTCTTAGTAGGGTAGCGTTCCGGCTCGTAGAAAATGACTAAACCTAACCCTATACAAGTGAACGGAGAGAGGGACTTTTGCCTATTTTTATTGCCTTTAAAAGAATCGAAATCGTTTGTTTCTTTTTTCTTTATGTGAAATTTCAGGCATATATCATCAAAGGAACAAAAAAATTGTTCATTACATCCTTATCATCATTAACGTTCAAAAACATTTGAAAATTTTCAAAACTTTTTTAAAAATTTATTATAATTCATAGGGCATATTCTCTGCATTGATAAAATCTTACATCTTACATTCTTTTTTATTTTTGCAATAATGGTCGAGATATCTAAACTTTTACAATTATATCTTCTTTTATTCTTTTCATTTCAAATTTGATATAAGATAGATTTAAATGATACACTGAGCAATATTACTATAAAACTCTTATATTTAACAACCTTGATCATCTAATGTAGTTTTTCTTTTTATTGTTCAATTTTTTGAGATAGTCTATTCATACCTAATACACCTTCCAAATGTAATTTGTAAGCCAATAATTAAAGAATAAATGTTCATATGATTCTTTTTGTTGTTGGAAAAATTTGCATTGTAGGTTCATTGAGTAATTCCATACAACTGCTTGATATGCTATGGTTTACTCTTTCAAAATGACCCAACCAATAAAGTTATGCTTTGTTATTTCTCCTTTCCATAGTAGTCTTGCCCATTCATTTCTTCTCTACTCTATCTTAGCTCTTAATAGCTTTTGACAATATTATACTATAATATGGTCAGGAGTTGTAAGAGCTTACTTCTTACTTATGAAATGTTCCTTTAACTCCAAACTTTAAAATATTTCTTTCCTTGCAATTTTTTTGATATCATCCATCTTTTGCCCATAAGGAGTTTGAGTTATTGTTATAAGAGACCATAAAAGTTTGCTAATTGCCTCCTTATTTCAAGTGTGAATATCTATTAATCCTAATCCTCTAGAGATTTCAAGATAAAAAAGTTCCTTCTAGGTCACTTTTGTTACACATCACTCAATAGATTTACTTGCCCATAGGAAGAGTTTAATTTTTTTTTTTTTTTGTAATTTTATATCTTGTTTGTTTGGGTAGTAGAAACATTTACAACCAATGCATTTGCAAAGAGAATATAAAACTTTTTGGTAGCTCATATGTAATTATCCATAGCATTTTTGTGATATTTTAGAAATCAATACACTTCTAAGTATTTGATAGGAAGTTAGCTTTCTTGGATGGGAACATGATCAAGTATTAAAACATTCTTCCTTTCAAACATGCTTAAGAAGAAAATTTGACATTTATGTAGGTGCATCTTCAATCCTATGATTTCCATAAATTCTCATGTAGTATATAGCAAACACAATATAGACTCAATATCTCAATGAATAAACAAGAAAAGGTCATCTAGAAAATGTTAAACAAGAAATGGGGGATCTTCTCTTTAGAGCATTTCTAATGATATTTGAACCTTCCACAGGATACTTGTCTAGAATTCTGTTAAGGATCTCCATTACAATGAAAAAAAGGAAAGGTGAGATGCGATCCTCCTGTCTTAAGACTCTTAGTCCCTTTTAAAAAAACCTAGATGAGAGTCATTTTAGGTTTACAAAGTATCCAATAGTAGTAATGCAACTTTCAATCCAATATATGAATTTGTCTAAAAACTTCATAACTTTCAATATATTTAAGATTGTATTTAGAAATCATAGATGTTTTCAAAATAAGATTATTGAAGTACTAATTTTATTGCCTAGAATTAGGAAAGTAGTATGTGGAAGAGTATTTCTATTTAGAAACATCAAACTTTTTCAAGCGAATGTTTTATTGTGTTATAGATATAGGATTCCATGTTCAATTTTCTTTTTGATAAATTGTAATATTGGGGTATGCTCTTAAAATTTTATACTCTTTTATTCTTTGATGAATATATTCACACATTCATTAAAAAAAAAAAAAGATCACATTCCATTATATTTTCTCTTTGAACATCTACCATAAGGTTTTTCTTTGCTTCCTTTGGAATTTTAATTGGAAATAGTTCTCTTAATTCCCATCATGACAGTTATAGTTGATTTGCATTTCTCAGCATGCCTTGAAAGTAGCTCATAATCTTTGTTTTGATTTCTTCATGGTCTTCTATGAGTTATGCACCATATATCTTTACCCTAACAATGTGGTTTTATGCTTTCCTATGCATCAAACTTCTAAGGAAAACTTTACTATTATTATCTCCCTCTTTCAACCAATTATTTCTTAATTTTTGTTTGAGAAGAATTTTTTCATGCTTGCTATATGTTATTAACTTTTCTAACCATTTTTGTTTGTTCATTTCATAGTTAGGTACTTGAAGGGTCATCAAAGAGCTACCTTTGGGTTATTTACAATTGCATTCTTGCTTCCAAAGCCTTCTTTATTGATCTTCTTGAGTTCTTTCTCCATTTTCTTCAACTTTTTTACTTCTTTATATGTTGCTATGCCCCCTATCCTTTATTGCTAGATATCCTTTACTACTGTTAGAAAGTTTGGGCTTGTTAGACAAAATTTAAAAAATCTAAAGGATGTTTTCTCTTTTGATCTAGTATTGCCAACTTTGATAATGCAAGGGCTATGGTTCAACAAACTAGGAGTATTGAACTCTATAAAGAAAAACCCATGCTTTTGCATCCATTTAATGTTTATCAAGCATTTATCCAGTTTACTACCTTTAGACACTACTCCCTTTCCTTTGTTATCCATAATAGAAGAGGACTTATAAAATTTTGATCTATAAGGTTGCATCATTGATGATGTTGAAGTCTTATATTCCTTTTATCCATATACTAGCCACACTAACCCTTTCATTTAGGTTCTTCACTATATTGAATTCTCCTACAAGTAGCCATGAATTATCTTTTTCAAAAATGTTATAGCATTATGTGAGTTTCCTCCATAAATCCTTCCTTTCATCTCTTACATTATTGCAAATAAGCACTATGTTTTATGTCTCTCTTCAACTTTACAATTCATTACCTATTTGGAGCTATTGATCACTATAATGTTGAACTATAACTTTCAAATCCTTCCATTCTCATTATCTCTATAATTATGGATAAGTCTCCATTGAGAAAAAAAAGATTTTGCTACACATTCTACTTTCTCTTCTTATATTTTGTGTTTCAAAATGATAACAATATCAACTTTTATAGTCTTAATAACTTAATGTACCTTCTTTTATTTGGGGCTTTTATTCATGTCATTTACATTCCATAATAATATGATAATTTATCTGGCAGTTTGGTACTTTCTTCTTCAAACCTTACATTATCATTGCAACCTTTTTCACTTGATTTTTGAAGATTATTCATTGAGACATTAGATTTTTTATTAGTATTATCCTCCTTAACTATACTTCTCTTTGGATTTCTTTTATATCCCTTGCCACTTATATGTACTCTATTGCTCTATCTTTGTTGGTATTCGGGCTTTGTAATTTCTATTACTCTTTTGGGGTAGATTCAATTCCATGCTATTAGGAACTATTCTCAATTTGTAATATCATGAATTTCATGTCTTTGATCCTTATGTCCTTGGTCATTATTTCCCTATTGACTTTTAGTATTTAAGTCACTTTGCAATGGGGCCTTTGTCATTGGGATTCACATCTCCTTTCTTTTTGCAATATATTTCTTATGTCCAAAATAGTCACATTCTTTTTTATAGATATTGGGCAATGAACAATACTGCATTTCTATCTCAAATATGACATCATTTCAGATGTCAATTTCAAAAAATTTGAAAAAGAGCACTTCATATCTATTTTCAACACACACCTTTGCATATAATATTCTTTATTTGAGCTTAATGGCCTTATCCATGTACAACAGCTTCCCAATAGCACTAGCAATGTAGCTTATACAAACCTCATCCCATGGAGCATGTGGAACATTATATAGCTTTATCCGAATTGATATGGAAGTAATTTCTCCTTTTGCAATCTAATAGTGTTATGTCATTTTGGGAGAAACATTGGTTTTCCTACCACATTAGAAACTCTAATTTCTAATACTTCCTCCATCTTTAGTTTGTTGGTAAATCTAAAAAAGAAAAAGCCACTATCTATTGTGGAGATATCCAATAAACTTTGTTTTTCCCATTGTCTTTCCATAATTCCTTTCACTATTAAGAAAAGTAGTTTTGATCCCAAAAAGGATCATACAATATAATTTTCATAATATTTACTTTTTGAGCATTGTGAATAGACTATCTCAAATTTCTTTTTCCATTTGTGCTTTGTCATTATGATATTTTCAAGTGCTCAATCAGTCTGGCAAAAACGAAGTGTTCAATCAAATCTCACTAGCTTCTCCGAAAACCAAAATGGTAGCCTGAGAACTCATTGGCATAACTAGTAGACCGTTCTGTCTCAACAATGGTAAAATGTTTAGATCCCAGCTCAGATCGTGTAGCTACAAAGAAAGGAACTTCACCAGGGCTGATACATGAAAAAGCAGAAACGAAAAATCTAGTACACACGCTGTCCATTCTCTGCACTCATCTCATCTCAATTCTTTGATGAGAAGCTTTGGAAGATTGTATCGTTCACTTAGATTCACAAAAGCAGTTGTTCATTACTCGATTTATTATTTTGCTGCTCTATGAATCAAACCCTAGAAATTACGGTTTCATAATTTTTTTTTAAAGAAACATGGGCGGTATTTGATAAATTTTATTAATAATTAAAGCTAGACGTAATAATCATGCCTTATCAAAATCTTGGGAAGGGCATAAACTTAATCCATACAACACAGAGCCTACAAAGTGGAAAAAGAAAACAGTAAGTTGGCCTAGAACAAATAGGCTTAGCCCGTAGATCAAGGAACCACAAGATGGGTAAACGAAATAACAGGCTCGCCTAAAAGAAAATAAGTGGACAACATATAGGATTGACCCATGATAGGAAAAAGGAGAAAAGAAAAACATCACCAATCAAGGCGGCCTGGAGTTTGCAAGTCCTAGCTGATCTCCCTTGCAAGCTTGAAGACACTCACGAGGAAGAGAACCCACTTGCTCAAAGATTACCTAGCCAACAATAGAATGATCATGAAAAAGCAAGGCTATCAGCTAAGGAATCACCGTCACAATAAATGTGTCTGATAGTGGATGAAGATTTTAGAAGATAGGAGCATCGCTACAAGATTTATTTCATGGACCACGGTGCATGCCACTCCCCTTTCATGCATTGAATGAGGATTTTCGGATTAGCTTCCACCTCCTGGGGAGAAATATTCTTCTTTTGGCAGATTCGCAATCCCAATAAGAGGGCTTTTGCCTCAACCATAGCGCTAGTACTAGCTCCAAAATTAGCTGCGTAAGCCATGAGCACCATACCCTTGTTATTAACTTTAGAATTCCAGAATCTGGGGGCGGCGATTTAATCCAGTATCCTCTACAACATTCATGTAGTAATGAGTAGTTTCAAAATCTGAAAATTGAGGCAATTTGTAAATGAAGGAGACTTCATGCTTTTAAAAGTAGCAGACATCTATAAAAGCCCAATTTAGATTTTCTTTTGCAGAAAAGCTAAGGAAAAGGATGTTCACAAATTTTTTTTCTACTCCTCACACGACTACTATGAGTTTCTTGTGATGCCCTTCAACCTTATAAATGCTCTTTCAATCTTCCAAGGTCTAGTGAACTTATCTTCAATAAGTATCTCAAGAAGTTTATCCTCATTTTCTTTGATAATATACAAATTTTTAGAAGGAAACAGCCTAGGCATATGAAGCATGTCAAAATTGCACTAAAGGTCCTTCATGAGCATGGCTTGTATGGCAAGAGAGGAAACTGTTAGTTTGGCCCTAGGAGAATTCAATTTTTGGGACATGTAATTGACAATCAAGGAATTACTATGGATAAAAGCATGGTAAAGTGCATGTTGGGTTGGTCAAGACATGGTTTGGTAAATTCTCTTCACAGTTTCTTAGGGTTGACAAGTTATTCTATTGCTTTGTGTGGAACTTCAGTATGATAGCCAAGCCTTTAATTGAGTTATTAAGGAGTAGGAGGGTTAAGTCGAATTAAGAGGTTGAGTAGGTTTTTAATTGTCTTAAGAAAGCCATGGTCAAAGCTGTGGTTTTGACACTCACTTATCTCACTTGAGAGTTTGTTGTGGAACTCAACACATTTGAGATTAGTTAGAAAGCCTAAAGACTCAATCCAAAATCTAGCTTAAGGATTGGATGGTGCTACTTTTGTTTAAATTTTACTTCAAGGAACTTTTTTATGCTCTTTTGTATACCAAACAACATTAAACTTAAGGTTATATAAGGTGGAACATATTCAACTTGAGCTTTGGTACTAAGTTAAAAGTGTTAAAGAAAATAAATCTAGTGATAAGGCTTTGGGAACAATGGGTTTTGCAACCAAGAATGAACTGCACAAGTTCCGTGACTCAGTTTTGGGAGTAAACAAAAGCTTCCTTTTAGCAAAAGCATCAAAAGCAACAAAAGCTACAAAAGAGTCTTCCTAAACTACAACTCTATAGTCCATCCCATAACATAACTGCATACAAATAGTTATCCTACTAGACTACATACACTGCCATCATTACACCCAATGCCTATTACAAAAGGAAACACACTTTTCTACTGCCAGTGATTTCTTTTCTTCCACGCCATTTCTTCCTCTGCATGCTCATTGCAACTTCTTTCACAAGCCATTGTAGCAACCACCTAAATTGTCCAATGTGGGTGATTGACAACCCCAGTGTTGTAGAAGTTTGCTGAGAAGGCCTTAAAATAGAAGGAAAAGATTAGAGAAAGGACAGTATAGTTTGAGCAGAAGCGTTTCTTCAGGATCAAAAGAGAAAAAAACAAAGAAAAACATAGGGTTTTAATAACTCTATTTTTATAGAGCTATTTTACCTATTTTAGGCAATAAATAACTTTAATAATTGTGAGAAAACATTTAAACTCTTCTTTATTTACCTAAATTTATCTTGTTTATGTAGTACAAGGAGGCAAGGAGAAAAGGGATGAACACGGAAAACCTGATGCTTATTGTGTGGCAAAATCGTAATATCAAGATCAAGAGAGTCAAGATGGGCTTGGGCTTTGGATGATTGTTATTAGATTTTCTATTATTGTTGGGTTTTCCAAATAAATACAAAATTCAGTCATGTAAGGAATTCAAATTCCAATTAATTTAGGAGTTCAAAACCCAGTTGTTTTAGGTCTCTAAAACCTAGTTCTACTAGGATAAGAGATAAGTCTAAACCAAAACTCTATTTAAGAGAAGAGAAGAGGCAAAAGAAAGAGGGGGATGAGGAAATTGAGCACAACTCAAGAGAGAGGCCAAGAATTCAAGGTTTTCTTGAAGAGAAGACAAAAATAGTGACAGACTTCTTGTTCTTAGATTCAAGATGTCTTTTTTGTTTCTTATTATAGTTCTTCCTCATTATTTCTTTATGTTTTAGTTTATTTTTATTAGAGCTATGATGTAACCTAATTATGATGGTATGAATCTTATGATTATTATGTTTTGCAAGATATTTTGTTTATGTGAAGTTATATATTATTGTGTTTAATGTTTTTAAGTGATTAGCTACCACCTAAATGATCTAATTTGCATGTTTGAGATCGACAGGAGATAATATGCAGTTGCTTCTTGTAATTTGTAACCATAAATTAAATATGGATAGACATATACCATATTGTTTGTGTGGCTTTCGGTGTAAATTGAGAATGTTCACAGATCTTAATGCATTTGGTTTGTTTCAATTCATATATAGAGATATAGTGAATTCATGAACTAAGTAGGTTTGCTACACTTAGACATAGGATAGTAAATAAATTAGGAAATTCCACCATTACATAGATATTATCTCTCTTGCAAGCATAAATAATCAATATTAATACCTAGCAATTATGGTAAAGTCATATGCTCTAACATATTTCTTTTATTAAGTTTTCTTATATTTAGTTAATTAATCTACCATCTATCATTGGATTTGTTAGATAAATTCTAGGAGTTGTTCACCGTTAGTAATTATTTGGTCTGGTAATCACCAATCTTTGTGAGACGATATCTTTCTTATCATTATATTACTTGTTTGACATGTTCATTTGCATTTAAATCTCACCGAACAGGTTTCAAACCTAAGCTCCCGATACCATGTCAAAACACTTGGATAAGTGTGATAGGAAAACATAAATGGGTAAAATGCTCTCGTTTATGGAAGAACAAGAGGAAAACCATGGTTTACAGATGGGAAAAAATGATCCCATGATGAAGAATGCAAGAGAAACTACACATTCTATTTATAATATAAAATGGAAGAGAAACAGAGTCGTAGCTGTCGGTGAGCCTTGCCTCACGTGTTTGTCCCATCCAGCCACATTCTTTGTAGGTGAGCGGACTGCATAGCAGCTTTGTGAGTAGCTACTATCTGCTGCTGGCGAGAAGACTGCATAGCAGCTACGTGAGTAGCTGCTGTCTGACGATCTAACATGGCAGCCACAAGTGACATGGCTGTTTCTCCTCCTCTCATTTCAAGTCTGAACAAATATCATGTAAGAAAGTAAAATACTGGAAAAGTTTACAAGAGTGTGGGCATAATTCTATATTCAACTATGAGAAATTGGGCAATAGAGAGTTTGAACTTATATGTTTGAATCCTATATTAAGGAAGGAATGCAGTTAAATATAATGTATGCAGAAAGTAATACTGAGAATATTACAGGAAATATTGCAAATTTCTAAGACTAATAACGGCAATATATCCTGCCTGCTCCTATTCGACCAGAAAGATCCACCAATGCATGCATAACGCTCCAATCTTGATAGATCCTGTACTCTTATTTGCATCGAGGGGAACGGACGGTGCTGCACAACCGCACCAGCAGTGATACTGACTGAAAGTTGGGTGATGAAGCCCAAAAGTATTCGATTTTTCATGTTACGTTTTGACTTGGCTTTTGATGCTATACTATACTTGAACATGAGATTTGATATTATAATAAAAATGAGTAAACTTTCTCTGGCATTGAATATAAAAATAAGAAGTAAAAGATCTAAATTTACGAAGGATGGAATGAGACTTTTAACAATAGCTGCATTAATGAAACGCAAAGTAGTCATAGCACGAACCATAGTGTTCGAAGCCGCCATTCTTCTCAGCGACTGCATCTTATTCGCACGCTCAATCTCGACGGTATATTCTCCATGAGATGGTAATTTGTAGTGGGACCGAGAGGAATTTGAAGGCTGCTGTGGCTTTGATATAGGAGGGCGAAGACCATTTTAGTCGGTATAGGAAGGTAATCCATCTAACATATTTTCTTACACATTTCTTGTCCAATGTTAGAGTGTTTTTGAAAATTCTATTTCCTTTTTTATCCTGTTATTCTCTTAAAGGATTCTTTTTATATTTCATTTTTTTTGGAAATACTATGGAGATCAAGATTTACGATATCTTATTGACTTGACCATATCAAAACATTTTTCTGATCAATAGATATCTTTCCAAAAATGGTTGCAATTTCTAGTATTAACAATAGATTATTTCAAAAGCTATAAATATTTTAATGTCATTATTTTCATTTAAGGTCTTATTTTCCTTCAATAATTGTCAAGCCGAGAACTATTATGAAATATGTTGAAAGAAGTTTGTGAATTTGAATGAATTTTACATCAAATTATACACTGACCTGCACGGCAGGCAAGAAAGAAATAGAACATATACAAAGGCCCCTACTTGCACGTCGGACTTATCTAATCAATGGCCTCTTTAATCTTTTGGTCACAAAAGCTGGCCTGGTCAATTGAATTTATTATGATGATTGTTCGATTTCAAGGAGATGTGACCTTTGTATTTGAAAAGGTACAGTAATTCCTTTCTCTATTATCTTTTCTAAATAGGTTAGGTTCTTTTCTTCTCTGTTCTTTATTTTCTTGGGTACGTAAATATGTCCCTGCTGTGAGTCTTCTTGACAGTTTTTTAATCATTTTCTAAGGGTCAATTAATGGAGTTGGACTCATCTTTTCATTAGTTGGACTAGACTCATGGAATTGCATTGAAAATAAGTTGCGTGATAGACGCGGTAGAATTTTCCCTCCCAATTAATCTTCCCCATTCCTCTTTTGTGAACTCTACGTTGGAAGAATCAACGCAAGTCCATTTAGGGTTCCAGCAAGAATCATCGGCTTGGCCATGTGACATTTTCTCACGATTCAACACATGTCTGTATCACTTGACTTCGTTCCCTCTTCTTCAACCTCACAGACAAAACTTCGGGCTACCGTCAAGACTTGGACACAGACCGAAAAGGTCGCGTTCTTGGAACGTTACTCTCCTGAACGCACTATAAGTTCATTACCTCTTCATCCTTTGTTGTGTGGATGACTCTTGTCACATCTTACAATGAGAATTCCGTTCCCTAGATGCTTGTTCTTGATGTCCATAAGCACACTTCTCCTTACCTTTTATGTCTTTGGGGTGTCTAGCCAATGTTCTGGCAACCAACAGTCTTTGTTGCTTCAACTTAAGAACGACCTTGTATTCTATCCTACTTTCTCCACAAAAGTTGCTCAGTGGAACCAAAGCATCGAATGTTGTTTGTGGGAGGGAGTAACATGCAATGACGGATACGTTATTGGTCTCGACCTTGCAGAGGAATTCATCTCGGGTGGGCTTGATGACTCAAGCAGTCTCTTTCATCTTCAGCATCTCCAAAGCCTGAATTTGGCATATAATTACTTCAACAATTCACAGATTCCATCTGAGTTTGGTAAGCTGATGAATTTAAGTTATTTGAATCTATCAAATGCTGGCTTTACTGGGCATATTCCTGAAACTATTTCACACTTGTCAAGGTTGGTTATTCTTGATTTATCTATTCATCCCTTTAAATATGGCTATGTGGGGAATATTCCTGCACCTATTTGGTGCAGGTCAGGATTGGGTATTCTTGATTTATGTCCTTATTATTTTCGAGGTTCACTGAAACTTACAAATTTAAAAATGTTGGTCCAAAACTTTTTGGAGCTTATTGAACTTCATCTTGATGGTGTAACTATATTAGCCCAAGATAATGAGTGGTGTCATGCCTTATCATCATCACTTCCAAATCTAAGATTGTTGAGCTTAAATGGTTGTGGTCTTTTTGGCCCTATTGATTCCTCCTTAAGGAATCTTCAATCTCTCTCAATTATTCATTTGAATAGAAACAACTTTTCAGCACCAATTCCAAGTTTTTTCACAGACTTTAAAAACTTGACATCCTTGGATTTGTCTGATTCTTGGTTGAACGGTCAATTTCCAAACAAGATCTTCTTGGTAACCACACTAAAAGTGCTTGATATATCGTATAATCATCTACTTCATGGTTCTTTGCCAGAGTTTCTTCCAAATAGTTCTCTTCAAACCATGGCGCTCCATAGTTGCAATTTTAGTGGATCAATTCCAAACTCAATTGGAAGCCTTACACAATTGGCCATTTTAGACATAGCAGCAAATAGACTCAATGGATCAATTCCAAACTCAATTGGAAGCCTTACACAATTGTTCTTTTTAGACATAGCATTAAATAGACTCAGTGGATCAATTCCAAACTCAATTGGAAGCCTTAAACAACTAGTCTATTTGGACATGTCAATCAATGAATTCAGTGGGTCAATTCCAAACTCAATGGAAAACCTTACACAATTCACCTACTTGGCATTAGCATCCAACATTTTCAATGGATCAATTCCTTCATTTAGTAAAGCCAAGAATCTAAATTATATAAACCTTTCTGGCAATTATTTAAGTGGTCAGATTTCTTCTACTCAATGGGAAGAACTTTGGAATTTGATGTATCTTGATTTAAGTGACAATTTATTGATTGGTACTATTCCAAGTTCTCTATTTCCTAGTCAATCATTATCGTGGTTAGTACTTTCCGACAACCAATTTTTTGGTCGACTTAATGAATTCTCCAACATTTCTTCTTATCCTCTGCAAGAGCTGGATTTGAGTAACAATCAATTGGAAGGGCCAATACCTATGTGTATCTCAAAATTCCAAGACCTTAGGTGCCTTTCACTTTCTCTAAATAACTTCAATAGTAGTTTTCATTTTAATGTCATCCAAAAGTTAAGCAATCTTTCAATTCTAGATCTATCAAACAACAACTTGTCGATTGAGTATGATGGATTAAATCCTTTGTTGCCTTCATTGCCCCAAATTCTCAAATTAGGCTTGGCTTATTGCAAATTGAAAGTATTTCCTGATTTCTTGAGAAATCAATCAAGATTATTCTCAATAGACCTCTCTGGTAACCATATCTATGGAGATATACCTACATGGTTTTGGGAAAATCATAATCTTGATTATGTAAATCTCTCTCATAACAATTTGGTGACTTTAAATGGACCTATCCTTAATCTTTCTGCTTTAAGCTTCTTAGACCTAAACTCCAACCAACTCCAAGGGCAACTCCCATTTCTCTCATCCATGTATTACTTGGATTTCTCAGAAAATGATTTTTACTCTACCATACCAATGACCATCGGCAAGTCCTTATATTCCGCAAAGATCTTATCTCTTTCAAATAATAAACTCTATGGTAACATCCCTGAATCAATATGTAATGCCACAAGTCTCCATTTTTTGGATTTGTCTTACAATTTCCTAAGTGGCACAATTCCTCGATGCTTGATTGAGATAAGTGAAACTCTTAAGGCATTGAATTTAGGGGGAAACAACCTCACTGGTGCCATTCCTAATACATTTCAAGATGAATGTAAATTAGAAAGTTTTGTTTTAAAAGAAAATCATCTAGAAGGATACTTACCAAAGTATTTGGCCAATTGTGTAAGATTGCAGTTATTGGATGTTGCGAACAACCATATCAAGGGTACCTTCCCATTTTACTTGAAGAACACAACCACATTGAGGGTACTTGTTTTGAGATCAAACAAATTTTATGGGAGCATTACTTATCCCAAGCCTATTAGCTTATGGCCAATGCTTCAAATTATGGACTTTTCTTCAAACAATTTTGGTGGGAAGCTTCCAATAATGTTCCTATCTACTTTGAAGGCAATAATAGAAGAGAAAGATGAGAGCCATTCAAAGCTTGATGACCTTACATTTTTTGGTGATAATTTTTTTTATGAAGATAAGGTGATATTGATGATTAAAGGTGCAGAAAGAGAGCTAGAGAAGATCCATGGTGAAAACACCATCCTTGACTTTTCATGCAATAATTTTAAAGGTCCTATACCTGAAGAATTAGGAGAACTCAAAATGCTATACACTCTTAACCTATCGCACAATGCTTTAACAGGACAAATCCCACCATCATTAGGAGATTTAAGCCATCTTGAGTCATTGGATTTATCAAGCAACATGCTTATTGGTAAGATTCCAGAGCAACTTGCTAATGGTCTTATCTTTTTATCTGTTCTCAACCTTTCATTCAATCATTTGGAAGGTCAAATTCCACAAGCCAAGCAATTTTCTACATTTTTAGAAGCCTCCTTTGAAGGGAATGAAAAATTATGTGGGTTTCCTTTGAAATCCAAATGCACACAAAATGAGCCAAAATTGTTACCCACAAAGCATGAGATAACTCATTCAAAATCTCGAGCAATGATTGAGTGGAAGTATATAAGTGTTGAATTGGGATTTATCTTTGGTTTTGGAGTTATCATTGGACCCCTTATATTTTGGAAGAGATGGAGGATATCTTACTATGAATATGTTGACAACATTTTGTTCAAGATCTTCCATTAACCATATTTCATGTGACAAAGAATGCTATGGAAACCATGCATCCATAAATAAGGAGTTTAGCCACTAGCCACACCAATGAGATGCAAGTTCCTAGGTTTTATTAAGACTAGTTCTTGTTTGTTTAAGTTTCATGTAAAAATAAAATATGAATCGATGTATGAATGCTACCATTCTTGTAAGGCATGATATTTGTATTTGACAATCTATGTTACTGAATTACTTGTCTAATATTCGTTCTTAGTGTCTTGTTTGTTAGTTACTCACTTTTCTAACATCAAGAGCAAAGATTTGAAGGATTAAATGGTTGAAAGTCTTTTTGTGGTCGAAGAAAGATTATTAAGGTGGTAATGAAATATGATTGTAGAAAAATTAAGATCTTTTTTGAAACTTTTTCCTTTTTTTGTCACTTTCTTTAAATGATAAAAACTAAAATATTCTCTTGAAAAGAATATTTTGGAGATCAAAACCCTTCTTTTTGGAAAAAAATGTTAACCTTATAGCATGGGAAGTCACGGTTAGGAACTGTCGTACATTAGCTATCTGATTTGTAAACGACGGTTGTAAGAGGTCGAGTAAGTGCATGGGACCCTATCCGATAGCCATTTGTGACCCTCGTGGTTGTGATCTATGCACATCAAGAAGAACCGGGCTAAGGCGGGAGGGACGTGGCCGGAGTCGGAGAACTCCAAATCCAAAGCGTGACATGTCTCTACCAGCAAATGATTGGCTCTGCCTCTGACACCATACGCGACCCTTCCCCGTTTCTCTCACCTTTGCTTCAGGTCTCTTCGTCACCTTTCGCTTTTCTCTTTGCAAAATCAAACCAAATCTTCCATACCCATCTGCAGATTCTGGAGTTAGAAGCAGAAGGCAAGAAGAAGCAGTGTTATCCCTTTGAAAGCGAGTTGCAGTGAGTCTCCTTATGAGCCTTTGGGGGTGTCTCCTTCTGCAACTCTGGACGAAATCAAGAGGGCTTATCGAAAACTTGCTCTGAGGTATCATCCTGATGTCAATAAGGAGGTAAGTTGCTGAGTTACGCATTCCGTCCATTAAAATTCGTGTTTTGCTCTTCTCTTTTTTTTTTTTTTTACCCATGGTTTAGATCTGATTTCGCTCCATATATTCAAAGTAGATGACTTTATTTGGGTAATTTTAAGTTCTGAGCAAATGCGTAAAGACTTTAGGCTCTGTTTTACGTATCTGTTTTTACGTATGCGTTATCATTTTGGAATGCTTCTCGGAAAGAAAAAGTGAATGTGAAATCATTGGAGTTTCCAGTTCTATCGCGTTGGAGTTTGGTCGCAAATATTTACGTAGAAAAACTTCTAAGGATGTTTAGGTTCAGTTACCTGCAAAATCTTGAGGATCTCTCTGAGAATGGCAACGAAACTAAACACATTTAGCCCAATGCAATCTACAATAATAATTTATGTTGATGACTGCATAAATAGTGAAATTTTCCTCACAAATTCCAACCAAACATCTTTTAGGCCACTTAAGAAAGTACAAATGGCCAAACATTTTGCATCTTGATGTTTGCGGCTTAGCAGCCATGTTTACTTGTCTGTGACAGTAATAATGGCAGAATTCCTTGAGACTCAATATTTCATCAGATTCACTACAAAATGGTAAGATAATCAATTAGATGATCATCCCTACGTCAGACACGAAACTTCCCAGTGCTTGGTGCACAATTTTCATATTTGTTGTATGTGAAATATAGCTTTAGAATGTCTCCACGATTTACTGGTGATGAAGCTTCTACAAAAAGCTCTTACAGAAGACCAGCTAAACATTGTGCTTCTAAAGAGCTTGTTTTGGTTTAAATATTTTTTTTTTTTTTAAAGAGCTTTGCAGCCTTCATGTTACATAATATGCTGCCGCCGCTCCTCACAAATGAATTAGCCATGTTCAGCTAGAATGAGAAACTAATTGACCATCCTTCAGTGATCTCAACATGCTTCCCTAATTTTGATTGACATTCTTCATACCATCAGCTTATCTCCTGTCGTTTCTTATCATTGTGCATTTGGGTGCTTTAAAGGAAGAGCAAAGAAGTCCTTAGATGTATATAGGCTTTCTTGGCAGTTAATCTTGTTCCACCATGAGTTCAATTGTAGTTTTGAGATTTCATTTATGGTAAGATGCTGCTAAGCTGAAGTTTTATGCTCTTCCATTTTTCCCGCTTTCATATATTGTGTTACAGTCGGCAAAGTGCTTATAAGTTGCTTACCTAAATCTAATTCTTTTATTGGTATATAGATAACTCATGCTAATATCGCGAACTATTTTGCTACACAGGTGAATGCACAATAGAAATTTATGAGGATTAAACATGCACACAATACATTACTGGGTTCTAAATCGCGGAGGAACTATGATATTGGAAATATCAGATCTGATTATTCCTATTATAGTGCCGAAAGAAGCCAAAGCAGGTACGGACAAGATGGAGAAGAGTTTTATGGGTTTGTTAATGATCCGTTATTACTTTGCAAGCTCTTATGCATATTGAACCCCATTTCTCTTTTATAACTTATTCTCTATGTGATGAAGGTGTATATTCGTGAGAGATCTACTCAGTGAAAAATGAAAAATTACTGCACTGATGGCACTACCACCCATCTAGTGACATGCTAGTTAAGTGGAACTTCTAAAGAATAAGATCTCTTAGGCCGATGGACCAGTCAAATTTCCTAACCATCCAATCAACTGCATTCTACAACAGAGTTCTGGAGGAGCATCTAGATGCACTATGATGTTTCAATCAACTACTTAGATTGGTTCTGGTATACAGGAATTCTCTAACGAGCCTTTGAACCAGAAGTCTTTCTACTTCATTACATTATTTGTATAAACTTCCTACTTGGCATACTTTCGTGTTCCATATCTCCAGTACCAAGCCATCCAACTATTTTTGTCTCATCTGCAAGAACTTTCCTTCTTTTTTTTTTTTTTGCTTCTTTTTTTCCTCAGAAGGAAAGATGAAGAAATGCCTTTAGAAAAGATCTTCTGGCCTTCTGTCTTATACTTTTCCGACTCAGAATTGATCTGAATATTCTTATAATTAAGCCCTTTATGCAGCAGGTAATTTTTTGAAGAATGTTCACTTAACAATGGGAAGATATGTCATACCTGGCAGACAGCGTATGGGCATCGAGAAGAGCTTTCGTTTTGCTGCATCCTTGTTGCAAGCTATTGTCTTTTTCCTTTAAGTTCTTAAGTTTGACATTGTGCTCTAATCCTAGATTTGATGTTACAGAGGACTTCTTCCCAGATCTTAGGAAGAATTCAGGAATTGGGAAATGACTATAGCTTCACAAGGAAAGTGGAGGTAAGTCGTTATTGAAATTTTCAGTTTTAGTGTCTATATGAACATAATCATCTGATAACTTTCTCCATAGATTTAAGTTATTATGCATGCGTGCTGCTACACCATATGGAAGAAATGTCTTTCAAAAATTTCAGATTTGATTCAGTGTGAAAAGTAGTTGTATATTTTCACTTGGCAGGAAATCGGAGAGGAATTTGTGGAATTCCTTGGGAAAGAACTCAACATAACTGATGAAGAGGGTGATTCATACTGCAGCGATGGACCTGGGAAGAGCAATTCTTCTAGGACGCCTATGGAAGCTACTCTTGCTCGATTGAGCAGCTTTCACCCATCTTGAGGCGATTTTTAAGGCCTCATTCGCCACCATTATAGAAGAGTTTCCTGAGAGAAGATATGCGAGAAACAAGATTTTGAGAGATTATCCTTGTAAGGCACGAGCCACGAGCCACGAGCTTGTACATCGTATGAGCCATCGAGTCATCGAGAGTGGGGCCATTATGAATCATCGAGACCTACCCTACCTATTGTGTTTCTTTCTTGGCTGCTGTACTCCATTTTTCAATTTGACGGCATTTTGAGTACATAGCAAATGGACTTCCAAAAAAACCATCGGGTTCAAATGAACATTTGAAAGCTGAGAACGATCCAGCTGCTTGTATTTGTTGCAGACACTTCGTCGAGGGCTTTTGGGGAACAGGATGGCTCTAGAGGTGCCGCAAAAAACGGATTGAGTGAGCCAGTCACCATCTAAAGCGCAATGATTCTTTTCACCGAGTGCAATGCTCAATCTGTATCATATATTCTCCATGAGATGGTAGCTTGTCATGTAAGAGGGAGGAGACCCTTTTAGTCACCATAGGAAAAGATATCCATCTAAATTACATTCTTACCCATGTCTTGTTTTTCAAAATTTTCTTTTCATTTTTTTTCTTCCTGTTATCCTCTGCGGACTCTAATTACTTTTACCATCCTTGACTTTTCTTGCAACAATTTTGATGATCCTATACCAGAAGAAATTGGAGGACACGAACTGTTACATCTTCTAAATTTGTCTCATAATGCTTTCACAAGTGGGATTCCACCATCTTTGGGAAAATTAAGTCAGCTTGGGTCACTAGATTTATTAAGTAAGAAGCCTACTGGTAACATCCCTATACAACTTGCTGATGGTCTTATCTTCTTGTGAGTTCGCAATATTTCCTTCAATCAGATGGAAAGACAACATTTCATTCAATTAGTTAGAAAGATGAATTTTTCTAGTCAAACAATTTACTATATTTTCAAAAGCTGCTTTGGAGGAAACACAAAATTATGTGTCTTTTCTTTTATAATCATAATGCCC
Source organism: Casuarina glauca (assembly GCA_028551395.1). Taxonomy (NCBI): domain Eukaryota; kingdom Viridiplantae; phylum Streptophyta; class Magnoliopsida; order Fagales; family Casuarinaceae; genus Casuarina; species Casuarina glauca. Next base: position 11,232,514 of record CM052348.1, read on the forward strand.
ACATGAGAAGCCACAATTGTCAAGTACAAAACATTAGTGTTATAGTTGAATGGAAGTATGTGGGTGTTGAATTAGGGTATCCATATATTATACTCCTACCATGCCCAGCAGCCACCCTGCTGTAACATCCCCAGGTGTCAGCCCTATGCTAACGTGTTCTTTTGCCGTAACATAAATATTGGAACTTTACTTCTTGGTTGCCTTCATTAGACGAACACGAGTCTTCCTTCATTGTTCTCTTATCTTGTGTAAGCAGAACAAGGCTTTTGCTGGTCTTCTCTATTGCTTCATCAAATTGTCTAGGCTCCTTTCTTCTTTGTTCTTTTTATTTTCTTCGGAAGATATGACTTTTGTGAATCATTCTGACAAATTTTTCTCATTTCCTAGAAAGTATCAATTGATGGGTTTGGACCCATCCTTCATTCGTTGGACTAGACTCGTAGATTGCAACCAATGATTTGCGTGACAGACCCTAAAGAATTTTTCCCTCTCTCGACTAATCTTCTTCATTCCTCTTTTGTTCCCCATTTTCTCTCTCGATGTAAACATCCGTTTTTGGGAATCCATGTTCCAGTTTTGGCAAATCTTCTCCGTTCCTCTTCTGTTCCCCATTTTCTCTCTCGATGTAAACATCCGTTTTTGGGAGTCCATGTTCCAGTTTTGGCATTGACAAGTCCATTTACGGTTCAAGGAAGAATCATTGTCATGGCCATGTGATCTTTTGTTGTGGGAATTCAACAAAGTCACATCATCCACATAGAGATCGAACACACAAATATAAGAAAATACACCCAAATATAACAGATTTAAGAGGTTCGGAACATCATAATGTTCTATGTCCCTTGTAGTTTCTTCTTATTAGATTTTCTCATACTTCCTCTTTCGTTAAATAGGTATCTCATAGATTCTCTCATCAACTGGAATCCATAAGAGGGGCTCTTTTCAACAATTAGCCCCCAATGAGTACTCTCTCCACGCGCCTATTAGGTTTCTTTATACTTCTCCCTATTTATAAAGAAACTCTAAAGGAATCCTAGTTAATACTATTAGAAAAACCTACTTTTATAAGAGGATAATAATCCTAGCCAAATACTACTAAGAAACTTACTACATCTAAAAGATATTTCATGGTTCTCCAATTACATAGAGATCTCTAATTGTAATGACAATTATATCCCTTAACTTAATTGTTCCATCAATTTTAACAATCTTCTCCTTGAAACAATTTAGTGCAACATCCCTACACCATAGAAAAGTATAGAAAATCTCTTCAAATTATCAACTACACAACCACAATCTTTGGAAAAAGAAAGATTGGAAAAACTCTTTTCAACTTTTATAGCTATAGTCTTTGGATAGAGAAAAACTGAGAAAACTCTCTTTAACCATAATCTTTTGAAAGAGAAGATTGCAAAACACTTTCTTCTAATACAATCCTCGCATTAGCCTCTTCCAGCAAAGCACCTCTTCCATCACGAGCCCACCAATAAAAAAAAAACAAAACCATAGGACTTCCATAACAATTGAGATCACTCTTCGAAATCTCCAATGAAGAGTACCTCCCATCCAAAATTGTTGGTGCTTCCCTAGAAATAACCATTGGAGCCTCAATACACCTTATGTGATTATCAACAAATTTGAAAATTCCTAAATTTTACTTCATCAATCACATCAATATAGGAGATTCATATCAACATAAGAGCATCATAAGCTCCCCCTCAATCAACAAGTCATCAAAAACATCAATAAAGTGCCCCCCCTCAACCATCAATCCATTGTCAAACATCAATATATTCACTATTCTTTACCATTTGACACCATAACTTAAGCCAAAGAAACATAACAACTATGACAAATAATATGATCAACCTAATCTTCAATCTAATAACTTCAAAAAATATTGATCATCTCCAAAATGTCATGTTTTTCAATAAAAATCTTTAATTTGGCTTATGAATGCTCAAATTTGGATAAAGAGACATAGATCTACACTTTGCAAACCTCAATCCACAACTCCAAGAACATATTCCGGTTGATCTATATTAATATCACCCAAAATCAAACCAGATTTAAGAAAAGAGAAACTCTCACCTCAAAACACATCTATCTGCTTTTTCAATTGCATTCACCATGTTCAATCCATCATCTATGGTCCTAATCTTCCACAGTCACCACACCACTTGTTGTGGGAATTCAACCAAGTTGCATCATCCATTTAAAGATCAAACACATAAATATAAGAATGCACACACCTAAACATAACAAATTTAAAAGGTTCAAAACATCATAGTGTCCTATATCCCTTGTAGTCTCTTCTCCTTAGATTTCTCATACTTTCCATCTCATTAAACAAGTATCTCATGGATTCTCTTATCAATTGGAATCCACAAGAGGAGCCCTTTCCAACAATTAGTCCCCAAGAGAGACTTTCCCAACTCGCCCACCAGGTTTTTCCATACTTTCCCTATTTATAGAGAAACCCTAAAAGAATCCTAGTCAAATAATACTAGAAAAGCCTATTTCCACAAGAGGATAAGAATCCTAACCAAATACTACTTGGAAACCTACTACATTTAGAAGATATTTCTTGGTTCCATAATTACATAGAGACCCTTAATTATAATGACAACCGTACTCTTTAACCTAATTGTTCCATCAATTCTAACATCTTTGCTTACGATTTACCACGTCTCTATCACCTGATTCCTTTTCTTCTTATCCCTAGTTCAAGGTACCGTCGCATACCATACATAGTTGATTTTTGGCCAGCCAACACTTAGTGTTACAGAAGAAAAAAGTCGCATTCTTTGGACTTTGCCCTCTTGAACACCCTATAATTTCATCATTTCTTCAACCTTCGTCATGTGGATGTCTCTTGTTACAACTTACAATAAGAATTATGTTTCCTTTGTGTGTGTTCTTGATGTCAATATGCATGTTTTTCTTTATCTTTTATGTCTTTGCACTATCTAGTCAATGTTATGGTAATCAACAATCCATGTTGCTCCAACTGAAGAACAACCTTGTATTCCATCCCGCTTTCTCCAAAAAATTTACACAATTGAATTGAAGTATCAAATTTTACTCATGGGAAGGTGTAACATGCAAGGATGGATGTGATTGGTCTCAACTTTGCAAGTGAATTCATCTCCCATCACGTCTCAACAAAAAGGCTTAAAGACCTAATCCAAAGCTTAATGGTTGAAAGGTTCTTCTTTTATTTAAGCTTTGCTTAATGATCTTTTTTTTTTATATGACACTCTTGTCTTGCATAAAAAGTTGGAGTAGGAGTTGTCCTTTCTCAAAATCAAAAGCCAATTACCTTCTTTAGTATAATGTTGCATAAGAAAAATTTGGCTTTTTCTACATACGATAAAGAGTTTTTGGCCCCAATTCTAGTAGTTCAAGCTTGAAGGCATTATATAATTGGTAGGAGATTTATACTGAAGTTCAATAAAAAAAGCATGCACCATCGTTGGTTACAAAAATTATCTCTTGCCCTCTAATGCTAGCTTGTAAAATTAATGGGATTTTGACTTTATAGTGGAGTATCAAACAAGTTTAGCAAATAGAGAGTAGATGCTTTATCACAACAAGGAGAAACATAAAAGGTTAATAACGAACCTAGAATGGAAGAAGAGCTAGAAAGTTCAAGGAAGAAGATCATAGCCTTAAGAACACTAGTGCCCCTATGGCTTGAAGTTGTTGAGGAAGAAACAAGCTTAACTTTTGAGATGCAAGAAATGGTAGATCAAGTCATGGAGGAAGAAGCACTTGGACCATGGAGCTTTTTAGAAGCGGTTCTTTATTTCAAGAGGCAGATTTATCTTTGGAAAAGCTCAAAGTTGACTCTAGACATTGTGAAGAAATTCTAGGAAGGGTAACATAAAGGCTTTCACAAAATATTTTAGACAATAAAATCCATTTTCTACTAGAAGCCCCTAAAATAGAATGTTCTTAATGGAGTTCATAGTTGCTTCATGTGCCAGCAATAAAAGTTACAAAACCACTTCCCATTTGGGCTATTAGGTCTCTCCCCGTACTAGAAGTTGTTTGCAAAGAATTATTAATGGATTTCAATTATGGTTTGACAAGTTCAAAAGGTAAAACTTCACCTTTGTGGTTGTAGACTTGGTTGTCAAAAATTGAAAGGTTTCTATCAATCAATCATGTATCCTTACTTTGTGGAGATGATGGCTTAACTATTCTTTTCTTTTCTTTTTTAAATCAAGTTTTTCAATTGTTAGGAATGCCTAAGGCCGTCACATGTCGGCGGTTTAAGCTTCACTAGCATAATGGAATATCTTAGTTGTAGGGACCAAGTTTCAGTTTTCTTTACCTAGCACCCTTAGACGAATAAGCAAATGGAACTAACCAATCAGGCTCATAAAATATACCTCCACTACTTCTTTTTTGATTAACTAAAGGAATGGCTATAATGGATCCCCAAGGTTGAGTATTGTTATAATATAATCACTTATAGTTTGACTTTGAAAACTTTATATGAAGTGGTCTTTGGTCGTGTGCCTTTGTCATTGGTGAGTTATGTTCACAAAAAGGTAAAGGAAAAAGTGGTAAAGGAAGCACTAAATGGTCATGATCAAGTAATCAAGAAGCTTAGACAGTAACTCCCGCACTTTTAGTACCATATGAAGGTGTTCATAAACTAGAAAAGGACTAAGAGTGCTTTTAAGGTGGGAGAGAAGGTGTTTTTACATCCTTAATACTATCAGTAGACTTCTTTGTCACACCAAAGGAAAGTAAAGCTTTCTTCCCATTTCTTTGGACCTTATGAGATTCTAGATAGGTAGGCATAGTAGCTTACAAGCTTCATTTACCAAAAGTGTCCAGGTTGCATATGGTATTTCACATTTCACAATTTTTAAAAGACCAAAACTCAACCCAAAAGCAAACTCAAAAATTGAAAGGTTTTCTTTTAATTTAAATCTTACCTCAAAGATCTTATTTTTTGATGTGGAATCTCATCTCACATATATGCCCCTACACACTGAGCATCATTAGGTTCAAGGGTCTAACATGTGCATTTTTGTGTAATTAAGAAGAAAGGGTCTAGACGTGGGTATCAATTAAAACCTATGTTGCGCTTTGTTTTCTATATCTTTTGAATTTTCCTCTCAATCTTCCTTATTGGTGATATGTAGTAAGAAAGTAAGGTTATAAGGAAGCTCAACGTAGGAAGAGGAACATCTGTCATATGCAAAAACCAAAATATGTTCCATGGGAAACAATTGATGCCTCATCAAATGTAGAATTGCAGAGCCACCTTGTGAAGTTGAGTTAGCCGTAGCATTAGAAAACTCACTAAGTTAGCAAACGGAAACTCTTCCTCTTTAGAGACAACGTGGCAAAAAATTACAGCTTTTCCACTTTGTACATAAAGACAACCTCACCCCTTACGCATTGCACTATATCCAAGAAAGGCGCATTGAGGTGATTTTGATTCTAATTTATCCGTTATGATATCTCTTAAACATGGATAGAAAGAGCTCCCAAAAGTCCTCAAGGAGTAGTCTATTATACAAACACTCATAAGAAGACTTATTTTTTAAAGTTAGCATAGGCTTTTGATTTATGAGAAACACAATAGTATTAAAGGTTTCTACCCAACATTGGTCGGATATATTGTCCTAACTCATCATTGCTCTTCCAAATTACTATGTGCATGCGTTTTCATTCAGTTATGTCATTTTAGTGTGGCGTGTATAGACACGAGAACTATTGTACTATCCCTTGTACCTTCAAATAATTCAAATATTCCTCTTGTACTCACCCCTATTATCATTTTGAAGAGTTTTAATAGGAAATCCAGATTGTTTCTCAACCATATTTTTAAAATTAATAAATATTTGACAGAAATTTGATTTATTCTTTAATGGATAAATCTAGGTTAACTTGGTACATTCATCAATGAAGGATAAGCGTGTTTGTATTTTTATTCATTTTTGTTAACAAGACGACCGTGTTTGTATTACAGATCTTGAGGATTTTACAAGTATTCCTTGGTATCCTATTTATACAAGTGTGAGAGGGGCAGCCCGACGACAAATTACAGGTTGAAGGGCGAAATATCTTCAGGTTTGGAGGTCTGTCAACAAGCATCCGACTTGATTTGAGCTGACGCAAACGTTTCCGCTCCCTTTGTTGGTCTCAATTAAGAGTGTATGTGACATTCATGTTAGCCTAATTCTTAGGCTTACTATAGGATGAGCTTATATTAATTTTGGTCTAATAAAGCGAGACATGCGGATCTAGTTTAAAGAATATGAACATGCTAGTGTGGACTTTGGCTAGTCAAATAGAGTTGTAATGAATGGGCTGATTTGAATTGCATATAAGATTAGAGTTAGGTCTTATCCTTTAACTCATAGTATTTAAGCATACTATATAAATCATTAGGGTTATAGGAGGTTTCATTATCATAAAGCCATAATTTCTTAACTTCTCTTATTAAGTCAGTACCTTTGGAATGGGAATATAAGATATATGTTTAATTTAAAGATTGAATTTCATATTTGTGGATTTTCACAGGGGATAATAATACGATATATCTTTTTTAAATATTTTTATGGCATTAGATTGATTAAATCTTTACAGTTCATATATTCTTAGTGAGGTTTTCTTCTTATCTGATAGACGTCTAAGTGATTACGGAGAGCAGGTTTGTTGGGGTTCGGTGCTGCTGGCCTTTTGTCAGAAATTTGATTCTATTAAAGCAATCCAATCATGTCAACATCACTTATACGAAACAACTCAGCCTTACCAACCAAGAAGATCATCTCAACAACTCAGAAAATCAATCAACTCACCAAGTCTCGAAAATCAAGCAATCCAAGAAGGAAGAAATTCGAAATTCAAATCATCTATCTACTATCACCAACCGAAATAGAAAACTACTCAAGACAAGATAAGGAAGTTTTTCAAAAATCAAATTATATATCCAATCTCGTTATCTCTCATGAAATCAGCCATAAATTGTACCAACTCCATTTCCATTTCTTACTAATCTTTGTAACATTATAAATTGCACTCATTGTACAAACAAATGTATCGGAAATCATTTTTATTACAATTCATTGTATTGTTATTTTATCTCGGTACTTTACTTTTCAATTGATTCCTCTTTACCCCTTTACCTTTTTCTTCTCGCCGACATGGCACTTATGTTTCACTTGAATCAGTTTTCTGTCTTTGACTTTGCTTTAGCGGACTGGCACCACTTCTCTCAAGGTAACATCAGTTTTAAATGCAGAACATTCTTTTGTGGCTTCTTGTACATCTTGAATCAAGTCCGTTCAAATAATGACCGATAACGACAGTTCTTATGAAAAGCCTCCTTCTTTTCTTCTTCTTTTGTGTTTTTTTTTTTTTTTTTTCGCTTCTTATCCGTCTCGAGGTAGATGAGAAAAGGACAACTTGTTTCTCTTCGTTGCCATAGTTGCTCTACGAAAGGCTGTTGAGTTCCCATGGTTTGCTTAGATCAAGTTTGTTATTTGCTGTAATAAGGTCAATCCCTTACGATGTAGCAGAAACCTTCGACAAATTTTCCTTTTCTTTCTTTTCTAAATAACTTTTATCAAACGTTTTTCTTATATTTACTTAGAATTGAAAATCTCAAGAATCCATTGTCGTTTCCGATAAATAGGATTAACTCATTTCAGTATGGTGAGGTTTTTTGTTCTTGTTATTTTGGCCTGTCACCATCTATAAAATCTTAGATTCAATGACTCCATGTTTTTTATTGGAATCATTATATGTTACGTGCTTAGTCCAAACTAGCCTTAGGGCTTCAATTATTAGGTATAATATCCTTTAAAACCAATTCGCTTATCTCTCTCTGTCCTCTCATGTTCTTACATTAGTTTATAGAAGAATGGCTCCATCAAATCGAAGAACCATCGCCATTTAGCCAGATCAACATTCTGATCTATTGGTTTGACAAGGTAATACGCCCGCCAAGAAACATTATATGTTCGCAATTAAGAGAAAAAGGAAAGAAAGCAGTCCTTTACTCAAACCCTTTCTTATTCCATAAACAAAACCGTTAACTTCATTGCAAGCCAAGGGAAAAGAGGGTTCCAAGGTCATACGAATGAACAAGATGTCTACATATGGGACGGCACCCTTTGTACCCACCAAGTCATGAATATCTAAACTATAATGTCTGACGAATTATTGCCAACTTACCAACTTGGCTCAAAGGCATTGCTTAGTATTAACGTATAGAGGATTTACCAACCATGTTGACATCTTGAGTTCTATAATTAGGCTCAATTTATTATAATAATTGTGTACATTTTCTTTCCATTCATAAAATAGGTTTTGTGTCATATAAATGTAGGTCTGACATTGTACAGTTTATTATAGTAGAAATACAATACAACTTGCTCACTAGTAGGCTACTCATCCCTTTCTCAAATTCTTACATTTAGACATCTGTCGTGACTTGGTTTAAAGACATTATTCAAATATCATCTAGAGACTTAGAAAGCAGTTTTCTCATAATCGGACGTGCCCTGCACAGGGCCTCCAATGCCACTGCTTTGGGCATGGTGACTCCAGGACCTTCGGTCATGTCAATTTCTTCCGCACTAATCCTCTTCCAGTCAAAGCACTGAATCAATGATCCCAATGCCAAAGTCACCATCCGTTGGGCGAGGCCTGCCCCAGGACAAGCCCTCCTCCCCAACCCAAATGGCATCAACTTATATGCGTTAGCCTCCCCCCTTTCAAACCTATCCGGCTTAAAGCTCGTCGCATCCTCCCACAACTTGGGGTCTCTGTGGATAGTCCATGCGTTGACCAATAACATTGTCTTACATGGTATATCATAGCCTCCGACCCTACAGTCATCTGAGGACATATGGGGCACGAGTAGTGGGGCTGATGGGTACAAGCGAAGGGTCTCCCAAATTATGCTCGAAAGGAAACGCAAATTGGAGAAATCTGATTCGTCAAACAATTTCTCTTGTCCGACGTGGCTGTCCAGCTCAGCTCTAGCCTTGCTCAACACATCGGGATGATTAAGAAGATTGGACATCGCCCATTCCAATGTCACTGCTGACGTGTCAGTCCCACCAAACAGCATGACCTGCACGGTTCAGACAGGTATGGCACTTATTGATAGAAAGAAAGAGTAAATCACTTAATAATGTGGTTGCTGGCGTTCCATGTATAGCGCTCCATGGTAGATACTAGCATGCATGAAGCCATTTTTTCAAGAAACTTTGGACTTTTCATGCCGGGTTTATCTACTTCGATAACTTCTTAACCATGGAAGTAGGAAAATAGACTTTGGAATAAAGTCCTTTTGGGACGTATGTTTTGGAATCTTATTAATTTTTCAAATGTTTTATTATGAAATGAGTGGATTTGTAGTACAAAATGTAAAAGAATTTCAATAATATAATTTGATATCAAATGTTTTATGGTAGAGTTGGAGAGATCTTCTCAAATTAAAGCTCACTATTACCTTAGTTCTTTTTAAGTTTGCCTATTGCTATAAATAAATTTATCAAAATTTTCAACTAGTTAATAAAAAAATGTATTTGTATGATCTAGTTGGACTGGTGTCATCTGCAAACATAATTTTATTGGATAATTAGTTTGTCAAGATCGACTTTCTATAACAAAAGGAATGGTACAATGACTATTTTTAGTTAACTTATATTGTGATTTTGTTACTCCTAAGTTGAAAATAGAAGTTTTTTTTTTGAATGTCTATGAACAATAATAGTTTGGAAGACTATTCTTACTTAAAATAGAATTCGATATCATATTGGAGGATTGAATAAAAAATTATAATGAATTATCAGAGCAATTAAAAGAAATAATTTGACTACAAAACTTCTTAAGATATCTTTTTTAGTTTGCATTTATTGTATATGGGCAAAATAAAATAGAAAACAATTTTTGAATAGAACAGTTGACATTCCAATCATGTTGACCACAGTAAAGAAAATTGTACGAATGAGAGTTTTTTGTTTCAAAATATAAAATCATCATAAAAAATATTATTTTAAGTAAGATTTAGAGGCTTCAAATCTATATCTTTTTGTACTTTTCATAATTCACGTAATATTAAGGTATATCCTATGTTTTTGTATATTACATTTTATTAATGTAAATTTACATTTCTAAAAAAAAAAACTAAAAAAAGAAAACAAGAATTGAGAAGAAACCTTGAAAGAGAGATCTGCTTACCATAATAAGCCCTTTGATAATCTGATCTGTGTAGTAATTCGGCTCAGATTTCTGCAAGCAAAGAAGATGATCTATCATGGTGTTTCCCTCCTCCTCCTTACCCCTCTTTTCGTCAATAAGACCTTGCAAGAACACATCCGTTATTTTGGCCAGCCTCCTCAACTTGTTTTCCAAGCCCCCATGATCAATCCACCGCAAAATTGGCACGAATTCTTGAGGATTCGATGCCCCTCCATTCTCAATAACTTCTCGCATTATCTTCCTAAACTGCCTCGCCTCTTTCTCGTCCTTCACCTCCTCTCCGTACCCGTAGTACCGCTTACCAGCTACCATTCTCATTGTGATGTTGAAGGTGAGATCTATAAACATTGATTTCAACTCCACCTGGGTAAAATCTTGGGACGAGTTACATGATAGTTTACGTAGAAAGCGCGTGACCTCGTCCCTTCGGATGCCCGAGAACATGTTGAGGCGGTTGGTTGACAAAATTTCAAGTGCGCTAATGCGGCGGAGGTTGCGCCAGTGGTCGCCGTAAGGGGATGCCGCCATGGTGGTTCGATTATAGCCAAGGTGCTTGCTCATTAGTGTCTCTGGACGGTTCCCCAGGACAACGTCGTTCTTGGTGAAGCATTCCTCAACTAAGGACGGGGACGATACGACTACCACCAGGCGGGAACCGAAGCGGAGGGAAAAAATATGGCCGTATTTCTGTGAAAGGCTTTGGAAAGTACGGTGGAGAGGTTTTTTAGCAAGATGGAGATGGCCCAGAACTGGCAGAGAAGGTGGACTCGGAGGAAGGTGTTGGGGTCGTCTCCTTGTTTGAAGATAGAGCTTGAACGCAAGCAGCAAGAGAAGAAGTGAAAGGGATGAGTATCGCAAGACGTCTTCCATACTCGTTTGTTTCCGAGAGGATAGGTGGTGACAGTCCAAGGTGTTGGTTTTGGATGCTTTGAAGTGAAGACGCGGTATATATAGTGCCAAAGTGCCAGCAAGCAACAGAACCCGGTTACTAGTAAAGCAAACTCTGTGGGCACAAAGTCGTGGTCACGGGATACGAAGGATCCCCTCGACACCTCTAGTCAATGAGTGCGTAGAAAGAGGTGTGTATCTCCCTTTGCTATTTGCGTCCACGCGTACGTCAAAGCCTGTAGACCTCAAACTGTCTATCGTCAGGTCATATTTCTTTAACGAGGTTTTCTACACGAAATGTAGTCATTCATTGCATTATTACACCTCAAGGCTTTCCATCTCTCCCTGAAAATTAGTGACCCAAACATCATCATTTGCTATCATCATTTCTGTCTTTAATAACTTAGGTTTTGCTTTTCGCCTACCTTTTTAATGATAATCTATTAGATTTTGATCATTTATATTTTATTCGAAAGAGTTTGTCGGACAGTGAGAAAATACCGAAAGGATTTTCCATTGGGTTGGATAGAGAATAACATGGACCGCACAAGAAAAGAAGAAAGTGCTGATTGGTCAGTGGCGAAGATCAGCAAAAGCACCAGAAAATAAAAAGTAGAGCAATTTTTCAACTCCACTAAGGTTAAAGGAATTTTGTAAGTAAAATAATACAAATGTGTACGCACTCAGTGACGTGGGTCGTCGAAGAGGCCCTATCGTGTCACATGAAGATGACTATCCTTCCCAGTGAGTGTTTGGATCATCTTGGAAACAAATAAGTCCACCCGCCTTTTATTGTAGGTTATATCTACTTTTTCTAAATTTCGTTTGCATGCTTATTATAAATTTGTATTATTTATGTTATTTGATAAAAAGCTCATGGGTGTAATTAGAGAGTGTATATATCAATCATATGGATAGAGGTGTTACGTGAAAGGATCAATATATTTTATGCAATAGTTAAAATCTTAATTTTTAGTACTATGTTTACAAGATCTGGTCTTTGAAATTAATTAATTAATTTTTTTTTTTAGTTTGATATGGTTCTTTGAATGAGTTGACTTATCTTTTCCTTATATGTTGCATTATTTCCCTTGCTATGTAAGTAGGGGAAATAATGTAATAAAAAAACTACATGCTTTGGTTATCTAAAAATTGATTTTTTTTGGAAAAAACATTATTTACTTTTGTAAAATAAGCAAACAAAAAAATTAATTTTTTAGTAAAAAATAGTTTTGCATAGTTCAGATTTATATCCTCGACATTGCTCTTTCTTTGAAGACAAATAATAACAATCATCTCTTATTTCTTCGACTAAATTGCAATCAATGATCATGCCAAAGCTTGAAAATGGAAGACGTAAAAAAAAAGAAAGTGATATTTTCTCATAGACTATCCATTCAAAAAACAATTTGGAAATAAACTATTAAACCAAATCCTAAAAGAACTTTTTATCAAGATTTTCTTAAGTTACAAAGACTTCATGGTAGATTTTAGCTAATAATCCGTATCCAATTTAAAAATTCAAGGCATTCAATAAAGAAATTTAATTTTTTATAAGTTATTTTATTTTATTTTTTTAATGTAGTATTTAACATGCTTTCTCACTTAAGCATATGATAACACTTCTTACAAGGATCTTTATATGTAAGAAAAGGAATGGAAGATTAAATTTAGATTTTTAATGAATTTCTTAATAGTATAGGACAACTTTATATGGTTTATTTAACATGTCTTATCATTACAATGATCTAATCCAAATTGTTATGTGTATGCCATTTTTTGCATAGCTTCTAAACTTACTTATATCCATAAGAGTACTAAGATGAAATTTAAGTGCTAGTACTACATTAAATTTTATAAAAAAATAGTTTATATTCAACATAAAATCTTAAGATATAAAATAGAAGAATCTATCTTTTTATAAGTTATTTTTTAAGTTTTTATTTTTCTCGCCTAGGAGGACTTACCTCTTCTATTTAACTGATCTTTAATGTATATAATTTTACAAATTCAATCAGACTGATAATGTCCGTTGGTTAAGCTAGGAAAACAGGAGACTGGAAACAGCTACGCTCAGTCTTTGAACAGTTGCATGGTCCACCTTGCTGTCTTTATATTATTTGTTGTTTTGTCTTAATTGCACTGAGGTTAATTTATCAACTTCAGATATTATGGTCCGAAGGACAGTTGTATTCCATCTTTCGCCGCCGAGGACATCATCAAGAAAACCACCTGGCTGTCTCAAGTGTAATCACAAGTCAGTGTCCATTGACATTTAAGAAACGCAGATCATTTTGGATAAGGAATCAAATCCGAGTAGTGTTGTTTTCACAAATCTCCCAAACGCACCTGACATACGCAGTCACGTCAGAGGGGAGGTGAGTAAAAAGGCATTGGGCAAGGATTTCGCTGGTCATTTCTTGCTGCACACTTACGGTTTCGTACGACGCTCTTTATCTTTGTATTTCTGTACTCCTCCCGCTTACTTCCTGTCGGGCTCCTTGTTTTTCAGGAAGAACGTACAGAGGCGCAGCAGCAGCGTCACGGTGGGGGAGCGGGAAGGTTCGCAGAGGCTGACGAAACCTGGTCTTATACAAATTGTTCAGGCATGGTGAAATTAATAAGAAAGCAACTTCTTCCTTCTTTCGGAACCTCTCCAACATCAAGCAATGCGACTAAGTCTTTCGCGTTGGTTTTCCTTCATGCAACACTGTATAGGTTCAAGACCAATAAAGAAATATTTTCTCCTAAGTTTTCTTTGTTTTTGATTGTATAAATTTATCTTATTCTCCTTCCTTTTTTAGAATAAAAGAATTTTGTATACAAAGTTTAAAATTTTTCACAAACGCTTTTGTATTATTTCCTTATTATTAATAATATTCGGTTCTTGCAAACTATGTTTCCCCAATCGAAAAGGCTCACTGAAGAGCCTTTACAAAATTTTTCCTTCGACTCTGTTCTATTTTCTAAAAGACAGAGCCACCGAATCTGTCCCGTCCAGACAAAATAGAAGCTTTTCTCCCTTGTTTCCAGCATCACCAATGGATCTACCATTCCCGAAAGCAAACGCAACAACTGTTCTCCGACTCTGTTTCAATTATGCAACATAGAGTCAGCGATTTGTTTCATTTCTGTAAAAAAAGAAAAAAGAAAAAATAAAATTCGTTGGCTTCTATAGAAAAGATATTTTTCTTTTTGGTCTCCCGTGTGTGGCAACAAAGGCCCTGAGGCAATAGCATAGGAAGAACACCATGTGCCACCACATCTTGAATTGAGAGTCAACAACAACCTCCCTTCTCTACCCTGAGCAGTCAAGGTCACTTGCACGATGTACCATCTAAACATAGAAAAAAATTCAGAAAATACAATTTTTATGGCAAAAAAGGATCGTTCAAGGAAAATTACTTCAAAATAAAGGACCCACAGTGTGACCATCGCGAGATTCATGTGCACAAACACAATTATTGCTACCAATTGAATGGATTTCCACTAGAGTAAAATAATTACAAAGCTCATGCAAGAGTGGATTTTAGCTACATCGGATTTTGACCATGTCTATATCACTAAGAGTAATTACTAGTGGTTCATGGACTTTCTGAAGGATGATTTTGCTCAAGAGGTCCAAGCATACATGACAAATATACCTAAGTTCTTAAGTAGATGTTAAATTTTCAATAGTGGTACTAGAGATTATATAATTATAAATTATAAAATACTTATAGTCATCTATTATATGTACCTCTAACCCTAAGCCTATTAAACTTTTGAATAGTGATAATGCCTTAGTTATGCACATATTGGAAACATGACCATTTCCAAACATCTTAAATTGCATGTAGTATTATGTTATTCTATTTTAAGTTCCATTTGATCTCAAATTCTAAATTTTGTCTTGAAAATAATGAGTTTTACTATTTTGTAGAACATTCTAAGGAAAAATTGGTTACACACTTTCTAGTTGTTGTACACTCTTTGAGAACTCTTCATTATCTGAATGAAGAGAAGGAACATCTGTGTGGAAGTTTTCAATGAACTAAGCTTGGGAAAATATCTTTCCCTAAAGGTCTAAAGTTACTTGGTATGACATTGTATGGTTTAAATATATGATCTCTCAACACTTGATAATAGTTTGGTAAACAATAAAGTCAACTTGCTACTAAATATAGACTCTACTATCTTGGAAAATCTAAAGACAAAGGTTATTATTTGTGAAACATAGTTGATAAATCTTAAGACCATATTTCTCAAAATGTCAATTGTCAACTACAATTCAAGCACAACTAGAGACTATACTAAATCTAACACTATCATACCTGTCATGACAACAAGGATTAGTTAGTTTCTTCATACAAGAGGGAAAAGTTTTAAGGCATGTATATTTAAATTCATGTTTGCACCCTTTGTTTGTTCCATTTGGAATGAAAGTAATAATAGAATATTTAGGAATAATATGATATTAGAAGATATAACTCTTCAAATCATTAAATTTCTTTTAAGAGAGAGATTTTATAGTGTTAAAAAGATCCCAAATTAGCTGAAAATTTATATATTCACCTTGCCTGGAGACTTGAAGAGACCATTTTTGTTTTGATGTGATGTTATATGACCTCATTAGAGGGGAATGCCTTTAATCATCTTGTAATGATCTATGGTATATATTAAATTTTACTTAAGAGAGAGATTTTATAGTGTTAAAAAGATCCCAAATTAGCTGAAACTTTATATATTCACCTTGCCTGGAGACTTGAAGAGACCATTTTTGTTTTGATGTGATGTTATATGACCTCATTAGAGGGGAATGCCCTTAATCATCCTGTAATGATCTTTGGTATATATTAAATTTTACTTATCAAAAAGAAAAGAAAAAAGAAAAACTCTCTGCATAAAATAGTGATGAATATGAGTATTCTTTTAAAATATTTTGGTGATAACAAAAGGAAAGGGCTTTTAGAATGATTTTTATAGAAAATCGTTTCAAAAAGAACGCTAATACGAGGCATTTATAAATGCAACATTTGCATCAATATTATATTGATGCAATGTGGTAACATTTGGGAATTATTTTTTATTTCCTCCTTTGCTTATTGGGCTGGATTGATTTAAATTCAAGCTAGAAATTGGGCTGGATCATTTTGTACCCAAGGTTTTCGTTTACCCGACCCAGGCCATATGGTTTTTTTTTAGCGAAATGCAAGTTTCGCTAAGTTTGAAGACGCCTCATGGTGTTTCTCTCCTGCGTACGGTTTAGAACCGAAAGGGGATGGAAGTTCTCCTCTGTTGATCATTTTTAACAAGCAAATTTTAAAATTGATGTGAAGTTTTCTAACAGCTTGCAACGGGAAGAAATGTATAGGTTCGTAGTTTGTATTTACATTGAAAAAGTCTAACTTTCTGGTGCAAAAAAGATAACTTTCTCACAAGAAAAATAGAACGAAAACACTCTTAAATCAAGCAATAATATTTATTGAAACACCTAAGCACTCTAGGTGCTTAATATATATTTATTTATGTATATTCATTTCAATATATTCAGCTCTCTCAGGTGCTTAAAGAATATTCATTTAGTAGTTATTTTAATATATAGTATATAGTATGTATCACTATTTCAATGTATAGTATTTTAAAATGCATTTTATTCATTTTGTATAATTAATCATCAATATAAGTTGAATTCCATCATCTGCTTCCAATCTTGCAGTAAATTCCTTAATTTTCCTTAAATTTTAAGAGTTTGTGTCCAACTTTAAAAACTGATATTCAGGTGTCCACGTTTATTATTAGAATCATTATAATCAAGAGACAAAGGAAAGGAAACAATCTTTTATCAAATCCGTTCTTATTTCATAAACAAAGCCATTAAGTTCATTACAAGCCAAGAGAAAAAACAAAAAAAGAAGTTAGGAGGTCATACGAATGAACAAGACGTGTACATAGTGCCCAACAAATCTTGAGTATCTGCAGTCTTTCGTCTGATGAATTATTGCCCAAGTTACCAACTTGGCTCAAAGACTTCAAGCATCATCCACAAACTCGGAAAGAAGTTTGCCAATGATCGGGCGTGCCCTGCATATAGCCTCCAGTGCCACTGCCTTGGGCATTGTGACCCCATCACCTTCGGTCATGTCGACTTCCTCCTTACTAACCCTCTTCCACTCAAAGCACTGAATCAATGATCCCAATGCCAAACTCATAGTCCGTTAGGCGAGGCCTTCCCCAGGACAAGCCCTCCTTCCCATCCCAAATGGCAACAACTTCTGTGCCTCAGCTTTCCCACTTTCAAACCTCTCCGGCTTAAAGGTCGTCGCATCATCCCACACCTTGGGGTCTCTATGAATAGCCCACGCATTCACCAATAACATTGTCTTACGTGGTACATCATATCCTCCGATCGTACAATCCTCAGAGGGCATATGGGGTACAAGCAGCAGTGCTGCTGGGTACAATCGAAGAGTTTCCGAGATTATGCTTGAAAGGTAGCGCAATTTAGAGAAATGGGATTCGTCGATCAATTTTTCTTGTCCAACGAGGCTGTCCAGCTCAGCTCTGGCCTTGCTCAACACATCGGGATGATTAAGTGTAAGTGAGAATAGCCCAACGCGTGTAAAGGACAAAGGAAGTGGTACAAGTTCTACAGATTCTAACATAGCAATGATAGCACAAAGAGCTACGGAGACACATAGAGTGTTGAGCACCTACTCACGTGATGTTGCTGGTAGAAGAGATAAAACCTAGTCCCAAGAAGATCATGGACAACTGACAACGCAAAAGGAGGAGTGTGGGACACTCTCTAATGGCATGGGTAACTGACAAGAATTTAATTTTACGTGAAAGTGACTCCTTCACTGTACAAGTAGAGAGCTATATAACTGATGTTTGTACAACTTAACAATTAAGTGAGAAATACAAAAGTATTTGGAGTCCCGAAACACGAGTCTCCTTCTCTCTCTTTTGTTTTCCTTCATGGTATCAGAGCGGGTACCTACCTTGGGCCAGAATAGTGAGGATCCTCCCCTTAGTCCTACTTGCGAAAAAATGCCGCCGTGGGTTTCACGTTCGGACACCTGCGAGAAAATGCCGCCGTGTACCGATGTGAGGGGGAGTGTTGAGAGTCCCACATCGGCACCAAGTGTGGGAAACAACCTGTATATATGAGGGGGGCTCCACCCACTACTACCTATGGGTTTTAGTGTGGAATGGGCCTTTTCAACATGGCATCAGAGAGGTTCGATCACTAGCACCGTTCCTGCTCACTGTGCTTCCTGTATCTTCTTCCACAACTCTTTCATTCCTTCACCTTCCGCAACTTTCCGCAACTCTTCTTTCACCTTCCGCAACTTTTTGTTTTCTCTTTCTCTTCCATTATGGCCACCACACCTGCCTACCCTTTCCCGACCACTGTGAGCGTGAGTAACTTTATTACTCTCAAGCTCAGTGTCGGCAACTACTTACCATGGGTCACGCAGTTCCGTTCACTTGTTCAAATGCACAAATTGTATGGCTTCTTAACTGGTGAGACAGCCAAACCTGCTACCACCATCACCACTGACAGGAGTGAAACACCCAATCCTGCTCATGCTGAATGGGTACAGAGTGATGCATTGGTCCGCTCATGGATCCTTAGCACACTATCTGAAGAGGCTTTGGGGCATGTTTTCGAACTTGAAACATCCTCCGAAGTATGGGAGTCCCTTGCAAATCGGTTTGCCCAGAAAACCGAGTCCCGTGAGTTTGACCTTCTCAGCCAACTCCACCACCTGCAGAAAGGTTCCAAACCACTTACTACCTACCTTGGTGAATTCCAAACCTACATCAATCAACTGAGTGCTATAGGGAAGCCACTCAGTGATTCGGCCAAGACCTTTAGACTTCTTGAAGGGCTTGGGAGAGACTATGAACCTTTCCACACATCCATGGTGCGTCCACCTATACCACAATTCAATGAAGTCCTATCACAGCTAGAAGCCTTTGAAACCCGTCTTTCTCGATACGCTCCTGCTCCAGTCAATGAGCATGCAGCCTTCATTGTGCAAAGAAACTCTCGAGGTGGACGTCCAGGCCCTAGAGGTCGAGGCAGCACCTCGTTCACTTCTCAGGGTCGAGGATTCAACCCATCTGCTCAAAATGGACGAGGTAGAGAGTCATCAGGACAGCGTAAACCTCCTATCCAAGCTCCGGCCAGACAAGCAGATTCTCAAGGAAATCGGGGTCAACCAAATGATGGAGGAGGGCATCCTCCCATAACCTATCAAGTGTGCTCAAGGCGAGGTCATTCGGCCCTTCAATGTTGGTACCGTTTTGATCACTCCTATCAGGCCGATGATCTTCCACAAGCACTTGCTACTATGCAAGTTGAAGAACCCATCAATGGAGATTGGATAGCTGACACCGCTGCCACTGCCTATGTAGTCAATGCAGAAGGTAAGCTTACCTCCTCTACCCCATACACTGGTCACGATAGTATTATAGTTGGTAATGGACAAAGAATTCCAATATCACACGTTGGTCAAACCACACTGAAACACTGGTTAATCCCTCTTAGATCTGTTCTTGTTGCACCAAAGATCAAACACAATCTATCGTCCATTTCTCAGCTCACAGATGACTACCCCTGCACTATAGAATTTAACCAATCATGTTTTCTTGTTAAGGACTCGAGAACTCAGGCCACCCTCCTGAAGGGCGTTAGAAGGGGAGACCTCTACATCCTGCCAAGCCAACCTAATCAAGCTTACCACATCTCCCAACAGCAGGGTGTAGATAATCAGACCTGTCATCATCGCTTGGGGCACCCAAACCACCGTATTTTGGAACTTTTGTCTAGGAAGAATCTTATCCCTTTTAAGGGTGATATTGATCCAACGCGTAGTGTTTGTATGGCAAGTAAAAGCCACCATTTACCTTTTGTTAAATCTGCCAAACGGTCCCTAGTACCTTTGGAAAAACTTCACAGTGATGTATGGGGACCGGCTAATGTTTGTTCACTTCAAGGGTTTAAATACTATGTTATTTTCATTGATGACTGCACTCGATTTGTTTGGTTCTATCCCATGAGGCAAAAGTCCGAGCTGTTTAAAATCTTATGTGACTTTAAAGTGATGGTGGAAAAGCAATTTGAGCATTATATAAAAGTCTTACAGACTGATAATGGTGGGGAATATGTAAATAACGAGCTGGCTTCTTTCACCAAAGAACATGGAATAGTTCATCAGTTCTCATGTCCCTACACGCCAGAACAGAACGGGCTTGCAGAACGCAAGCACCGTCACATAACTGAACTTGGACGGGCAATGTTGTTGCAAGCAGACATGCCTCATTACCTCTGGGTTGAAGCTTTCCAAACTGCAGTGTTTTTAATTAACCGATTGCCTTCAGCCATCCTTGGAAACTTCTCACCCTTTGAGAAACTCTATTAACGAGTCCCAGATTACAATTTCTTGAAGACCTTTGGTTGCCAGTGCTATCCTTGCCTACGTGACATAACCAAAAACAAGCTTGGTCCGTATTCCCTTGAGTGTGTGTTTGTAGGATATAGCACTCGCCATAAGGGTTATTGTTCGGTGAAATTCTACATGCAAGTGTACATGTCGAGCAAGTAATATAATGATAAGTACAGATATCGTCCCACGAAGATTGGTGTTTACTAAACTAATTAATTACTAACGGTGAATAGATCCTAGAGTTTATCTAGCTAATCAAAAATGGTAAAACATGATTTTAATAACTAAATTAATCTAAAATTGATAAATGAAATGTGTTAGAGCTTCCGATTTCACCTAATTACTCAGTACAAATGTCGATCATTTATGTTTGCAAGATTAATTCTATTCATGTGATGGCGGAATTTCCTAATTTATTCACTACCCTATGTCTAGGTGTAGCGAACCTACTTAGCTCATTAACCCACTGTATGTCTACATCTGAACAATGAACTAAGTGCATTAAGATATGTGAATATTCCAGTTTGCACCTAAAGCCACACAAATCATATGGTATATTTCTATCCATATTAATCTATGGTTGCATATTACATGAAGCAACTGCATATCGTCGTCGTTCGAACTCAAATATGCAAATCAGATCATCTAAGTGGTAGCTAATCACTTAAATGCATTAAGATCAGTAACATGCAACTTCACATTCATAAAATACCTCACAAAGCACAAACAATCATATCATTCATACATCATAATTAAGTTCCATCTTAGCTCTAACACAATAAATTAAAATAACATATTTACACAAACTAAATCAGTGCAAAAACGTGAACAAAATATTCTGGAATTTAAAAACATTAAAGCTGTCACCAAATGTCTTCAAATCACAAAACAAATTGCACAAATCTGCACATTAGGAGGAGGAGAAGAAGCTGTGTGGAAAACGGGAAGAAAATGGCAGAGACACGCCCTCACGCGCTTTCGCACGCGTTGACACGCTCCGGTGACACGCGCCGCCGTCCGACCACCACGCGCCGCCGCCGTCCACCGCCGGTCTTCACAGAAAATTCCGGAAAATGTAGATCAGGATGCCTAGGTTGCGAATCTGCCAAGAAATCATGCAAATCGACCTCAGAACCGCGTAGATCTGACAGATAAGCTCAAACGGCGTTCGCCGTTCTTCGCCGAAAATCGCCACGAAATCACACGAAAGTGTCACAGAACTGTCGGAAATCGCTCTAGGAACCCAGATCTGCTTTCAAATCACCAGAAATCACTCAACTCTAGCCCCAGAAAAGGAAAATACCACCAGAAATGGGTCGTCAGAATGGGTCGCCGGAGGAGACGAACACAGACGACGTTCCAGTCCGCTGTCGCGCGACCTTCCCGCGCCGGCGTTCGCTCCCCTACCTCTGGTCGTCCGGCGAAAGCCCTTCTCTCCCTCTTTTCTCTTTCTTTTCCGGTTTCTCTCCTTTCACTCGATTCTTTTCTGCCCGATAATCCTCTCTCTCCGGTTTCTCCTTTCGGTCTCCAGATAAAAGCCCCTCTTGCACTAACGCGTTACGTTTTTCCACTCATGCGACCCCTTGTTTTCCACTTGGCTTTCTTTGTTTGACTTCTTTTGTTTATAAAAGACCTCTTGCGTTGCCAACCAAGATAATTCACATAATGGCCTCACAAGTCTTCTACATAATAGCCTAATGGGTCCCATGTGTTTCCTTCTTTGTCTTCTTTTGTTTTGTTCGTCAGTCCCCTCTTTCGGTCACGTGCTTCCCTTTTTCCTTGTTAATTCGTCTAGTCTCCTTTCTTTCCAGCCTTCCATATGTTTGATTAATTGCTTCTTTCATTTCTCTTCACTTTTCCTTCCAATTTTGCTTCATTTCCTTCATTTTCTTTCATTTTGGGTTTGCTACATAAAACAACAAAATATAATATAAATATAATAAAATACAAATATAATATAATAAAAACTATATTAAATATAACCTAAAATAATCAAAATAACTCTATATAAAATAGAGTTATCAGTTATCAGTGCCTGCATAAGCCTTCTGGCCGTGTTTTTATCTCACGTCATGTGGTATTCAATGAGCAGATTTTTCCTTTTGCTAAAATTGCTACCACGACACCAACTATTCTTGAACAGTCCTTAGCTTTTCCTTCTGTAACTGAGTGCAATCCTCATTGTGGCACAATTTTTGCTACACCAACAAGCACTACGCCATCAGCTCATGGGGCCCACAATGGTGAGATAATAGGTGGGAACTCTCTGAGTGAAAACATCCCTTCCTTTCACCCACAGTACACGCCTTCACAGCCACCTAATACCACTCCTTCCCTTTTACACGATGAACCTCACTCCAGCACATCATTACCCTCTGAACCCGAGGACATAACTCACACCTCTAATCCTACCTCTACAACTCCAACACGCCAAAGCACACTCATGACTCCTGACCAACCATCAGAACTTGAACCACCTCTCACTCCAACCGAACCCACTCCCTTAGCCCTCAATCTTAAGGCCTTTGCAATTACCTTCTGTTGAACCCAATATGTCTGCCAACACACCGGTAAGAACTCACCCCATGATTACTAGGAGCAAATCTGGAATTGTTAAACCAAACCCACGATATGCTCTACATGTTACCACCTCTGTTCCAAGTGTGCCTCGCTCAATCAAGGATGCTCTTGCACATGAAGGCTAGCGTGCCGCCATGCAAGCAGAGATGTCAGCTTTACATAAGAACTCCACCTGGGTTCTAGTTCCGCAGCAACGAGGGATGAATGTGGTGGGCAGTAAATGGGTTTACAAACCCAAATTTGCTGCCGACGGGACCCTGGACAAACTCAAAGCTCGGCTGGTCGCAAAAGGGTATCATCAAGCTGAAGGGATCGATTTCCATTGAAACGTTTAGCCCCGTAATCAAGGCAACCACGGTAAGGCTTGTCCTCACCATTGCAGCAGTGAAAGGATGGCCGTTGAGACAATATGATGTCTCTAACGCCTTCTTACATGGATACCTTCATGAACCAGTGTTCATGGAACAACCGCCTGGATTCCATGATCCTGTGCATCCCAACTATGTTTGCTCCCTTAGCCGTGCTCTTTACGGACTCAAGCAGGCACCACGTGCTTGGTTTGATCGGCTATCCAAGCATGTGATGGAATATGGCTTTGTCAGCTCGCCACATGATCCTTCACTCTTCATCTACACCACTCAACATGCTTGCATCTGGCTTCTTATCTATGTTGATGATTTAATTTTGACCGGGAACTCAGAACAGCACACTGCCGACTTTGTTCAGTATTTAACCCATGAATTCCCTATTAAAGATATGGGAATTCTAAGTTATTTTCTCGGGATTCAAGTGCACCATGACAGCACTGGTCTTCATCTCTCTCAACAACAATATCTTCAGGAGGTTTTGCAACGTGGGAACATGATCGATTGCAAACCTCTTGCCACTTCTATGGCAGTGAAAATTCCTCCCATCAAAGGTGATCAGGTGAGTCTAAGTCAGCCTAGTCTATTCCGAAGTCTCCTAGGTGCTTTACAATATGCTACACTCACTCGGCCAGACTTGACATTTGCTGTAAACAAGTTGTGCCAGCGAATGAGTTGTCCCTCAGTGTCCGACTTTCTACAACTAAAAAGGGTCCTTCGGTACATTAGGGAACACTTAAGTTAGG